>JAVJIF010004303.1:0-241271 GCA_038442645.1 Agave tequilana | reverse complement strand
ATTGACATTTGGCAAGTTTTTCATCTCCTAAGACTGAACTTGTCCACACTTCTGATCCAATTTACAATTTGGCAAGTTTTCCTTTTCATGAAATTGAACTTGACCATGATCCTGAACTTTCACTTGATGATTCCAATCTACTTCCTGATTCAATCATGACTTCCATATCCTTACCTGTTTTCAATTCATTTCCTGAGTCAGTATTGGATCCAGTTCCTATCCATTGTGAAATTGAATCACCAATATTTGATGATGATCACATTGAACTTGACCAATTCTATACTTCTGAAAATCCCATTGATAAATTGGCAAGTTCACATTTTTCTGAAATTGAATTACATAAGGAATGTGATCTTGAACTCCAACTTAGTGATTCAATCCTCCTTTCTGATTCAATAATGACTCCGGTATCTCTACCTCACATCAATCTTTTCCCGGAGTCAACCTTGGATCCTTGCCCAATTCACAATGAAGTTGAATCATCCATCTTTGAGGATCATATTGAACTTGCCCAATTCTACACTTCTGAAGATACAATTGACAAATTTGCAAGTTCTCATTTTTGTGGAATTGAACTCAATGAGAAATGTGACTTTGACCCTCAAGTTTGTGATTTAGTTCAAATACCTGAATCATTAATGACTCCTGTTTGTTACCCAATTTTAGTAACATTTTAGAGTCAGTTTTGATTCCCAACCCTCCTGAACTTGAATCACTAATCTTAGATAGTCACATTCCATCATGGGAAACTGAATGTGGACTTGAGCTTCATTTTCTTGACTTGGACCCAGTTCCTGAATCTATTCCGACTCCTGAACCTTTACTTGACTTCATTCACTTCCCTGAGTCGGTGTTCCTTTCCGAGTCCAAGTCAACCGTTCTATCATTCTATATTCCATTCTGGGACAAGGTAGTTGATAAATTTACTCAGAAATTATTTTAAGAATTTGGAAATTAGATGGGGGCATGTACATAATAATCTTAAATGCACACATCATTTTGTGGGTCATATTATTGAGATTTCTGGTGGGTTCCTCAAAACCTAAAGAAAAGTTGATTGGGCCATGTTTCGTGGACCAATCCGACCACCACCGGAACCACCACTTGAGGTATATTTTCCTTCCCTTTCTATTTGTTTCATGCATACATATATCACGATGCATTGAGGACAATGCATGAAATAAGTGTGGGGGAGGGTTTACTAACATAGAGTTTTTAGATTTTCTTTCTTTTACATTCTTTTACAAAAATAAAAAAATAAAAAAAAAATAAAAACTTTTTGAAATAAGAGACAAAGTTTTGATCTATTTTTAAGAAAATTAAGATGTATCTTAGGAATAAGAAAGCCTTAATTATGACATCTTAAACCTAGTTGAAATAATAGATCTTGTTTGAGATTATAGGCTAAGTAAGTAAAATTGGTGAGATATTTTTATCTTGAATTTTTTGCCTTAGATAATATGCACTTTACACTTACACATTTCTTGGGATGGAGACAAAGACCAAAAATGCCATAATAAAAGAAAAAAAAATATATATATATATATATATATATATATAAATAAAACATCACCTATTAAGCTGGATAAATGTGCCTCAAGAAGCATGATTATTCACGCCTAACGGTGGTAAAGGAAATAAATAATCCCCTTTAGTTTCGTGGCCTTTTCTACTCGAGACCTTAAACCCGAGGGATGTTTTCTCATCTGATGCCCTAAGACCGTCTGGTTTGGGAGTCATCGGTTAAAGGCTCACTACAAGGGTAGACTAGAAAGCCTAAACTAAGGGAAGAAAAAAAGAGAAAAAGAAAATAAATATATAGAAATAAATGGCTTTATGGTTAGAGTTGAAATCCCAGAAATCTTCACTGTCACGGTGTGCATATTATCTAGGTTTTATGAAAGATAAAATATTCAATCCAATTTGAATTCTTACCTTAATTAAAAACAAGATCTTGCATGGAGACTAAGTTTAAGGAAGAATGATTATAGGTGGACTTATGACCTAGGATCACTTATATTTTTGCAAAAATAGTTCGTAAACATGTCTTTTGTTCAAAATGTGTTTTCAAAATACTAACATTTGTCTTCTTTCTTTATGGATTTTGTGGGTGTAATCCGCTGAAAACCCTCAGGAGACAACACTCCTCCTCTAGGGTAACCTAGAGGTTTAACGGCTTGTTGCACATGCTCAGTGCAATCGCGTCACCTGCGAAAGTGGTGTAAATAAATTGTTAGTCTAGATTTTCTTTTTCTTTGTTTTGCTCGGGACGAGCAAAAGAATAAGTGTGGGGGTGTGATTGGTATCCAATATTGCATATTTTACATCATAATTCCCATGCATATTACAAATAAATATGTGATTTTTACTCCTCTTCTCTACATATTTGCAGGTACACACTTAAAGGAGAGATATCCAAATAATTACTTAATTAACCATAATTAAGTGATTAATCAAGATTAAAGATAAAGCCAAATTCAAATCCCAGATCTAGAGAAATCCGCGCAACAAACGAAGATTCCAGATATACCACGTGGCTAACAACTTCGTAACAAACTCACAACAAAAAGTTGTTGGCCAACGGCCACAGAACTGCCGAGATTTGCCGCTTTACCGCCGCAAAATCTGGGCCGTTGGGCGCCAGATTTTGCAAGCTGTCTCGTCTTCTGGAGTCTTCTCTCTGAATGCTATAAATATCTACACTTGACCTGCGTACAAAGACTGAATGGAGAAGAGAGGAGATTAGTTTAGTATTGTAATTTTCATGTATTTTTCTCTTTAGGTTTTGTTCTTTAGATCCCTCTTCTTCTTCCCTAGATACTTTGTAAAAGAGAGAGATTGTGAGAGAGAGAGCTTGTGTAATCAAGGAGTGACAACTTGAAGCAACAAGGATTCATCCATTCTCCTTCCTCTACTTGAGCTTGGTTCTAGTTTACTTGCTTTCTTACTTGCTTTCTTTATTGCTTTCTTTAATTCCTTGCAATTTACTTCAAGCTTTGTTTTACTTCTCTAATGGCTTGTAGCTAATTCTTTCTCCATGTACTAGCTAACCACTAGCCTTGCCATCTTCACTAACTCATGGGTGATTGCTTTATTTCATCTTGCAAGTTGTATGGTCTTCTCTTCTCCGATGGGTTAAACCACCCATTCTTCAAATGAGAAAGTAATTAGATCAACACGCGAGACGAATCCACGCCGATGGAGTGACAACATGAGGTAAGCGTTCACTATCACGGAGTTTAGTAAGTATGTGATAAGGTAGTAAGGTAAGCTAGTCATGGTTTGCTTCTTCTTTAAGTTTCCTTTTCTTTTCTTGTGAATACCAAATCCTCTTCTTGATTTCTTTTCCGACTTTTTCACCATGAACATATCCATCCTTTCTTTAGTTTCTTTTTCATTTGATTCATTATTTTTATTAGCATAGAAGAATCTTCGTTTACATTTCTTCACTACGATTCGTAACGCTTCCATCGCTAGCTCTCCTGAGAATCGACTCGGTATAGCCTTATGCTATAACGGAGACAAGAAAGGGTACATAAAATACATTTTTATACTCATAATACGTATACCTTCTTAGTCTAATCAATTTTAGTAGGGTTTACTAACATAGAGTTTTTAGATTTTCTTTCTCTTTACATTTCTTTTACAAAAATAAAAAAATAAAAAAAACTTTTTGAAATAAGAGACAAAGTTTTGATCTATTTTTAAGAAAATTAAGATGTATCTTAGGAATTAAGAAAGCCTTAATTATGACATCTTAAACCTAGTTGAAATAATAGATCTTGTTTGAGATTATAGGCTAAGTAAGTAAAATTGGTGAGATATTTTTATCTTGAATTTTTTGCCTTAGATAATATGCACTTTACACTTACACATTTCTTGGGATGGAGACAAAGACCAAAATGCCATAATAAAAGAAATATATATATAATATATATATATATATATATATATATATATATATATATAAATAAAACATCACCTATTAAGCTGGATAAATGTGCCTCAAGAAGCATGATTATTCACGCCTAACGGTGGTAAAGGAAATAAATAATCCCTTTAGTTTCGTGGCCTTTTCTACTCGAGACCTTAAACCCGAGGGATGTTTTCTCATCTGATGCCCTAAGACCGTCTGGTTTGGGAGTCATCGGTTAAAGGCTCACTACAAGGGTAGACTAGAAAGCCTAAACTAAGGGAAGAAAAAAAAGAGAAAAAGAAAATAAATATATAGAAATAAATGGCTTTATGGTTAGAGTTGAAATCCCAGAAATCTTCACTGTCACGGTGTGCATATTATCTAGGTTTTATGAAAGATAAAATATTCAATCCAATTTTGAATTCTTACCTTAATTAAAAACAAGATCTTGCATGGAGACTAAGTTTAAGGAAGAATGATTATAGGTGGACTTATGACCTAGGATCACTTATATTTTTTGCAAAAATAGTTCGTAAACATGTTTTTGTTCAAAATGTGTTTTCAAAATACTAACATTTGTCTTCTTTCTTTATGGATTTTGTGGGTGTAATCCGCTGAAAACCCTCAGGAGACAACACTCCTCCTCTAGGGTAACCTAGAGGTTTAACGGCTTGTTGCACATGCTCAGTGCAATCGCGTCACCTGCGAAAGTGGTGTAAATAAATTGTTAGTCTAGATTTTCTTTTTCTTTGTTTGCTCGGGACGAGCAAAAGAATAAGTGTGGGGGTGTGATTGGTATCCAATATTGCATATTTTACATCATAATTCCCATGCATATTACAAATAAATATGTGATTTTTACTCCTCTTCTCTACATATTTGCAGGTACACACTTAAAGGAGAGATATCCAAATAATCACTTAATTAACCATAATTAAGTGATTAATCAAGATTAAAGATAAAGCCAAATTCAAATCCCAGATCTAGAGAAATCCGCGCAACAAACGAAGATTCCAGATATACCACGTGGCTAACAACTTCGTAACAAACTCACAACAAAAAGTTGTTGGCCAACGGCCACAGAACTGCCGAGATTTGCCGCGTTTCCGCCGCAAAATCTGGGCCGTTGGGCGCCAGATTTTGCCAGCTGTCTCGTCTTCTGGAGCCTTCTCTCTGAATGCTATAAATATCTGCACTTGACCTGCGTACAAAGACTGAATGGAGAAGAGAGGAGATTAGTTTAGTATTGTAATTTTCATGTATTTTTCTCTTTAGGTTTTGTTCTTTAGATCCCTCTTCTTCTTCCCTAGAATTCAATGTAAAAGAGAGTGATTGTGAGGGAGAAAGCTTGTGTAATCAAGAGTGACACTTGAAGCAACAAGGATTGATCCATCCTCCTTCCTCTACTTGAAGCTTGGTTCTAGTTTATGTGTTTTCTTTACATGCTTTCTTTATTGCTTTCTTTAATTCTTGCAATTTACTTCAAGCTTTGTTTTAGTTCTTTAATGGCTTGTAGCTAATTCTTTCTCCATGTACTAGCTAACCTCTAGCCTTGCCATCTTCACTAACTCATGGGTAATTGCTTTTGTTCATCTTGCAAGTTGTATGATCTTCTCTTCTCCGATGGTTAAACCACCGTCTTCAAAGTGAGAAAGTAATTAGATCAACACGCGAGACGAATTCCAAGCCGATGGAGTGACAACATTAGGCACGCATTCGCTATCAAGGAGTCTAGTAAGTCTTGGCAAGCTAGCAAGGTAAGCTAGTCATGGATTGCTTTCTTTAAGTTTTCTTTCTTTTTCTTGTGAATACCACATCCACTTCTTGATTTCTTTTCCAACGATTTCCACCATGAACATAGCCATCCTTTCTTTTAGTTTCTTTTACATTTGATTCACTAAGTTTATAAGCAAGAGAAGAATACTCGTTTGTTCACTTCACTACCACACGTTAAAGCTTCCATCGCGAGCTCTCCCTGAGAATCGACTCGGTATAGCCCTATGCTATAGCGGAGACAAGAAGGGGTACATCAAATACATTCTTATACACATAATAAGTATACCTTCTTAGTCTTAATCAATTACACTTCCTTTTTCCAAGTCCAATCACAAAAGAGGCTTGAAGCCATGACTCAGGCTAGATTAGCTCGTGAGCATGAACTAGATATGATGGTTCAATCTTTGTGTTCTCACTGTCCGGCCAATTCTAATATCGCTGACCACTCTCTTAGAGCCGACGAACCAAGTTGCTTTGGACAACAAGATTCTAATTCAGTGCCATCATGTGAACTTGCCGAAACTTCAAATTTTGATAACTTGGCAAGTTTTTCCCTTCCTGAAATAGATCTTGAGCATGAATATGATCATGAACCCCAACTTGATGATTCAATTTTGCTTCCTAATTCAATAATGACTCCGGTGTCTCCACCTGATTTCACTTCTTCCGAGTCAACATTGGATCCTGTGCCAATTCATCATGAAATTGAGTCACCCATTTTTTATGATCATATTGAACTTGACCAATTTTACAAATTTGAAAGTCCCATGGATAAATTGGCAAGTTCTCATTTTTATGAGGTTGAACTCAATGAGATAGTGACCTAGATTCTCAAATCTATGATCAAGTTCAAATTTTTGAATCATTATTGACTCCTGTTTTGTTACCCGACTTAGGTAATATTTTCGAGTCAGTTTTGATTCCCACTCATATCATTCCTGAACTTGAATCACCACCATTGAGTCACATTCCATTGTGGGAAGATTATTGTGGACTTGAGCTTCAACTTATTGATTTGGACCCACTTCCTGAACCTAGCCCGACTCCTGAACCCTTACTTGATTTAAGTTTCTTTCCTGAGTCGGTATTCGTTCCCGCACTTATGACGTCCAAGTCAATCATTCCATCTTTTCACTCTCCATTCTGGGACAAGGCGGTTGACACAATTGACTCTGAAATTTATTATGAAATTTGGAAATTTGATGGGGTGGAATTTAAAAAATGTTCATATAGACATCATTTTAGTGGGTTATACAAGAAAGATTTCTGGTGGGTTCCTACGAATTCCACGAAAAATAGATTGGGCCGCATTTCGTGGACCAATTAGACCACCACCGGAACCACCACTTGAGGTAAACTTCTGCCTTCCCTTGTTCTTTTTCATGCATACATGCATACATTCATACATTGAGGACAATGCATGAGATAAGTGTGGGGGTAGGCTTTACTAACATACTAACATAGTTAGAAACTAACAAAAATTTGCTATAAAAAAAAAATTCTAAAAAAAATATATAAAAAAGGACAATATTTTGACTTATATTTTGAAAGAAATCTAAGTTAGTCTTAAGAATTAGGAAAATCATGATTAGGATTTCTAAAAACTTGGTCAAAATAAATAAATTGTTGAATTTTTAGGTATAGGAGGAGAAATTGAATAAGTAATTAGTCTTGATTTTTACCTTAATGAAATATGCATACCTAAGACAAAGACTCTTGTGCCCTATATAAAAAAAAAAAAAGGGAATTCACTGATTAAGCTGGATACATGTGCCTCAAGAAGCATAAGTATTCACGCCTAAAGGTGATTGTATAAATAAAGTCTTAGTTTTATGGCCTAGTTCACTCGAATCCTTAAGTCCGCGGGGTGTTTTCCCCACCGGTGCCCTAAAACCGACCGGTTTGGGGAGCCACCCGACTTTAAGTTCGCTACATGGTGGATTAGAAAGCTAAGAAATAAGAAATATTACTTATATATGTATTAACACATCTAATAGTCAATTAGTTAGGTATGAGGCCTCAAGAAGCCTTGATACTTACACGAAAGAAAATTAGATGAGTTATACATGTTAAAAAAGAAAAAAGAAAAAAAATATTATTAACACATCTAATAGTCAATTAGTTAGGTATGAGGGCTCAAGAAGCCTTGATACTTACACGAAAGAAAATTAGATGAGTTATAAAAAAATAATAATAAAATAGAGGCATGAGAGTCCAAGTTAAGGAATTCCTAGCAAAGATTTACAAGGATGCATATGATTTTTGTAACGAAAAAGACTATACAAAAATTCAATTTTGATCCTTACCTAAAATGGATAACAATTACTATATAAAGACTAAGTTTAAGAATGAATAAAAATGATGATCCTAAAAAAACTTATAGATTACTTAGTCTCTTCAAACATATTTCAAATATTTTCCTTTTTATGGATTTTGTGGGTGTAATCCGCTGAAAACCCTCACGAGACAACACTCGTCCTCTAGGGTAACCTAGGGTTTAACGGCTTGTTGCACATGCTAAGTGCAACCCGTGATTCCTACGAAAGTGAGTTAGCTAGATTAGTTTTTCTTTTCTATTTCATTTTTACTCGAGGACGAGCAAAAAGATAAGTGTGGGGGTGTGATTGGTAGTGAAAAGTGCATTTTTATCATTACATTTACCATCACATTTTCATATTTATTCATATAATCATGCACAATTAACTAATATTTTATTATTTATTGTGTGCAGGCCTTGAGAAATAAAAATAAAAGAATAAAGCCTTAAAAGAAGCCCAAAAGCCCATGTTTAAAAGCCCATGCAAAAGTTACAATTATCAAATGTCAAAATTGCAATTACCCAAGGGCAATAGTTGCAAATACTAAAAGAAAAGGGGATGGACTTCTACTCTCAACCCTAGTTGCTTGCAAGACAATCCTAAGATAAAAGGAGAAGAGTTTAAAGATAAATTCGGATTCAAACTGTACACATTTTAGTATTCAGATCATAACTTTTGCTACAGATATTCAAATCCGATGAACAAGATGCTCTAGAAAGAAGACTGGAATACCTACAACTCTTATGTTGATCAAACTTTCCAATTCAATCCGCAGATAAGACATATTCGGTGATCAACATGATAACAAGTTGCAGGACAGAGTTGTACTGGGACTCTACTTCTTCACAGCTCCTATAAATACCCCTGCAGAGCAACAGAGAAGGCACACAGAAAATACAGAGCAAATTCTAGGGTTTCTTAGGCTAACTTGTAGTTTTAGTTAGGTTTTTATTTTTCTTTTGTAATTTTTGTAACTGAGAGGAGAGGATGTTTTCATGAGGAAGGAGATCTACTTGTACTGAGGGTGACAATCGGTGTAAGTTTTGCTCTTCTTCATTGTTAAATAAATAATCAAGGTTCGTTTTCGTTCTTTTATTGTTCTTGTTCTTTTATTCTTGTTTAATCTTGTGTTTCTTTTGTTCTTGTTTTCTTCTATTTTCTCTCTAATGTCTTGTGAACCATGAGACCCATTGCGTTGAGACTGCCTAGCCGAAGAAGAGCCTTGATGGCCTATGGAGATGAACAAACCTTCGTAGTTTGTCTTTTATTTTCGTAGTGTAGATTAAGAAGGTGGACGATCCTATACGCCATACTTGTACGCCTTCCAAGACAAGGTAAGTCGTCGCAACGGTTCAACGGTAAGCAGACTGAAGAGGTAGGTATGTATAGTTTTTAGTTTTATTTCTTTGTATAGATCACCAACTCCACCTTTCCAAATTCTTTTCCTCACTTTCATTGTAAATCCACTTCTTTTTCTCCATCTTCTTTCTTTCTAACTTAACTTTAAATTAATAAAAACATTAGAGATAACTTATTGACAAAGCTTCCATCGCTAGTCCCTCCCTGAGGATCACGACCTGCATGGCCACTGCTACCGGCGGATTCGAATTGAGAACCTTGCACAACTTTTTCTAAATCTAAAATTGTTTTATTTTGTGCAGGAAAAATCTCAATCACCACCCTAGTAGAAACATGCCGCCACAACCTACAAACATCGCTCCTCGCCCAAATAGGAGTTGCTGAGAACCCAACCTGGAAGCAATTGGTCCAGCAAGTGAACAGGCTAAGAAATTGTCGCCAGGGTTGGTGCAGAAGAAAACAAACACCCAACCCGAAAGGTCGACAAGCGCATGCCAGAAACATCTTTTCCACCAAAAGGAAAGATAACTTGGCGACAGATACGAAATCCCCTGCCAACCTCAGTCGGTCAAGGAAGTGACTCTTCATGTCAGCCATGCGTCAATAAGCAGTATTCCTTCAAAGACGAACATGTTGACTCGTTGTTCAAGTTACTCAACAAGAGCATAGATTGAAGCTTCCTGAAGCTAGACGTCCTGAAGAAGTCGGTAAAAACTGACAATCCTAACTACTGCTTGTATCATAGGATGTTGGGATACTCCACCAAGAGTTGTTTATGTCTTCAAAGACATCCTTCAGGCTCTAATTGATGCAGGGTACTAAACTCCGTCCAGAGCAAAAGAAGTGACAGCTAATATGACATCATTCCTCCAGTTTGGAAGACAGCCTCCAGTGCCCTCCGGAGTAGTTCCCATCCCGAAAGCGGAACTAAGAATGATCAATATGGACCCTCACCATCAATAAGAGAAGGGTCTTGTACCTATCCCCACACCTCAGGGGAAAGTTATGTGGTTCATCCCGACCTTGTGGACGGCCAGCAATGGACCACTGTTACCAACAGAAGGTCTAAAGGCAAAGCGAAAGCATCGTCCTGTAATGTGGTGTGCATTTCTTCCCGAGAAGCAGAAACCGATGTTCCCTCACTAACTGATTCAGAGAGGAAACAATGGTTCTCGTCACAGAACCTAATCAACCACTCGTGGTAGAAACTCATTCGGGCCAGTCATATTTAAAAAAGTATGACGAAATGGTAGCAACCCCTCCTAAACCCACTACAGGGTCAGCCAAGCCCTCTACGAAACAACTGGTGGAGAAGCAGAAAGAGCTTCGATTTTTCAAAGCTCTCCTGAAGGATAATACGAAAGGATCCACAACACCTTACCGCTTTGACATCCTGGCTCAACTGGTCAATATCCCGGCCCGAATCACTCTTTACGAGCTCCTAAGGCTATCAAAGTCAACCAGAGAAGCTTTGAGAGAGGCCCTAACTAATGCTGAGGTCTTCATGACCTAGATACCGGCTGCACCACGGGAGGAAGATGTAGAGGATTGCCTCCATGCCTCCCAGAATGCTCCCTGCATCACCTTCACGACAGATGATATGCAGGTTAAGGGGAAACATGATCGGGCCCTATACTTCACAGGGTATATGGATCATCTGAAGTAAGCCGCATTCAGGTAGATCCAGGATCCGCGTTAAGCATTATCCCTCGCCAGGTCATGCAACATTTAGGGATTACTACTCACCGATTGAGCACCACCCAGACTACCATTTTAGTTTCAATGCCAATGGTACACGCCCAATGGGGAAGATCAAGCTCAAATACCAAATTGGGGATTTAAAGTCTGAAGTGACATGCTATGTGATCGATGCCGACACTTCATACAATTTGCTGCTTGGAGAAGCATGGATCCATCGTAATTCCATCGTCCCCTCCACTCTCCACAAGTTATGAAATACATCGACGGAAGTGGGAAGGTACGAACATTGATTGCTGAAAGGCATCTGTTCAAGGAGGTAGAAAACTATTTCACAGACTCCCTCCTGTACCAGGACTCTTTGGAAATAGACGAGAACCTACAACCAGAGGAGCCAGACTCTGATAATGAAGCTGACACCGAGCCAGAGAAAGAAGAGTGCATGTGGGAATTAGATCCACTTGTAACGAGCATTAATAAGCTCGATGATGATAACACCGCCAATGATGTAGGCGGGTGGTATATTAATGAAGCGTTAAATTGGCTTACTTTTCTGTGTTCGCTTCTGATTCAGTGCCATCGGACACTAGTACCGAAGTGGATAATGACCCCTGGTCGGCAATGGATGCTTTGACATCATTGCACGTACCAGTGAAGTCATCCTTCGAAAGTACCAAGATGTCGGTGATGCACAAGAATCAGTATTCATGGTCCCAGCTAGACGCAAAGGCCAAAAACCAATCCTTTTCGGACAAATCAAGTCTGAACTGATGTCTCGTGAAGAGTCAGAAAGTGAGAATGAACCTCCTCAGTTCATCCATTATGAGCCAAATATACTCAGAATGATGGAAAGCATGGGGTATGATCTGACAACAGTCATGGTTGAACTTCGATAAAGGAAGAAGAACACTACTCCGGCCTTTCGTTTCGAAAGGGAAATCCCTTGATTATTACCATCGAACTCGCAGGGTTTGGGTTATGTGTCAACCCCAATTCTGTTAGCCTCTGAGTCTGAAGAGTCACTATACCATGACTATTCGTCTGGCACGTTATCGTGGGACTCAGATGTTACTATTGGCAACCTCTTTGAAGAACTTTTAGTATATATGGCTTCAGCAAACCAACTGGAAGACAGAGGTGAAGAGATGATCCAGTCTGATACAGATCCTTGGATCAAACACTTAAATACTCTCTGGGATACTCGCTTTGAACAGCGCGGGCCACCCACAAAGGATAAAGTTACCCAGATTAATCTGGGAGACAAGGCTAATTCTAAGCCCATCTTTATAAGCGAAAGCCTATCACCCTCCGAGAAAGAAGATTTAATATCTCTTGTGCGAGAATATATAGATTGTCGCTTGGAATTATAAGGACATGCCTGGGCTTGATCCTCGAGTGGCTATGCATCGCCTTAACATTAATTCAGACGTGAAGCCAGTCAAACAACAGCAGCGATGGTTCCGTCAGAAATAATGGAAGCAATCCAGTCAGAAGTCAAAAAACTCATAGACTCTGGCTTCATTAGGGAAGAGCAACATCCTGATTGGTAGCCAATATCGTCCCCGTTGCCAAAAAGAATGGAAAGATCCGGATTTGTATTGATTTCTGTGATCTAAATGAGGCATGCCCCAAAGACGAATTCCCTCTCTCAATCACAGATGTCATGATTGACAACACATGCAGGTTTGAGCGAATGTCCTTCATGGATGGATTCTCAGGGTATACTCAAATCAAAATGTACCCTGATGATGAAAAACATACTTCTTTCAGGACACCACTGGGGGCATACTGCTATATTGTCATGCCCTTTGGACTGAAGAATGCAGGGGCCACATATCAGAGAGCTATGAACGAAATTTTCCACGATCACATGCGTAAAATAGTAGAATGCTATGTTGACGACATTGCAGTGAAAGCCGCACCAAAGGTGATCACATAACCGATCTGAAGACAATCTTCAAAATCATGCGGCACACCAATTGAAAATGAACCCGACCAAATCCTTCCTGGGGGTGGCCAGCTGCAAATTCCTAGGGTTTGTGGTAACTTCCACAGGAATCCATTTAGACCCGAAAAAAGTTCGCGCTATCCAGGAGATGCGACCTCCGAGGAACCTCAGGGAGCTTAGGGATTGAAAGGACGACTGGCATACATCCGAAGGTTTATCTCAAACCTCTCTGGAAGATGCCAACCCTTTATCAAATTGAGGAAAAAGGGTGTCTCATTCATTTGGGATGATGCTTGCCAACAAGCATTCGAGGAGATCAAACGATACCTCATGCAACCTCCGGTCCTTGCAGCTCCGGTGTCTGAAAAATCTTTCCTGATATATGTCTGAGCAATGGATCATTCTCTAGGAGCTTTACTAGCCCAGAATAATGATCAAGGACACGAACAAGCAATCTATAATCTGAGTAGGACTATGATCAGGGCCGAACATCGATACAACCCGATCGAAAAGGAATGTTTGGCATTGGTGTTCGCTGTCTAGAAAATGTGACACTACTTGGTGGGCAAATTATAAACGTCATATCAAGGGTTAACCCTTTGAGGTTACTCATGACAAAGCCATCGTCATTAAACGGCCGATTGGCAAAATGGGCCATACTGCTATCCCAATATGAAATGCGCTTTTTACCACAAAAAACCGTAAAGGGACAAGCGATGGCGGATTTCCTGGCTGAGCATCCAGATCTGAGGGTAACCGAACTTTACGAAGATCTCCCAGACGAGGTCGTTGAAGTTTGTCTGACCCAGACATCTTTTGAAAGACAAGTCTGGCAACTCTTCTTTGACGGTGCATCAAGAACAGGTCCGCAAGGGCATGTCATAGCCGGAGTAGGGATAGTACTCGTCTCCCCACAGAACTATGTGATTCCTCGAGCTTTCTCATTAACCGAGCCCTGCTCCAACAATGTAGCGGAATACAATGCCCTCTTGATTGGAATGCAAATTGCTGGTGAGATTGGTGTTAAGAATCTCGAGGCATATGGTAACTCTAAACTCATCATTAACCAAGTTCGCGGGGAGTACGAAGTCAGACATGAAGACTTAATACCCTATTACAACGCAACTATCTCTATGGCCGAAAAGTTCAGAAACTTTTACATCGACCATGTACCACGCCAGCGAAATGCGCATGCAGATGCGCTGGCATCTCTCGCTGCTTCTTTAGCCCTTCCAGCTGGAGTAGTAGAGAAAATACTTGTTTACAGCCACGACTTGTATTGCCCAAGGTTTGCTTTTGAAGATCACCAAGAGCCACAGGAGACTGTCAAGTCAAAGAAGCTCTTGAGTCGTCAGCCGGTCCAGAGCCTAGGGATTGGCGATTCCCTTACATTGACTATACCTTGTACGGCATTCTCCCTGATGATCCCAAAGAAGTGGCTGCCATTAGAAGGAAAGCCCCAAAATTCTATTATAATGCGGTCACACGAACACTGTATCGTCGATCGCATGACGGGATCTTTCTCCGCTGTCTATCATGAAAAGAGGCGCAGGAGGTACTTCAAGAAGCACATGATGGTATGTGTGGAGCTCATCAACCTGGTCAAAGCTTGGGGATCGACTCCGAAGATTAGGGTATTATTGGCCAGCATGATCCCGGACGCCATTAATTATGCCAAACGATGTTACGCCTGCCAAGTTCATGGCAATTTCATCCATCAAGCGCCAGGGTAGCTTCGCTCTACAACTTCTACCTGGCCATTTGAGATGTGGGGGATGGACGTAGTTGGCCCTATATGCCCACCATCATCCAAAGGACACCGGTTCATCTTAGCCATAACCGACTACTTCTCTAAATGGGCCGAAGCTATCCCTTTGAGGGAGGTAAAGACATCTGATGTGATCAAATTCGTTAAACATCACGTCATCTACCGTTTTAGTGTGCCGCGACGAATTGTCCATGACAATGGACCCCAGTTCGTCAGTCAGGCTTTTCAGAGGTTCTGCAACAAGTTCAGGATCCAGAGTGTGTCATCAACAGCATATTACTCAGCCGCTAATGGCCTTGCAGAAGCTTTCAACAAGACTATTGGCAAGCTTCTTAAGAAATTTGTCTCGAAAAGCCAACGTGATTGGGACGACAAATTAGGTGAATGCTTGTGGGCTTATCGCACGACAGTTCGAACCCCAACGAAAGCTACGCCATTCTCTTTGGTATATGAGTGTGAAGCCGTGCTTTCACTAGAAATCCAAATTTCATCTCTACGTGTCGCCCTGACAGCAGAGATGACAAATGAAGAGAAGCATCAACTGCGACTCTAAGAACTGGAGGTTTTAGACGATAAACGTCTGCAAGCCAGTAGCAAATTGAGCTCTACCAAGCTCGAATTACCAGAGCCTTCAACAAGAAATTTAAGGAGCGTACTTTCAAGAAAAGTGACCTTGTCTTAGCTGTCAGAAGACCCCTGGTAATGACACATAAGACAAAAAGAAAATTCCAACCCAAATGGGAAGGACCATTTGTAGTGGAGTCAGTCTACTCAAATGGAGCATATCACCTCATAACCTCAAGCGGTGATACACTCATGATGCCTATCAACGGCAGATTCTTGAAGAAATACTACCCTTGATAGCACTCTTCCTCCGATCAAGTTAACATTATACCTCTAATCAAAACTCTAGATTCAAGAAGAGCTTCTTTCTTTTACTAGATCACATCACAGTAGATCAGTGTCAAACTAAATGAGCACTGGCTGCATCATGATGCATGATGTAAATATTGAGAAAGAAACAAAATGTGAAACTTGAGTTTTAGTATTAGCTACTCTCTTGATTAACATCTGAAGCCTCCGGCGGCTAAGGATAGAGGAAAATGTTGGCTTTTAAGCCTAACATAAGTCTTCGACAACTCATCATGCTGAGGGAATAGCATCGCCCAACTCAAACGGTAGTTGGTAAAGACACACCAAATCCGTTGATAGCTGAGGGTTTGCTAAAAATCCTAGTGGACTTGATTCCACTCTCTCCTCTAAAATCTCTTACCAATTCTCATACACAGAATGGTAGGTCCACAAATGCAATCATTGCTATGTTAACACTATACCTCTGAAAATGAAAATTTTCAATACTCCCGAGCGAGTACAAACCTTACTTGTCTCAACTCCATATGGAGTCTATATGGAGTAGCAAGTCTTCAAATTTGTCAAGTTAACATTACACCTCTGACATTCCAAACTTCACTTGTCAATTCTCATCAATAGAATTACAAATCCTCAAAATTGCTCATATCGTAAATCGACTACCATCAGGTAACAATACACCTCTGACAAATTACTGTTAAGTTTAACACTACACTTCTAACAGTGATTAAGTTGCTGCCAAGTTCAAAATTAAACCTCTAACAGTCACTTTTCCTCAGGCTTCCATATCAAAGCTGAGATGAGCGATGCTAAGTTTAACATCACACCTCTAGCGTCCAGTTCATTGCTAAGTTCAATAATACACTATGGCCATGACTTTCCCTCGGACTTCCTTGTCGAAGTCGAGATGACCAATGCCAAGTTCAAAATTACATCTCTAGCATTACCCTCACTGCCAAGTTAAACATTACACCTATGACAGTGACACTTTCAGTTTTCCCAAATGAAGCTAAAACACTCTTGAGTTAAGTTAATATCACACCTCTGACTCACCCCCTTGTCAAGTTAACACCACACTTCTGACAAGATTTAATTCAACCCATTAAGTTTGTTGGCCCAGAGGCCTTCCACTCTAGTTTTGATGATGATTAACTCATGTAGTTATGTTTACTAATAATCTTGTGATGTTTAGTTTCAGATCTTTTATCAAGATATTAGTTGGTGATTAGCTTCAACAAGATGGTTTGGGAGCTTTCACATGGTGATTCCAGAGCCCGAGCAACAAGATCTTACATAGCACTCGTTGGAGTCAAGCTCGGTGGATCACGGTTTGGATTGAGTCGACTTGAAGACAGAGTTCATCAAGAAGACATCGGTACATAGTTTATAGTTTGTGTTTTAGATCCATGTGTAAAGATTAGATAGTGTGATATGCTCAAGTTCACAATACACACACGTTTCATGTTTTGGATATTAGTTTTTCGGTTTTTGGTTTAACCGATATTGGTTTTCATGAATAGATAGTATCAATACAAGTTTACTTTGTTTAAGTGTATATTAGATATATTCTATATACATGTAAGCTTAATTTCCTAGACAAACTTATGTTGAGATGCCTATTCATGAGGTTTGGTGTTTTGTGTTTTTAACAAAACTTATTTTGGAATAAAGACAAAAACAATGATATATATATGTTTCATGTATATTGGACCTATGTCCATATGCAACATGTTTTAAAATGATTAAGTATCATGTTTTTGTATTGAATGAGTTTTGAAAAAATCAGATTTCCTATTGAAAAATCTAAGTTTGATAAAATACAGTTTTTGGTTTTTGATAAAATCATAAGACACAAAAATAGTCCAAAATGGTTGAAATTTGTGTTGAAATTTTTAACTCAAGTTTGTATTTTAATGTATAATGAGAAAACTATTTTTGTGGATTTTTAGAAGATTTATGGGAATTTTTAGAATAATTTTTAACTCAGTTTTCTGACCCAGAACCCAGCCTGCCAGGCTCTGGCGGTCGACCGGACCCAGAATCCGTCGACCGGAACGGTCAACCGACGTGCACACACCTATGCACGTTGGTCAGGGATTTGGGCGGTCGACCGGCCAGAGAGCTTTGCTCTCTGGATTTTTACGGTCGACCGGCCGGTCGACCGCTGGCTTCCAACGGTCATTTTTTTGACCGTTGGCGGTCGACCGCCAGCCGCCAGGGCTGACAAAAAGCCCGACGGCTAGTTTTTGTTGGAGGCCTATTTAAACCCCATTTCTTTGGGATTTTGGCTAAGATTTTCAGAGCAAAAATTTCTCCTATTCCTAAGTGTTTTTACAAGGTTTTCAAAAGTGTTTTTAGAGCCAAAAGATCCATCTTATTTGTTTTAAAGTGTTTTGTTTATTTCAAAGAAAATAGGTTTTTGGGAATTAGTTTCTTGATCTAAAAATCTATATCTATTTGGTATTTTCCCAAGAGATTTTCTTTGATCAAAACACTTGTTTTCCACTTGAGCTATATCACTCTATCCTATTCTATAGGATCATTTATTTGTGGGAAAATTTGGTTTGTGGTCTTTGTAACCACCAAGTTGTAAACCCCTTCATTGTTGTATCCCTCATTGGTAGAGGTTGATTTGGTTGTTGGTTGCTCCCTCTTTGGTAGAGGTTGAGGTTGTTGTTTACTCCCTCTTGGTGAGGTGGAGTTGGTGGTGGATTTGTATGCCTCTTTGGTAGAGGTAGATTGTGGTGTTTGTGGCCTCGGTGGAGGTTGTATTGGTTGGTTTGTGGAGTTCGGTACTCCGGTCTTCGGTAGACCATTTGTATTGCCTCGGTTGAGGTTGTATTTGTTGAGAGAGGAGTTCGGTACTCCTAGTGGATTGGAAATCCTTCTCGGTGAAGGCGGGGACGTAGAGCTCGGTGCTCGAACCTCGAAACACATCTTGTTGTTTGCGTTTGATCGATTGACTCTCAACTCTCTCTCTCTCCTTATTTGTGCATTGCATCATTCATATTGCCATATCATTTATATGCTTGTGTTGTGCCTTGCATTGATTCATATTGCCTATATCTATATGCTTGTTTGTGTTTGCTTGTGTGCCTCACTTGTGCCTAACCACGAGAGCTTCATATAGCGCCTCAACTCTTATTCAGAGGAATCAAGAGGAGTTAGTCCAGAGCCCTTCACGGGGAATTCGGCTACACTCGTTGGTTGCACTAAGTGTAGTTGCAAATTAGTTTTAATTTCCGCATTTAGTTCATCAGATTAGCGGTACACCTATTCACCCCCCCCCCTTTAGGTGTACTTACAAAGTTAATATCGCACCTCTAACGGTAAAGGTTCTCCTAGATTCCCCGCGAGTCTAGTCTCACTTGTTATTTTTGTTGACAGAATAACAAGTCCACATCAAATTACTGTTAAGTTTAACATTACACCTCTAACAGTATTTTCATTAAATCCCCAACTGAGTCTAAGCCAAGTTAATACCAAATCTCTGATGAAAACTCATTTGTAAGCCTCCGCGGGGGTACAAATCCCACTTGTCATTCTTATTTATAGATTGGCAGGTCCACAAGAATTATCCTACTCCTATCAAGTTAATATTACACCTCTGACGGCTTTCTTAAATTTCTGAAACAGGATTTTTCCCAGACTTTGACTCGTTAAGATTGTCACATATTTTTAGCAAGTCAAAGATCGTTTACTTCTATTTGTCTGATAGGTAGTGAAAAGTGCATTTTTATACATACATTTACCATCACATTTTCATATTTATTCATATATTCTGCATATTTACTAATATTTTATGATTTATTGTGTGCAGGCCTTGAGAAATAAAAATAAAGAAATAAAGCCTCAAAAGAAGCCCAAAAGCCCATATTTAAGCCCAATGCAAAAGTTGCAATTATTAAATGACAAAATTGCAATTACACAAGGGCAATAGTTGCAAATACAAAGAAGAGGGAAGGATAGACTTCTATTCAACCCTAAACACTTGCAGGATGAGGATAAAAGCCAAAGAAGAGAGTGCAAAGATAAGGAAATTCGTTTAAAAAGATATTGGGAGATTTGAGATATAGATAACTTGCTTCCCAAGTTATCCCGAAATCCACAAATAAAGAGTCAGGATGCAGCTTCCAGAAGGAAACGCCCAGATGGACGGACCAGAGGAGGCCACGCGCGAAAGCGCGTGGCCAGCAGAGATGACGTGGCCGCGGAAACGCGGCCCAAGCCGCGTTTCCGCGGCAATCCAGTCTTATCCGGGGACCAGTTTTAGTAGGAGAGTTGTGTTGGGACTCTACCTCCTTCTGTACCTATAAATACCCCTGCAGACGCAACAGAAAGGGGGTACAGAAAATAGAGAGCAAAAATCTAGGGTTTTAGGCTAACTTGTAATCTAGGTTAGGTTTTTATTTTCGTTTTCTTTGTAATTTTTGTAACTGAGAGGAGATGATGCTTTCATGGAGGAAGGAGTTCATACTTGTACTGAGGTGACAGCGGTGTAAGTTTTACTTTTCCTCTATTGTTAATTGAATCGACTCGAGGTTTGTCTTTGTTCTTTTTATTTTATTCTTGTGTCTCTATTTCTGTTCTATCGTTGTTCTTCTATTTTTGTTTTATGTCATTGTTTCTTTCTCTGATGACTTGCAAACCGTGAGATCCGATTGCTTCGAGACTGCCTAACCGAAGAAGTGCCCTTGATGGCCTATGGAGATGAACAAGCCTTCTCTTTAGTTTGTCTTTTCTTTTCGTAGTGTAGATCGCGAAGGTGGACGATCCTATACGCCATACTTGAACGCCTTCCAAGACAAGGTAAGTCGTTGCAACAGATCAAAGGTAAGCAGGTTGAAGAGGTATGTATGTGTTATAGTTTTCTTTTATTTTTGTAGATTAAATCACCATCTTTCCAAATTCTTTTCTTCCACTTCATTGTAAATACCATTGTAAATAACAAAATAAATAAAAAAGAGATAACTTACTTAAACGCTTCCATCGCTAGTCCCTCCCTGAGGATCACGACCCGCATAGCCACTGCTACCGCGAATTAGAATTGAGCACCTTGCACATCTTGTTCTAAATTTAATATTCCATATTTTGTGTGCAGGAAAAACTCAATCAAAATTTTGGCGCCGTTGCCGGGGAGGGACGGTAAGTTATTCTCTAAATAAAAAAAATTTAACTAATTCTTTTATTCTTTCTGTTTGCAAGTTTGGAGAACAGGAAACAGCAGCAAGGACATATAGCAACTCTGTGCCTCTGCCCTCGAAGGCAGAGCAGCAGAGCCTACTACCTTGCCGCGCAAACGCGGCAATAGCCGCGGATCCGCGGCAGTAGTAGAGAACTACTTACTGAATTTTCTGCAGGTTGCTGCAATCTGAAATTTGATTTGTCAGCTCTGTTATATTTGTTCTGTGATAAACCTGTATACTGCTAATTAATCAACAGTAAAATACTTGTTGAAAAAGATAAAAATTGATTAGACGTTTGCATTTTAGGCACGTGTCTTTTCAATTCATTTATTTTTACTGTTGAAGAGTGCTGGAGCAAGGTACGTTCGCATTGCATGTAGAATAGGACTCATCTCTTGGTTGATTTTCATTGCTTTGAGTGAATCTTATTTACATATCTTGTACACTTGCACAAAATCATCTTAAGGGCACTAACCCATAACAAGATAAGGTGGAAATTTAATCACCCTTCCTTGGCCCAAAAATCATATTCCAAGCACTCACTAACCCAAGCCTAACTAAAAATTAGTAGACGTTGGCCCTAGGGACATCTCGGACTCAATTAGGAGATTATCCTAAGGGGGAACAGTGTTGGAATTTAACTCCTACCAAATCAGTGTCTGGGAAGGGGATTGAGGGCCGAAAGCCCAAAGATTGTGGTTATTTAATTAAGGAACGTCTTTGACGGAAAACCACCCACCACTCTTGCCCTGACCTGGCTGATTAACTTGTGGTCAAAGTCTACACCCTACCTCCTGTGGACAGTCTAACCAGTTAGGAGTCGTCTAGGTCATATAGGTCTACCCTAACTTAGGTTAGAATTTTTTTTTCTTTTTGTTTGCTCATTTGTTTGTTTTCTTTTTGTTTGTGATTGTGTGATATGGCATATAATAATTTTTCCATTTTTAATCCATATTACACACCAAACTCTTTTTCGGATATTACCAACCCGGCATATCATAACTTTGACCAACCTAGTATGCCGGAATGATCTTATCCGAATGAATATAACCCAAGCCCCCCATCTTATGACCATAATTTTCATACCACTTTCAACTCTTCACAGAGTTCATGGGGTTTCGCTTCCCCCGAGTCCAATGTTCAACCAACTTGTCCTCCATATCCACCTTGTCCACAATATTCCCAAGATTCATACTCAGATCCACCCATTCAAAATAGAAAACCATCTATCTGGGAAATGATGAGTATGCAGGAGTCCAAGCAACAATCACCATCAATCTTAGACATGATGATGCGTCAGTCCACCGACTCACAACTTCATCATGATTACACTTCATCTTTTCAAGTCCAATCACAACATGATGCACCTATCGACTATGAAAGGATGCTTAAAGCCATGACTCAGGCTAGATTAGCCCGTGATCATGAATTAGATATGATGGTTCAATCTTTACGTTCTCACCGTTCGGCCAATTCTGATATAGCTAACCACTCTCTTAGAGCCGACGAACCAAGTTGCTTTGGACAACAAGATTCTAATTCAGTACCATCATTTGAACTTGCCGAAACTCCAATTTTTGATAGTTTGGCAAGTTTTTCCTTTCCTGAAATAGAACTTGAGCATGAATATGATCATGATCTTCCACTTGGTGATTCAATTCTACTTCCTGATTCAATAATGACTCCGGTGTCTCCACCTGATTTCACTTTTCCCGAGTCAACATTGGATCCTATGCCAATTCATCATGAAATTGAATCACCCATTTTTGATGATCATATTGAACTTGACCAATTTTACAATTTTGAAAGTCCCATGGATAAATTGGCAAGTTCTCATTTTTATGATATTGAACTCAATGAGATATGTGACCTAGATTCTCAAATCAATGATCAAGTTCAAATTCCCGAATCATTATTGACTCCTGTTTTGTTACCCGACTTAGGTAATCTTTTAGAGTCAGTTTTGATTCCCACACCTATCATTCCTGAACTTGAATCACCATTATTGAGTCACATTCCATTGTGGGAAGATGATTGTGGACTTGAGTTTCAGCTTATTGATTTAGACCCACTTCCTGAACCTAGCCCGACTCCTGAACCTTTACTTGATTTAAGTTTCTTTCCTGAGTCGGTATTCGTTCCCATACGTATGACATCCAAGTCAATCCTTCCATCTTTTCACACTCCATTTTGGGACAAGGCGGTTGACACAATTGACTCTGAATATAATTATGAATTATGAAAATTTGATGGGGTAAAATTGCTAAAAATGATCATACATACATTTTAGTGGGTTATACAAGAAAAAATTTTGGTGGGTTCCTCCGTGAAATACTGTATTATCTTGATTGGGTAGCAACGCTTGGCCCAATTAGACCACCACCGGAACCACCACCTTGAGGTAACTTCTGCCTTCCCTTCGTCTTTTCATGCATATATGCATTCATTCATACATTGAGGACAATGCATGAGATAAGTGTGGGGGTAGGCTTTACTAACATACTAACATAGGTAGAAACTAACCAAAATTTGCTAATAAAAAAATATATATATATATATATTATAAAAAGGACAATATTTTGACTTATCTTTTGAAAGAAATCTAAGTTAGTCTTAAGAATTAGGAAAATCATGATTAGGATTTCTAAAAACTTGGTCAAAATAAATAAATTGTTGAATTTTTAGGTATAGGAGGAGAAATTGAATAAGTATTAGTCTTAATTTTTACCTTAATGAAACGTGCATACCTAATGCATATCTAGGATTCTAAGACAAAGACCCTTGTGTCTCATAAAAAATTTTATTAAAAAAAAATCACCAATTAAGCTGGATACATGTGCCTCATGAAGCATAAGTATTCACGCCTAAAGGTGAGTTATAAATAAAATAAAGTCCTTAGTTTTGTGGCCTAGTTCACTCGAATTTGAGTCCGCGGGGTGTTTTCTCACCTGGTGCCCTAAAGCCGACCGGTTTGGGAGCCACCGACTTTAAGTTCGCTACATGTGTAGATTAGAAAGCCTAAGAAAACTGAGAAATATTATGTATGTATTAACACATCTAATAGTCAATTAGTTAGGTATGAGGGCCTCAAGATGCCTTGATGCTTACACGAAAGAAAATTAGATGAGTTATACATATTAAAAAAAAAGAGAGAGAGAGAGAAAAAAAAAAAAAAATATATATATATATATATAATAATAAAGAGGCATGAGAGTCCAAGTTAAGGAATTCCTAGTAAAAATCCATAAGGATGCATATGATTTTTGGTAACGAAAAAGACTATACACAAATCCAATTTTGATCCTTACTTAAAATGGATAACAATTTACTCTATAAAGACTAAGTTTAAGAATGAATAAAAATGAGGATCCTAAAAACCTATAGATTACTTAGTCTTTTCAAAAGTATTTCAAATATTTCCTTTTTATGGATTTTCTGGGTGTAATCCGCTGAAAACCCTCACGAGACAACACTCGTCCTCTAGGGTAATCTAGGGGTTTAACGGCTTGTTGCATGTGCTAAGTGCAATCGTGATTCCTACGAAAGTGAGTTAGCTAGTTTAGTTTTTCTTTTCTTTTGATTTTTACTCGAGGACGAGCAAAAAGATAAGTGTGGGGGTGTGATTGGTAGTGAAAAGTGCATTTTTATACATACATGTACCATCACATTTTCATATTTATTCATATAATTCTGCACATTTACTAATATTTTATGATTTATTGTGTGCAGGCCTTGAGAAATAAAAATAAAGAAATAAAGCCTCAAAAGAAGCCCAAAAGCCCATATTTAAGCCCAATGCAAAAGTTGCAATTATTAAATGTCAAAATTGCAATTACACTAGGGCAATAGTTGAAAATACAAAGAAGAGGGAAGGATAGACTTCTATTCAACCCTAAACACTTGCAGGATGATGATAAAAGCCAAAGAAGAGAGTGCAAAGATAAGGAAATTCGTTTAAAAAGATATTGGGAGATTTAAGATCTAGGTAACTTGCTTCCCTAGTTATCCCGAAATCCACAAATAAAGAGTCAGGATGCAGCTTCCAGAAGGAAACGCCCAGATGGACGGACCAGAGGAGGCCACGCGCGAAAGCGCGTGGCCAACAGAGATGACGTGGCCGCGGAAACGCGGCCCAAGCCGCGTTTCCGCGGCAATCCAGTCTTATCTGGGGACCAGTTTTCGTGGGAGAGTTGTGTTGGGACTCTACCTCCTTCTGCACCTATAAATACCCCTGCAGACGCAACAGAAAGGGGGTACAGAAAATAGAGAGCAAAAAATCTAGGGTTTTAGGCTAACTTGTAATCTAGGTTAGGTTTTTATTTTCGTTTTCTTTTGTAATTTTTGTAACTGAGAGGAGATGATACTTTCATGGAGGAAGGAGTTCATACTTGTACTGAGGTGACAGCGGTGTAAGTTTTACTTTTCCTCTATTGTTAATGAATCGACTCGAGGTTTGTCTTTGTTCTTTTTATTTTATTCTTATGTCTCTATTTTTGTTCTATCGTTGTTCTTCTATTTTTGTTTTATGTCATTGTTTCTTTCTCTGATGACTTGCAAACCGTGAGATCCGATTGCTTCGAGACTGCCTAACCGAAGAAGTGCCCTTGATGGCCTATGGAGATGAACAAGCCTTCTCTTTAGTTTGTCTTTTCTTTTCGTAGTGTAGATCGCGAAGGTGGACGATCCTATACGCCATACTTGAACGCCTTCCAAGACAAGGTAAGTCGTTGCAACAGATCAAAGGTAAGCAGGTTGAAGAGGTATGTATGTGTTATAGTTTTCTTTTATTTTTGTAGATTAAATCACCATCTTTCCAAATTCTTTTCTTCCGCTTCATTGTAAATACCATTGTAAATAACAAAATAAATAAAAAAGAGATAACTTACTTAAAACGCTTCCATCGCTAGTCCCTCCCTGAGGATCACGACCCGCATAGCCACTGCTACCGCGGATTAGAATTGAGCACCTTGCACATCTTGTTCTAAATTTAATATTCCATATTTTGTGTGCAGGAAAAACTCAATCACCAAAATTTTGATTGAGTTTTTCCTGCACACAAAATATAGAATATTAGATTTAGAAGTAAAGATGTGCAAGGTGCTCAATTCTATCCGCTGTAGCAATGGCTATGCGGGTCGTGATCCTCAGGGAGGGACTAGCGATGGAAGCTTGTTTAGTAAGTTATCTCTTTTTTATTTATTTTGTTATTTACAATGGTATTTACAATAAGAAGTGTGGTATTTACAATGAGAAGTGTGAAAGAAATTGGAAAGATGTGGAGTTGGTGATCTAAACTAAAATTACAAAGAAAGAAAACTATAACTAAAACACATACCTACCTCTTCTGCCCTGTTTACCTTTGATCCGTTTGCAACGACTTACCTTGTTTCTGAAGGCATTCAAGCATGGCGTATAGGATCTTCCCCCTTCTCGATCTACACTACGAAAAGAAAAGACAAACTATACTAGTAAGAGAAGGCTTCTTCATCACCATAGGCCATCAAGGGCACTTCTTCGGCTAAGCAGTCTCGAAGCGATCAGATCTCATGGTTTGCAAGACAACAGAGAGAAACAATAAAATAAACAAGAATAGAAGAACAAAAATAAAACAAGAATAAAAACAAACCTTGAATAGATTTAATTAACAATGGAAGAAAAGTTTGACTTACACCGATGTCACCTCAGTACAAGCATGAACTCCTTCCTCCATGAAAGCATCCTCTACTCTCAGTTACATAAAAAATAAAAATTACAAAAAAGAAAAATAAAAACCTAAACTACAACTAGCCTAAAAACCCTAGATTTTGCTCTGTAGTTCGCTGTACTTCTGAGATCTGCCCTTCCTCTGTTGCTATACAGGGGTATTTATAGGACAAAACCAGAGGATAAGAAGCGTATGAAGATAAGAGGAACAAAATATCTCTGAATTTGAATTCTTCTTTTATCTCCAAACTTGTTTTGACTTATCCATAGAAGTTCAATTATGTCCTGCAACTTGTTATTATGTTGATCGCCGCATATTTCTTATATTCTGACTGAATTGGAAAGTTTGATCAACATAAGAGTTGTAGGCCTTCAAATCTTCTTTCTGGAGCATCTTGAATCATCAGATTTGCATATCTGTAGCAAAAGTTATGATCTGAATACTAAAATATGTACAGTCTGAATCCGAATTTTTTGAATTTTTATCTTTGCACTCTTCTCCATTTATCTTTAGCCTTTTTCTGCAAGCAATTAGGGTTGAGTAGAAGTCCATCCTTTCCTCTTCTTTTAGCAATTAGGAGTTCTTTCTTATCCTTCCTTTTCCTCCCTTAGATTTTAAATAAAGAATTTAAAAATCTAAGTTTAGACTAGGTTAGATAATAAGAAACTTCTAAATCACTACAATTTTTGCACATGGGCTTGCACATGGGCTTTTTGGGCTTCTGGGCGTCATTCAGGCTTTTATTTCTTTATTTTTTAATTACCCAAGGCCTGAACACAATAAATAATAAAATATTAGTAATAGTGCATAATTATAATAATAAATATGGAAATATGATAGTAAATGTAGTAATAAATATGCACTTTTTACTACCTATCACACCCCCACACTTATCTTTTTGCTCGTCCTCGAGTAAAAATAAAAAAGAATAAGAAAAAAAACTAATCTATCCTAACTCACTTTCGTAGGCATCACGGTTGCACTTAGCATGTGCAACAAGCCGTTAAACCCCTAGGTTGCCCTAGAGGACGAGTGTTGTCTCGTGAGGGTTTTCAGCGGATTACACCCACAAAATCCATAAAAAGAAAATATTTGAAATATGTTTGAAGAGACTAAGTAATCTATAAGTTTTTTTTAGGATCATAATTTTTTTTCATTCTTAAACTTAGTCTTTATATAGTAATTGTTATCCATTTTAGGTAAGGATCAAAATTGAATTTTTGTATAGTCTTTTTCGTTACCAAAAATCATATGCATCCTTGTAAATCTTTGCTAGGAATTCCTTAACTTGGACTCTCATGCCTCTTTATTATTATTATTATTTTTTATAACTCATCTAATTTTCTTTCATGTAAGTATCAAGGCTTCTTGAGGCCCTCATACCTAACTAATTGACTATTAGATGTGTTAATATAATATTTTTTTTTCTTTCTTTTTTTTTTTAACATGTATAACTCATCTAATTTTCTTTCGTGTAAGTATCAAGGCTTCTTGAGGCCCTCATACCTAACTAATTGACTATTAGATGTGTTAATACATATATTATATTTCTTAGTTTTCTTAGGCTTTCTAATCCACCCATGTAGCGAACTTAAAGTCGGTGACTCCCAAACTGATTGGTTTTAGGGCACCGGTGAGAAAACACCCCACGGACTCAAATTCGAGTGAGCTAGGCCACAAAACCAAGGACTTTATTTTATAAAATCACCTTTAGGCGTGAATACTTATATTTTTTGAGGCACATGTATCCAGCTTAATTGGTGAACTTCTTTGTTTTGTTTTTTTTTATGAGGCACACGAGTCTTTGTCTTAGAATCCTAGATATTAATTAGGTATGCACATTTCATTAAGGTAAAAATCAAGACTAATTACTTATTCAATTTCTCCTCCTATACCTAAAACTTCAACAATTTATTTATTTTGACCAAGTTTTTAGAAATCCTAATCATGATTTTTCTAATTCTTAAGACTAACTTAGATTTCTTTCAAAAGTTTTACTTTTCCTCTATTGTTAATTGAATCGACTCGAGGTTTGTCTTTGTTCTTTTTATTTTATTCTTGTATCTCTATTTTTGTTCTATCGTTATTCTTCTATTTTTGTTTTATGTCATTGTTTCTTTCTCTGATGACTTGCAAACCGTGAGATCCGATTGCTTCGAGACTGCCTAACCGAAGAAGTGCCCTTGATGGCCTATGGAGATGAACAAGCCTTCTCTTTAGTTTGTCTTTTCTTTTCATAGTGTAGATCGCGAAGGTGGACGATCTTATACGCCATACTTGAACGCTTTCCAAGACAAGGTAAGTCGTTGCAACAGATCAAAGGTAAGCAGGTTGAAGAGGTATGTATGTGTTATAGTTTTCTTTTATTTTTGTAGATTAAATCACCATCTTTCCAAATTCTTTTCTTCCACTTCATTGTAAATACCATTGTAAATAATAAAATAAATAAAAAAGAGATATGCTTCACAAGCTTCTATCGCTAGTCCCTCCCTGAGGATCACGACCGGCAACGGCGCCAAAATTTTAATTGAGATTCTCCTTGCACACAAAATATAGAATAATAGATTTAGAAGTTAAGATGTGCAAGGTGCTCAATTCTAATCCGCTGTAGCAATGGCTATGCGGGTCGTGATCCTCAGGGAGGGACTAGCGATGGAAGCTTGTTTATCAAGTTCTCTAAAAAATTATTCTTTTAGTTATTAAAAGGAAAATAATAAAATAATAGTTAAAGTCAGGTTAGGAATAGGAGCGATATTTACAATGAGTTGGGAAAGAAAGAGTTGGAAGATGAAGTGTTGGTGATTTAATCTAAACTAAAGAAATAAAAGAAA
This sequence comes from Agave tequilana, assembly GCA_038442645.1. NCBI lineage: Eukaryota > Viridiplantae > Streptophyta > Magnoliopsida > Asparagales > Asparagaceae > Agave > Agave tequilana. Next base: position 211,897 of record JAVJIF010004303.1, on the reverse strand, counting down.
AAAAACTATAAACTAAAAAAAACATACCTACCTCTTCTGCCCTGTTTACCTTTGTTCCGTTGCAACGACTTACCTTTCTTTGAAGGCGATCAAGCATGGCGTATAGGATCTGTTCATCACCATAGGCCATCAAGGGCACTTCTTTGCTAAGCAGTCTCGAAGCGATCAGATCTCATGGTTTGCAAGACATCAGAGAGAAACAATAAAATAAAACAAGAATAGAAGAACAAAAATAGAGACACAAGAATAAAATAAAAAGAACAAAGACAAACCTCGAGTCGATTCAATTAACAATAGAGGAAAAGTAAAACTTACACCGCTGTCACCTCAGTACAAGTATGAACCCCTTCCTCCATGAAAGCATCATCTCCTCTCAGTTACAAAAATTACAAAAGAAAACGAAAATAAAAACCTAACCTAGATTACAAGTTAGCCTAAAACCCTAGATTTTTGCTCTCTATTTTCTGTACGCCCTTTCTGTTGCGTCTGCAGGGGTATTTATAGGTGCAGAAGGAGGTAGAGTCCCAACACAACTCTCCCACGAAAACTGTCCCCGGATAAGACTGGATTGCCGCGAAAATGCGGCTTGGGCCGCGTTTCCGCGGCCTGGTAGTGGCAGATGGCCACGCGCTTTGGCGCGTGGCTTCCCCTGGTCCGTCCATCTGGGCGTTGTCTTCTGGAAGTTGCATCCTGGCTCTTTATCTTGGGATTTCGAGATAACTTGGGAAGCAAGTTACCTAGATCTCAAATCTCCCAATATCTTTTTAAACGAATTTCCTTATCTTTGCACTCTCTTCTTTGGCTTTTATCCTCATCCTGCAAGTGTTTAGGGTTGAATAGAAGTCTATCCTTCCCTCTTCTTTGTATTTGCAACTATTGCCCTTGTGTAATTGCAATTTTGACAATTGTTAATTGCAACTTTTACATTGGGCTTAAATATTGGCTTTTGGGCTTCTTTTGAGGCTTTATTTCTTTATTTTTATTTCTCAAGGCCCGCACACAATAAATCATAAAATATTAGTAAATGTGCAGAATTATATGAATAAATATGAAAATGTGATGGTAAATGTATGTATAAAAATGCACTTTCATATGTTAAGATTGTCACATATTTTTAGCAAGTCAAAGATCGTTTACTTCTATTTGTCTGATTTTCAATATGAAAAAGGAATTCAAGACAATAGAAGAAGACAAGAAAAAGTGTCACTTTTATTTATATTCAAACATATGAAAGTGATACAAGACGCTCTCTTATACAATAAGATTGAGTGTTACAATAAAGGAGTACAAAGAAGTCCAGTCCCTCTCTCTCAGTAAAAGGTTGCACTCACTCCTTGAGGCATTTCCACCACTCCAAATACAAGATGTTTGGAAGAGCGCCGAAGAAGGGCTGAGCACTGTTGAGATGATCGGATACTGGTTACACCATGATGCATGACGTAAACAACGAGGGAGCCCATTACTGACCAAGAACAATGGTGTTTCTCGAGGTCGAAGTGGAGAAGAATATTCTGATTCCACCCGACCAACTGGTATAGGCCATGATCCTTCATTGATGAACATCTCCACCATCGGAAAGTCATCTAATGAGCATGGGTTTTTCGTCGATGTCACTTCTGGGGGTAAGATTGGTGAAGGGAGGATCCGAGACCTTACAGGTGACGTCCTCTTTCCCGTGACCTACAAGAGGACCATACCCACCACCATACCCATTGTGACCATGACAAACCCGGGGGCACCGCCGGTGCATCATGTCCAATGAGGTCTTGACGGATGTCATCAGTCGCGCAAATCCTCATCGCCCATGAACAGGAGCCTTGATTTCTCCAGTGCTCGACCATCAAACAAGTTCGCTGGTCAAAATATTCTCCCAAGGGCCCAGCGAAGATGCGGACTGACTGAAGCTGCCAGAACCTGCAAAGAATAAAAACCTGAAGGTTAAAGTTCTGCTAAATCAAGACTGTAAGAGCAGACGCGTTGAAGTTGTGGACTTCAGACGCGCACAAGTCTGAACGCGGTCTGGTTTTAGACCCGCGTCCAAAATACAAGACGCAAAGTGAACCAGACGCAGAAGTTATCACACCCGTGTTTGGGAAACAAAGATTGCCACATCCAAGCACAGAGGCCTTGAAAAGAATTAAAATTCTTAATGTCAAAAACCTCAAACGTGAGCTTTATATGTAAAGCTCACGTCTCAAAGTCCAAGTACAGAGTTAATCATACTTGCGTTCAAAGGATTTTGAGTTAGAGTTCAGGATCAATCAACTCGCGCTTCATCAAGAAGTCTAAAAGACGCGACTTACACATAATGGGCGCACCAGTCAGACTTCAAGAGAAGGTCAAGAGAATGAATCTCTTCAAGGGACATGAAAACAGAAACTCAGTGGGACTTGGCGACAAATGGTCCCTACGCTCAGAAGAAACCTTTAGAGGTTGAACTTTATGCATCAAGGCGCAGCCGTAAAAGGTACTTAAAGAGATGTCTTTTGATCTTGAAATCACTTGACAGTGATAATCTCTGAAAAAGATTAAAGGAAAGCATGAAAGCTTTGAGTTTTCGCTGTCCATTGGGACACATCCCCTTGAGGGAAGAAGATTAAGTCAAGATGAAGACTCAGAGCGCCTGCTCTCAAGGGAAAACAATCTAAGCAATGGATTGTTAAGGGAGGCGAAGCCTATTTATAGGCGAGCCATAAGGCCTGTAATTAATGGCGTAAAAATCAGAGCCATCGCCTTAATTCCTGCACGAACATCAAAGCCCAATAAAGAGCTGACGCGTGGATTGCCGCTTCGGGAAATATCAGAGGACACAAGTCTCCAATCGTCAATGCCGACTTGGCATTTAAAGATCTAACAAGATCTTTAAGACGGGCTACATGTGACGCTTAGGAGGTTGCGTCAAGCGCAGACTCAAAGGTCGCGTCCTAAAACCCGCGTCCCTTCATGAACCCGAAGGCTGCGTTCTTTTCATTCCTGCTAAGAGATCCGTGACCGCGTCTCTTGGAGTGGTTCAGAGCCGCGTCTCCTCAGCAAATGGGGTCCATTCAGAGGTTGCGTCTTGAGTTCACATCAACTTACAAAAACTTAAAAGATGTGTCCTGAAGCTTGCATCCTCAACAACCAGAGAAGACCCGCGTCATTCTCGAGGAGCCTGGGACTGCGCCTCCATTGCAAGATGAAAGCCGTATCTCCATCATAAACTCAATACAGCCTGAGTTTGCGCCCTATCAAGGGACCAGAGCCGCGTCTCTATTGAGTCAGTGTCGCGTCCCCATCAACTTGCTGAGATCCATGCGTCAGCCTTGAGGAGCCTAAGATCGCGTCTCCACTGCATCCTGAGTTCTGCATCCTGACAGAATCAAGGGCCACGTCCATGGATCCGCGTCCTTCCATAATCAGAGCCGCGTCTTTATCAAAAAGAAAATTTCACGCGTCTTCCCTGGTGAGCTTGAACGGTGTCTCCGTTAGCGAATCAGAGTCGCGTTTCCCAGAACCGCGTCTCCACTATAAATGAGAGCCGCGTCTCGCTCAAGAACTCAGTTCAGCCTGAGTTTATTATTATTCATGGCCGACTAAAGACTACGTTTCACAAACAGTCAAGGATTACGGTTATGAAAATTGAGTTCATCTACATCTAGCAAAGAATTTGAAAGGATAAAGATGAAACAAAACTTTGAAGACTTTTATTATTTGATCAAAAATGATAAAAGTAGTACAGACACTCTTGACAAATTGAGAGTGAACAATACAAAAAGGAGAAGAAGGCTAATAATCCTGCTTTGCCAAAGAACGGATTTATTCCCGAAGGCGATGCATCTCGTGCTGACGTGCCCTTTCAGCCTCCATTAGAGCTTGGACCCACAACTCCTCTTCAAACAAAAATCTCTTCGTAGCCAGTAGCGCCTGAAGAGACTCCAATCTGGAGGAATGAGCAGAGAGGTTTTCTTCAACTTGTGTCCTGGCAGTTTCCAGCTCCTCTAGCCTTTTTCTAGCAGCAACAAGCTTCTGCTCATTGGTCTCGATCAAGGCTTGCACCCTGGCAATGGTAATTCGAGCGATGGTGATGACTTGCTCTGCACTCTGGATGATGATTTTAGATTCCTTAGAATCGCCAATCAGTCTTTGGTGGTCAGCTTGGAAATGTTAGAGATGCTGGCCTTTTCAGCTATTTGCTCCTCTATCTCCTTTCGCTCATGTTCTTGAGCGGCAAGAAACTTACTTAGTGTCGTCCGAGCCTCATCTACTGAGCCAACATTCTCCAGAGCCTTGAGCTCCTTCAGGTGGTTCCCCAGTTGCTCAACCAACATCAGGCATGCCCTAACCTACGAAGGACTCCCAGTGTGGCCAATGTTCTCGATCTGATTTTCGAGAAGTATTCGGGCAAACTCGAAAGAACTGCCCCAGAAAGGATCAGGTCAACACAAGATCTTATGGAAGCAAAAAATTGTTACACCATTTGACGTGCTAGCTCTTCCATGATGTCATTAGCTGGAGATAACCCTGCTGATGTACTCTCGGACCCCCTTTCCATGACAGGATGAGAGACGGGAACCAGTTCAACTTGCGCAGGAGTGAGGCCGACGATAGGTTCATCAGATACTGAGGTAGTCACCGATAACTCCGGGACAGTTATTGTCATGGCAGCTTCTACTGCAACAGTACCAACAGCAAACCCTACGGCATTGGGTTCCCCGGCCGAAGTTTGAACTGTACAATCTTCTACACCAATGCTTGCCACGGGATCCTCTACTTGAGCTCCCCCAGTGCTCTCTGCAAACCACACCATTAAAATGTCAGTGATAACAATAAAAAGGAGAGTATCCAATACGTCAGTATTCTCTTACCAAGTTGAGGATCTGAAGATGGCGAATTCCTGGATAGGTCGTATGGGGTTGAGGCCTCCCTGACCTCGACGGTTGCACTCTCTTGAGGCATTCTGGTAACAGGAGCCTCAAAGCCCTCCTGCTGGGCCAGCTCTTGGATCATCTCCTCCATATGAGAAGAAGTTGTGGCTTCACTGTCGACAGCCAGCCCTTAGAAGAAAATCAAAAGAAAATGTCAGAACTCTTTCCTAACTTGATGAGGAGCCGGTTCAAGAAGACAAGGAAAATACCTTCAGTAGCAACAATCATTGCTATCGACAAAATCGTCATAGGGTCACATCCATGTATCTCTTCCTCTGAGATATGCGAGAATTTGCTCGTATCAGGAAGAGCGGGTTCATCGCCAAAATCGACTTCTTCGCCAGAATAATATTCATGTTCTTCGAACGATGAAGACGACAGTTCAACACAGGAGGTCTCAGCAATCGAGACCTTACCACTGAGTACCCCAGTAGTAGGGCTAGGGTCGACAACCAGCGAGGTGGGCATCAATACACTGGGAGACCCAGGCTGTTGCACTTCAACCCTTCTCTCATGAACTGAAGAAGGCCTAGGCTGAGTTGAGACCCCCGGAATCTCAACGTCATCCCTCCCTACCAAGTCAACTTCAGGTCGCTTGACCTCTTCAGCCATGACGGGCTCACCTGCAAGTTTCCCCTCTTCCAAGATCACGGGGCCCCGCTGCGTAGACCGCGAGGACGAAGAATGGGGACCTCTTCTTCATCTTCCTCTTCCTCCCTCTGCTCCTCAACACTAGAAGGAACTACCTTGAGCATTGAAGCTTCAGCCTCCGATTCCCTCCTAACTTTCTTTGGGATAGGCTCGCCCTTGGAAGCAGAACTGTGAAAACGTTTGGACACAGCCTGCCAACTCTTTTTAACGGGCTGCCCCTTGGGTGCTGCTGCACTTGATCCCATGCCTGCTGCCCCTCCTGTTTCCCTCTCGGCTGCCCGATATTCGTCCATAGCTCGCATACGTTTATTGGACTCCAACTTATCCTTATAAGACGCTTTGATGCTCTTAATGCAAGAGGGATTTATTCCAAATCCAGGCATCCTACTAGCCAGAGAGCACCAGGTGCAGAAACTGAGGCTGGTATAACAATTAGGCGTCTTGTGAGGAAGGCTGAAAATAGCTTTTGTCCCACCAGCCACGCTATAGTACCATGCACGGGCACCTTCAAACAAATTCCCACTTAAGGAGAGGTCAGCGTTGGGGTTACCGATATACAGTTGATCATAGCCAAACTGTCGAGCAAAACGACTCGGCATGTAAGGCTCAATCGTACATGAATTCCCTTGTCGGAAAACCAGATATCCGGGCCGAATATTGATCAGCCACCAGAAGACTCCCGATGGCAGCCTTGTGAAATCATCTGGTCCCACAAGGTCGGCAAATTTATCCCCGTAAGATGCACCAGCAATCTCGGGGAAGCAACGGTCGAGATGATAGTTCGAAGCGTTCAAAATACATTTCCGAACATAGAACATGTAATAGCAAGACCAGCTTGAATTTTCCAGCTTCTGCACAAAGGGAACAAAACCTGCAGAAAGAGGCACCGCCGTCATCAATGAAGGGCAGTACATAACGTACCAAGCCATCAAGTACGTATATGAAAGTTCGATCCTGGGATTAGGGGTCTTCACTCTCGGCCTTCCCTCTAAATCAACCTCTGGCCTGCCCTCAGAATCGACAATGGCCTCCACTTGGCACAGACTTTTCACCAGAGCCCGTAACCCACTTTGAATTCCAGCCACCATTGCTGGAAGAAGGCGATAGACTTTTCGTACGCGAGCAAAACCGCCTGGTATACCACATCAGCAACAATTATTTCATGTGACAGTGTTGGCACCACACAACGCTTCAACCATAGCATGAAGAAGCCCGCCAATAGGGCCCGGTCAGAAATAGGAACTCGGGCCTGGTGATGAAAACTTTCAAAGATCGTATCAGGTCTGAAAGTGTCCTCATTCGACTCAGTGGTGTAAGAGCTTGCAGAGGCATCGATCCTCTCAGCAATTTCCTCGTCAGTGTAAGGGCCAGGCTAGTCGCCGGCTATCTTTCTCATTTATGCCATTGAACAGATAACTCGTCCAGGACATCTGCTTGACACCCCTGTTCCTCCAGGAGGATATTTGGCCACAAATGTGGAAGTGGCACAGCACTTCCCAATACGTCTCATATACCTGAGGATCTTCTTTCTTCAGAAAATGAAGCTCCTCAGAAGTCGGGACGTATTCTTCATAAGGGGCATCTCCCATAACAAGCCCCGAGACTTCATACAATTCATGAAGGGCGAGCCCCATCTCTCCGACTGGAGTAAAAAATGTGCCCATCAAAGGATTATACTGCTCTAGGACACCATAAAATTGTGGGAACTTTGCGGGAGGCCATACTGTATAGCCCTGACCGAGTGGTATAACCCCACCTGCTGCAGCAGAGCTCCAAGTTCAACAAGGACAAATCCAACCATTCTATCCCACCAGGATTTGTTGGTAGAATGAACCCACCCGAGCGGGCGAAAGTCGATGGGAATCACCCCTAACTTTCATGAATTGGTTGATGAAGGTGGTACCAAGCTGAGGGGTTTCTCCTCTCGGATATTCAGATCTGACTAATCCGGGAAATAAACTAAAGACCTCTTTCCCATGGCCAGCAGAGTGATTTCTTTGGCACCTAATCTGCCAAGAGAGACACCGGAGACAAATCGGGAATGATCCCAATCCATCGCACAATGAACAGACATGTGTTGTAGATAAGATAAGGGATACATCATCTCCATGTTAGGAAGAAAGAACCTCCGGTCCCCTATCTGACGGAGCCACTTATAATCCCCATCATGTAGAATCCTATCGTCCTCGTCAATGTCGTCACCAAAGAGGAAAACAGGCTTCCGTAATGGAGTCCGAGAATCCGTCTCAAACAGTCCACCAGAGATAATCTCCCGGAGGGTCACCATACTGGCCTTGGAGATCCTTTTCTTTCGCTCCTTCGACTTACCAGTAGTCACAGGAGCAGTTCTCTGAAGCACGAAGGTCAGATTACGATCAGCGTCACCTACGTGCCCAAAGTGGCACTTTTTGGACAAAGGGTTGAAAGAGTATCGTACTGCAAAGAGAACAACACTTGGTCAGAAATCTGAAAGAAAATGGCTAAGTGTTTGAAATTCAAACGAAGGAGTGAATCCAAATGCGGAGATCAGCGAAATCTGCGTCCAGACTCAAAGAACGCAAGGCTTGCATGAAGCCCGCATTTCAAAATCCAGAACTTAGAAAAATTTCTAAGTATCGGACTCAGACGCGAGATTCATTAAAACTTGCATCTGATCTTACAAGACGCAAGAATTTTAAAAAGTCCGCGTCTGAACTCCCCACACTTGAAAATATTCTGAGCATTGAGTCCAATACGCGCGGTTCAACGAAGCCTGCATTCGACGAACAGATCCGGACTCAATTTGATGAAGCGAAGACGCAGAGGTCGTCAAACCTGCGTCTTGTCTATCAACTCGAGAACCGCGTTTGACGATCAAATACGGGCATGAGCCCGCGTTGGCGGTTCATATTCAAAAGAGACTTAAGAGTTAAAAGAACTCTTTAAGCCCCTTCAATGGCGAAAACCAAATCAGATGGTTTTACTACCTGAAATAGGGGCCTCCTGCGTGGAAGAAACGCTCATCAGAGTCTCAGGACCAGCAGTGCTCGAGGATGAAGCCACATGCTTAGCTTTTGGTGCCATTTCGATCGTAAAATCAGTGTCGAAGACGATGAAAATAGAAAAAGCTTCAAGTTTTTCTTAACCCTAAATGTAATGCTCGACGAAGAAGAAGAATCTAATGATGACTCTTGAAAGACTATTGTCTTTTGGCACAGAGATACGCGGCGCTTGGCTCGAGGCCTAATCCCTGCCCGACGCGTGGCGTGCATATTAAATGCAACGCAAAATTCGCGCGCCAAAGGAAAGATGTCCCCTCAATTTTGCCGGACAGATGGCAACGCGCACAAAACACGGATTCAACAAAAACCGCGTTCCCCGAGGGTCACGCCTCTTTAGCAAGGCCAAGGCCACGCCTAATTAAACAGGTTGAGAGCTGCGTCTTCATCTCAAAGATCGCGTTCCTCCAAGAGCCACGTTTCTTCAGCAAACTAATAGATGCGTCCCCACTCCAAGTGAGGACTGCGTCTTTTAAAGCAACATGATCCCTGCATCTACAAGACTTGCATTCAGTCTTTGTTTCTGCGAATCAGTTCAACAGTACACTGGCATAAGCAGACGACTGTTCACCCCTGGCTCAAAGTACACCAACAACTAGCTCAGAGCACTGAGGAGGTCTAGACTGCGTATCTAGAGACTCGCCACGATCATTTCTGGCGGCTTCAAAGGGTTTTACAGTATACTCACGAAGACCATATTCCAAATGCGATCAAGCTCAGAGTATCTCAAATGATTGTCAGTCCAATCATGAGAAGTATGCATTCAACCAGAATCCAAAGTATTTCGAAATCCGTCCCAGTCAACCGCGGAATATCGAAAACTTTGGAGGGGTTCTGTAGGTTGTCTAAAAATCACTGAAGACGAATCATCCAAAAGCAGAACCCAAACTCCAGATGCAAGGTCAATCATGGCCATCAGCGCAGCACCAAAATGTGAGAGTTGAGACCCGCGTCTCAGCATCACTGCGAGGACCATAGACGCGAGGGTTGAAACCCGCGTCTCAACATTATTGCAGTGCCAAGACGCAGAGTTCAAAGCCCGCGTCTCACGCGAAGCTTAACGCAGAGCTAGAAACCCGCGTCCCTCAAGCATTACTTCGGTAGCAGAACGCAAGGCTCAAAACCTGCGTCTCAGTTATAACTGCACTCATTACTGGGTCACTTACTGTCCACGTAGTGGGGGAGTTAACCCCCATTATAGAGTGTTTTTAGGGGACACGTTCACCCCCTGAAACCTCTATAAATAGCCCAGTTTGCTGTGGAGAAAGGGGGCACACATAGAGGGGAGATAAAAAAAAAAAAAAAAGAGTTCAACTCTTCTAACGACTTGTTGCGTACAAGTTCGTTTGCTGCCTACAATCTCTTTGAGATCCCTGGTGGACAGAAGCTGCGTTACTTCGTCTACCATCCAAGGAGAATTCCCAAAAGATTCTGATGTTCACCTAGTCAACGGAAAACAAGATTCACTTTCCACCGTCACATTAAGAACCCGGCACTAAACAAAGGAGAAACTCAAGCGTGAATATCTCCCCTCTCTTGTAAGAGGATTATTGATCCGCTGTAACTTTCTTTATAATCAAATAAAGAATTTACCTCTCGATCTTCAATTTTTCCTCCACCAAACACAAGGCTGTGTGCATGTTCTGTGCACTTCGGTCGACCGCTCGACCGACTTCTGGCTCGGTCGACCGGTCGGTCGACTGCCAGAATGCCAGGTCATTGATATTAAAGGGATTAAAACTTGATTTTTTAACATCCTATAAAATCTCATAAAATCCACAAAAATCAGTTCATTGAAATACTTTGAAGTACAAATATGTGTGATAAAAAATCAACACATATCACAAATGTTTTGAACCATTTTTGTGAAAATTTTAGCCTTAAACAAAAATCCGTATTTTTCAAATTTTTTAGAAACTTCTTCAAATACAAAAACAAGATATTTTAAACACCTTTGAAGCTTAGTGTGTATGAATATGATCCAATACACATATAAGATAAAATATTTATATTTTTGACAATAAGCTCTAAATAAAGTTTTGATAAATACGAAACTCAAACACATGATATAGAATCATCAAATAAATTTTTCTAAACATTTTGAACCATTAATATGTATGGATGAAATCCAAAACATATATAAAACATGTAAACTTGTTTTGATAAACTCTATTCATGAAACATAAAGATATCTTCTTTGAAAATCAAAATCAAAATGGTATTTTCTAAAATCAAAATTATCCTAAGAAAATACATATAAATTATGTGTGTGTGTGTGTGTGTATGAGCTTGAGCAATCCACAACTGATCTATCCTTTACATTTTATCTAACAACAAAATCTTAATACTTACAAACTAAACTCAAGTCTTGAAAATCTTCTTCTCCATTTTGACATGGTCCAAACCTTGATCCAAAGAGCTAGACTCCTCTTGAATACTTGATGCGATCTTTGAAGCGCGAGCTCTTGAATCAACACGTGCTAGCTTCAAAACTTCACTTTGAATCTTTTGTTGAAGCTAAACACTGACTAAGATCTTGATCAAATATCTGAAACTTATTAAACACAAGATCATTAGTACTATAACTACATGAGTTAATCATCATCAAACTAGAGTGATGGGCCTTTGGGCCAACATCAAGTAGTACACATTGTTACGTCTAATGCCCTTCAGAACAACCAACGAGTTGCTAGACATCTTGAGAATGCCTTCTCCAAGAGTCTCTCTGAGGCACTCTGCTTCCAACACTCCAACGGAGATCAAGTTCTTCACCATACCAGGAATATATTTTACCTCCTTTGACTCTCTCAATGTCCCATCATACATTCTGATATGAACTGTACCCTTACCAATCAACCAGCATATGTGATCATCTTCCATGGACATCAAACCGCCATCCAGCTCCTCAAAACTAGCAAACAACTCCCTTCTTGGACAAATGTGGTAGGTAGAGCCCGTATTCAATACACATTCAGACGCACCTGAATGACAACTCGATGGAGTAATAGAAAGTGAAAAGCAAAAAGAATCAGAATCATTACCATCCGACTTCACGACATTGGCCTCTAATCGTGACTCCTTCGATTTATCGAGCTTTGGACAATCACTTTTCTAGTGTCCTTTCTCTTTACAGAAGGCATACTGATCCTTCTCTAATTTGCGATTACCACTCATGGGCTTCCAATTAGATTTCTGCTGATTTTCTCTTCTTTGGTTTGGACTACTTCTCGCGACCAATACCTCTACGATGTGTCACTCGTAGAACACTCCTCGTCCTTTCTCCTCAATTCAAAATTCACAAGAGCAGTGGTCACTTCCTTGTAGGTAAGAGATGTTCTCCCATTGATCAATATAATCACAAAGGTCTTGTATTCCTCATCAAGGATATAACTCAACAATATCAACATCTTATCTTCATCATCGATCACTACATCCAAGTTTGCCAAATCCGTGAGAAGCTTCGTGTAGATATTGATGTGTTCACTAATGGAGGTTCTTTACTTGCAGAAGTCTCATTTATCACATCATACTTTAGATTCTATGTAAATTTAGACTAAATGACTCCACACGTTGTTTGGTTCACCTTCTTTCAAACCTCCTCCTCTACTTCTGTAGGTCTCTCTTGAAGCTCAAGGGTATCCTCTAAATTCTGCACATTCAGCACATTCATTACCTCGCATCTCCACAATCAAAATTGTTTGTGTCATAAAAATTCACCACATATATCTTCATGTGATGAACATTCTGAATGTTCTTTACTACAAAAGAATAACTCCCAGTGGATGTTTCTCTAGCCATGTCCCTAATATTCTCAACCAAATAAACGGAACAACTATGGAATGAAACTACCAATGATAAAGTTTAAATTTTACCTCCAATTGAAACCCTAAGAAGTTTCCAATTGATCTCTCCACTAAAGATTGAAGATGAAATCTAATATTGTAAAATCTGATTTTTATCCCTCCAAAGTCTCAGATTACAAGATCCAACCTCCAATCAAGATCCACTCCACCAAACGAAGCCCAAGCGTAGCCTAGAGCTCTGATACCACTTGTTGAGACCTTAGTGTTTGACACGGAGAGGGGTTGGCTGGTGTAACGTTTCCTGGAATCAGATGGAAAAGATTACAGCCGGCTTAATCTTCCGGTTACAAGGGAGGGGGAATATTGAATCTTGAATTCCCCCTTTGTTTAGTGCTGGGTTCTTCGTGTGGCGGTGGAGAGTGAATCTTGTTCTCCGTTGACCGGATGACTGTTCGGACCGTCGGGGATCTTCTCTTCGGTCGGTAGAGGGAGTAACTCAGCTCCGTCTACCAAAACTCTAGAAGAGGAGGTAGGCGAAGAGCGGCTAGTACTCAGTAAGCTCGCTGAAGGGTTTTCTCTCTCTCTGTCGATGATCTCTCTTTTTTGCTGTTGTCTGCCTTTTCTCCGATAATTGTCGACCTTAATTGTCGTCTTAATTGTCGACCTTACTTCAATAGTGACGGGACTATTTATAGGGTTTTTAGGGGGTGATCGTGCCCCCTAAAAGTGCTCCACGATGAGGGCCAACTTCCCCGCTACATGGGCGGTGGATGGCGCCATAATCGGGGTAGTTGCAACCGAGACGTGGGTGTCGAGCCGACGCGTCTTGATGCTGAGACGCGGGCTTCGGGCCGACGCGCCTTGATGCTGAGACGCGGGCTTCGGGCTGACGCGCCTTGATGCTGAGACGCGGGCTTCGGGCTGACGCGCCTTGATGCTGAGACGCGGGCTATCTCTCGCGTCTTGATTGTCACATTTAGCCTTGCGCCTGGATCTTGGATCTCTGTGTTTTGGTGGCTTGTCTTGGTGATTTTTAGACAGCCTACAGAACCCCCTCAGAAGTTTTCGACATTTCGCAGTTAACTGGGACGGATTTCGAAATACTTTGGACTCTAGCTGAGTTCGCCTTCATGACTAGACTGTTGATGCTCCGGGTTTGATCTTATCTGGAGTTGGTCTTCGTGAGTGTACTGTTGAACTCTTTGAAGCCCCAGAGTTGATCATGTTGAGTGTTTAGATGCACAGTCTAAACCTCCCCGATTGCTTTTAGTCTGTCACTGGCGCGCTTTAAGCCAGGAGTGGTTGGTCGTCTGCTTGCGTCAGTGTACTGTTGAACTGATTTTGCAGAAGCAGGAGGCCAAACGCAGGTTCTTTTTCAAAAAGCAGAGATGGTACTGCTGTAAAGGCGCGATTTCTGTAATCGTGCGTCCTTTGGCAATGGAGACGCGACTGATCTTCAGAAGGCAGACGCGATATTTGGCCAGACTGGAAGGACGCGAATTTCTTAGAGAGACGCGACCTTCCAAATGCATTCATGGAGAGGCTGACGTGGCATGTCCATCGAGGAGGTACGTTCTTTGGGCGCGAATTCTGTGCCATGTCATGATTACGCCGCCAGCTGGCCTAGGGAACCGGCGAAATTTCGCCTTTTGGCGCGCGGATTTCCTGGTTCATTAAATGAACTGCTCCACGTGTCGACTGCTGATTCGTGGCGGGGTTGCGACGCATGATCTTCTCCGTTCAGAAACGATTTGGTTACACGCGTCAAGCGGGGACTCGCTGCAGCGTCTACCGGGCCACGCGCCGCGTATCTTCGCGAATCCCTGTGCCTATAAAAGGCAACAGTTGAAGAGATGCATCTTCTTCTCCGAACGCACTTGCTGAGAAAAAGAATTTCCTTCTCTGTTCATCTTCGAACTTGTTCATCTCCTTGCTCGGATTTCTGAACATCAATGGCACCCAAGACTAAGCCAACTGCATCGTCCTCAAAGGCGACCGTCGCCGAGGCCCAGAGGGGCGGCTCCTCCGCTGCACAGGACGTCGTTCTCCCAGGTCTCCAAGGTAAAGGCCTCTTAGGCGGAAGTTTCGTCATTAAAGAAAGTTCAAAGAACTTTTAAGAACCCTTAACACGTGATTTTCAAATCGTGTTTGATTCCCAGACGCAGTCTTTGGGATGATAACCGAGGCGCGGGTTTGGACCCTCGCGCGCTTGAGTCCTGCGCTTCAGATTCTTCACTTAGAATATTTTCTATTTGTGAAGGGTTCAGACGCGGACTTAGTTTACAGAACGCGGATTTGATCCTTGCGTTCTGTTTCATCAGCTGCTGATTTTGATGAATCTGGCACACGAGTCCAAGTACTTCGACATCTGGGGATGTGAAAGGAAGGGGGTTACCCTCCTTAACTTCTGGCGATTATGGTAGTGGAAAGGTTAAGGTGGATAACTCCCTTCTTTTCGCACCCCAGAAGTGACATCAAGGAGAATGTTGTGGAGACGCCGATCCCATAGGTCTGGACGCGGATTTGATAATTCCTGCGTCTAGTGCCTCTTCTGCGTGGATGCGCAGGTCTGGACGCGGATTTTATAACTCCCGCGTCCAGTGTCTCTTCTGCGTGGATGCGCAGGTCTGGACGCGAATTTGATAATTCCCGCGTCCAGTGTCTCTTCTGCGTTCGGATTATGAACACTTAGCATTTTTTTCTATGCTTTTGATAGAGTATCTAACTAAGTGTCCTTTTCTTTTTGCAGCGCCACGCCCTGCTACTTCACTCGCCAAGAAGTGCCACTTTGGTCATGTAGGTGGTGCTGACCGGGATTTGACTTTTGTATTGCAAAGGACTGTTCCTGTGACTGCTGACAAATCACCGGATCGCAGAGAGAGGCTCTCAAATGTTGACATGAGGACTCTTCGGGTGCTCATGACTGATGCAGCATTTGCAACGGATGCTGGCATCAAACTGGAGAAGCCTGCCTTCTTCTTCGGAGATCGTATCCACGATGGCGGCCATCGCGTATATGACGGGACTTACAAATGGCTCCGTCAGATAAAGGGTGGAAGATTCTTTCTTCCAGACATGGAGAGGATGTTCCCGCTGTCCTACTTCCAGCATATGTCCGTCCCTCGGAAGATGGAATGGGACCTTGCTCGATATGTTCCCGAGGTCACTCTCGGTGATTTGGGCTCCCACAAAGTATACCGTCATGATAGCCATGACAGGTCAGTTATCGGCCTTTTCCCTGGGTCGCGCAGGACTGAGGTTCCAGTCGGGGAGATACCACAACTTGGCACTACCTTCCTCAATGCCTTCATGGAGGCGGAGGGTGACTACCCGGTTGGGTTCCGTGCGCCGGGGTGGGTCCGTTCCACGGAGAACTATTGGTGGGGCAGGATGGTCGGCTTTGTCCTTACCGAGCTCGGGGACCTGCTAAAGCGCGTGGGGCTGTACTCGGCAGTCAGGGCCGTGCAGTGGGGGATCCTCAAAGCTCTCAGAACTTCTTCGGGATTCTAGAGCGTTATAATCCTTCGACGGGGACGTTCTTCACTCCGGTCGGAGAGATGGGCCTTGCTTTGCACGAGCTGCACGAGGTCTCGGGGCTGTCGACAGGGGATATTCCCTATGAGGAATATGTCCCGACCGCTGTGGAGCTTCGCTATGTGAAGGAGGAGTTTCCCCTCATATATGAGACCTACTGGGAAGTGCTATGTCACTTCCACATTTGCGGCCAGATAACCAAATGGCGGTCGCAGGGAGTCAAGCAACTGTCTTGGGCCAGTTACTTGTTCAATAATGTCAACATCAAAGACCATCGGATAACCCGATTGGATCCCAGCTCTGACAGGGAGATTGAAGACAGGATCGACCAGGCTCCGAACAGCTTCTACACCACGGAGTCGAACGAGGATGGTTTCGACCCTGACTTGGTTTTTGAAAGCTTTCACCATCAAGCCCGGACTCCTATCTCCGATCGGGCGCTGTTGGCGGGCTTTCTGATGCTGTGGCTGAAGCGCTGTGTGGTGCCCACGCTGCCGCATGAAGTCATTGTTGCTGACGTGGTGTACCCGGCGGTGCTCCTGGCTCATGGGAACCCCATAGCCCTTCTCCCGGCCGTGGCGGCTGGTATTCAGAGCGGGCTGCGGGCGCTCACTAAGATTTTCTGCGAGCCACCAAAAACTGCAGACTCCGAGGGAAAGCCGTATGTTGACTCAGAGGGGAGTCCGACGGTGAAGCGTCCCAACCCTCGTGTCGAGCTGCCTTACACGTACCTTATTGCTTGGTACGTGATGCATTGCCCTTCTTTGATGACGGCAGCGCGTTGGAGGGAGAATTCTGTCCCTTTTGTACAGCGGTTGGAGGGTTCAAAATGGCGTGATCCTTATATATATTACGTCCGGAAGTGCCTTTCAGACCCTGCCAACTACCAGCTCAATCGCTGCCTCCTCCAGATCCCTGATGCATCTTTCGGGGATCTACTTGTTGATTCTGTTGGCCCAGATGACTTCACGAGGTTATCCGCGGGGGCCTTCTGGTGGTTGCTAAATATCCGGCCCGGATATGTGCTTTTCCGGCAGGGGACGTCATGTACCATTGAGCCGTACATGCCGAGTCACTTTGCTCGACAGTTCGGCTATGATCAGCTCTATGTCGGGAACCCCAATGCTAGACTCGCCTTCGAAGGGAACCTGTTCGAGGGTGCTCGGGCCTGGTACTATAGTGTGGCTGGAGGGACGGGAGTATCTTTTCGTCTACCTCTCGAGGGGCCCAAGTGCCGTACGAGTTTCAGCTTCTGTACTTGGTACTCTCAAGCCATCCAAACGCCAGACTTTTTTCCGGCGTCTTCATGCATTGAGAGCATCAATGCAAGTCTCGAGGCCAGGACTGATTCTAGTAAACCGACGAAACTCGTAGAACAGTACCTGAAGGCCCAAAAGGAAGTCGGGCGAAGATCGAGGAGGGAGCCCCCAGCAGTGAGGGCGGAGCCGCGACCGGCAAGGGCAGAGCCACCAGCGACAAGGGCGGAGCCACCAGCCAGGAGGGAGGAGCCGCGGGCCAGGAGGTCTAAGCAGTTGGCGAGCAAGCGTCATCGACGCTCTGCTTCTATCGCTGAGCCTGCCCCAAAGAAGGCTCGGAGGGATTTAACGGCTGAAGTCTCTCAATCCGGAGACATCTCTGCCGGAGTTGAGGCTCCTCCTGAAGACGTCCCTGTTAGGGTTGAGGAACCGTCGGAAGATGAAGATTTCCCCACCCTAGTCCGTGCTCCTAGGTCGCGCAGCAAGACCGTGGAGGAAGGGGAGCTTGTTGAAGAGTCCACCGCCGCCGAAGATGACGAGTCACTAGAGGTTGACATAATGACTGGAGGGGATGTTGAGATTGCAGGCCTCTCAGCTCAACCCGAGCCTTCTTCTGCTCATGATGGGAGAGACGAGGCAGAGCAGCCGGGGTCTCCTAGCATCTTCATTTCCAGTCTTAGGGCAGTCGACCCTAGTCCTACCACTGGGGTGATTGGAGGTAAGGCTCCTGTTGCGGAGCTTCCTCGCGTTGCGCTGTCGTCTTCTTCGTTATCGGGGAAAGCGACTTCGAAGACGAGACCGACTATGGCGATGAACCCGCTCTTCCTGATCGGAGCAAATTCTTTCACATCTCGGAGGAGGAAATACATGAGGGTGAGCCATCGACTGCACCATCGCTGGCGATTATCCCTACTGAAGGTATTCTTTCCATCTTCTGTCTAATTTTCTCTTTGCATATTGAAGAGGATGTTCTAACATTCTTCTTTTATGCTGCAGGGCCAACCGAAGATGCTGAGGCTACAACCTCCTCGCGTATCGAGGAGATGGTGAAAGAGTTGACCCGGCCCGAGGGGATTGAGGCTTCGGCTGCTGAGATACCCTCAAAGGGGCAGCTGTTGAAACTGGGGAGCCTTCCACTCTGCCAGAAGAGGAAGTAACCACTGAGGCTGAGGAGGCTCTCACTCTGCCAGGCGAGGAGGTTACTGTTGAAGCCGAGGAGACTTCCGCTCCGCAGGATCTCCGGACCTCCAACCTGGTAAGGCAGCTCTGATGCTTTAAATGTTTAGCTCTTCTATCATTGTGGCTAACATCGCGATAACTTGCAGAGAGGACCGAGGGGGTTCAGGTGGAGGGTCCGATGGTTGGCACCCTTCCAGAAGGCCATACAGCTCAGGTCTCGGTGGAGGTTTCTGAGGAGGTCGTGCTTACTACTCCCTCATTGGTCGTGGAGGCTCCTGCAGAGGTAGTACCTCCGGAAGCGTCAGCGGCCGGTCCAGCTCTGGTTGTCTCAACGGCCAGCACGACTCTTGTGCGAGGAGATCCTCCTTATATCCCCTATCCTGTGACAGAAAAGGGGTCGGGAAGCTTCCTAGGTGGTGAAGACATGGGGGAACTGGCACATCAGATGGTGCAGCAATTCTTCGCTTCGATGGGATCATGTATTGATCTCATCTTACGTGGAAACAGCTCGTTCCAATTTGCCCAGACGCTTCTTAAAAATCTGGTCGTGAACGTCGAATTAACCGAGGCCCTTCACTTGCCAAGGCGTGTCTACGGGTGGTAGAGCAACTGGGAGACTACCTGCAGGAGCTGGAGTCTTTGGAAGATGCTGGCTCTTTTAGTGAGGCCCAGGCCACCCTGACTAGGCTCCTAGCTGCTCAAGAACGAGAGCGACAGGAAGCGGAGGCACAAATCGCTGCAGAGATCCGCAATCTCGAATATTCCCAGGCTGAATGTCAGAAACTAGCTGGCGATTCAAGGGAATCCGAGCTTGTCATGCAGAGCACAGAGCAAGTCATCATCAGGGCTCGGGACACCATTGCCAAGGCAGAAGTGGTGCTTGCGCTCAATGAGGAAAAGCTTGCTATCATCAAAAAGCAGCTAGAGGAGCAACAAGCTGCTAGGGCGCGAGCTGAAGAGAGTCTGTCTCTACATTCTTCCAGGGTGGAATCTCTGCGAACGCAGCTGGCCGCAAGAAATTTCTTATCCGAAGAGGAGCTGCGGAACCGGGCTATTATGGAAGCTGAAAGGACGCGCCAACACGAGATTCACCGCCTTAGGGAACAAATCCGTACCTTGGCGAACCAGGACATTTAGCCTTCTTTTCTTTTCCCCCTTTTTTTTTTGTAAAGAAGAGGACACTCTGTTTAGAGTGTTTGTATCCACTTTTACTGTTTATAATAAAAGTTTGAAAAATTTTGCTCCATCTTCTTTGCTCAGCTGTAGGCGAGTCCAACTCCTTGGTAACTGGCACTTAGGTAAGACTAAGTTCTGTTGATGAAACGCGGCCTTGACTCTGAGTCTTCTTAATGAGACGCGACATTGATCCATAAAGTGAGACGCGGTCGTCAGTCCACAGGAACTTAGATTTACTAAGTTCTTTTGATGAGACGCAGCGTCAATCACAGAGTGAAACGCGGTCTTCTTGATGAGACGCAGCTTTGATCTATAAAGTGAGACGCGGTCGTCAGTCCATGGAGTGAGACGCAGCGTCAATCACAGAGTGAAACGCGGTCTTCTTGATGAGACGCAGCTTTGATCTATAAAGTGAGACGCGGTCGTCAGTCCATGGAGTGAGAGGCAGCGTCAATCACAGAGTGAAACGCGGTCTTCTTGATGAGACGCGGATCGATCAGACACGGGATACGCAGCCTCGAGCGACTTTCCCATCTGCGTTCAATGCAGCATGACTTTAAAAGATTTTTAGGAGATCTTTGAACGTCAAGTCTTCACCGTCGATTGGGGTTCCGGGTCATCCGTTGCTTCCCAAGACAGTTATCCACGCGTCAGCCTCTTATTGGGTTCAGGCGTTAATGCTCTTGCATGCAGAACCGACGCTGGCGGTTGAAAAACCGGCGCACTTCGACGGTTTCCATAGCAGCGCTCCACGCGTCCGTTTTTGATTGGGCTTTGACAGTTGTGCGCGACGGTTCCGATTGATGCCCCATTAATGACAGTTATTAGGGACTGCCTATAAATAGAGTGCACCCTCTCCCTCTTCAACAATCCAACTTAGACTGTTTTCATTTGTTTTGCTCCGAGAGAAGTCTCGCCTTGAATTATCTTTCAGAGAACCATCTTCATGGATGAAGGTGACCCCATGGATGAAGATGGCCCAGAGCTCTCATGCCTCTATTTGGTCTCTTCAGAAGGAATCCTCTCTCATGTCATCTTGCGCATCCGCGTTTGGATGCAGAGAGGTCAACTCTGGACAGAGGTTTCTGCTGGTATGTCACCCCGATGATGTCCATAGCCTGTATTTTGGCATAGGCATCCGAATGAAATTCTGGTGCATTCCTATTCTGGAATTTATGCTGGTGACTTGAACTTTTCTGAACGCGGGCTCTTGACGCTGGCTTTGCTCATGGCTATTGCCTTGGCGCGTTTCAGACCTGAATCTTGCAACTCCTGTTCACCCAACAGAGAGATGGCAATTTTCGGCGTTTGAAGTTTTTCGCGTCTATTATATTAGACGCGGGTGCAAACTGAGACCGCGTTTGAATCCTGGGAGTGGCACAGTTTTGACTCGCGTCTGTTTCTGCTGACGCGGTGGTTTGACTGTGCAGATCATTTCCGCGTCTGAAGTCTTCAATGACTGCCACGTCTGTTACTTAGTTTTCTTTTGTTAAAGTATACTAAGTTCCAGATTTTCTGATTCTCTTATTTGTTCTTTGCAGGTTCGCTGGTCTCCTGGAAGAGTGCTTCAACCGGCGAGCTTGCTCAATGTTCGTTTGTAAGAGAGTAAATTATGGTCCTCGTCGTTTGTAAGAGAGTAAATTATATCTCTGACGAGGACCCAAATCTCGCCAAGGTCTCTTCAGATCTCCTGCACCACTCTTGCCTGATGGCAAGAGATGGTCAGGTCAAGTATGACGGCGAGGAGGTTCCGGCGGTTGCGGTGGCGGAGAGGATCCTCTTCCTCTCCCATCCCAGAAGTAACATCAAGGACAGTCCATGTCCTTTGGATGGCCTGCTGGGGAAAGATCAACTCTTGAACGAAGGGTTGCAGGCTCTTCTGTTGCCGCTGGACCTAGTGGAGGGTAGCATCCTTTGTGATGACTCCTAAACTTCCTCTCTCACCCCAGAAGTGACTCCATGTTTGTTGGATGGTCTGCTAGGGAAAGAGACGCGCCTGAACGAAGGGTTGCAGGACCTTCTGTTGCCACCGGACCTCAAGAACACCATTGCTCTTAGCTTAGTCAGCTAGGGCGCTTTCGAAGTTGGCGTCGTGCATCAAAGTGCAATCGGTTCCAACAGTTGCCACAATTTGGCACTTCTTCAGACATCATGCACTTAGGATCAGATGCGGCTTCAAGGAGTGAGTACGGCCTCAGAGAGAGAGAGGGACTTCTTTGTACTCCTTAATTGTAACACTCAATCTTATTGTATAAGAGAGCGTTTTGTATCACTTTCATGTGTTTGGATATGAATAAAAGTGACACTTTTCTTTTTGCCTCTTTCTGTTGTCTTGAATGTTTTGTTTTAGAAGCAAAAGAATGATTTTGGTGGACCCGCCACTTTATAAAAGAAAGTGACAGGGGGAATGCGTACTCCCAGAGAAGGTGAACTTTTGTCAAGTGTCTAGGATTGACTTGATTCAAGGTCAGCTGGGGAATTTGATAAAACATTGTCAGCGGTGTAATGTTGACCTAACAATGTCTTTAGGTGGACCTGTTATTCTGTTGAAGAGAATAACAAGTGAAACTAGACCCACGAGGAATCTAGTAAAGCTTTTACCGTTAGAGGTGTGATATTAACTTAACGGGTTGGAGATAGTCTTGTCAGAAGTGTGGTGTTAACTTGACAAGGATGTGAGTCAGAGGTGTGATATTAACTTAACTCAGAATGTCACTGTCATTGGTGTAATGTTTAACTTAACAGTGAGGTAATGCTAGAGGTGTGATGTTGAACTTAGCATAGGTCATCTCGGCTTAGACGAGGAAGTCGAGGAACGGTCATGGCCATAGGTGTACTGTTGAACTTAGCGATGACTCGGATGCTAGAAGTGTAGTGTTAACTTGGCATCGTCCATTTCAGCTTCGATACGGAAGTCTGAAGAAAGGTGACTATCAGAGGTGTGATATTAACTTGACAGGCACTCGATGTACTGTTTAGAGGTGTAATGTTAACTTAAACAGTAGTTTGTCAGAGGTGTAATGTTAACTTGACAAGAATTGGCTCGTGATAAGAGCAATTTGAGGACCTGTCATTCTATTGATGAGAATTGACAAGTGGAATTTGAAATGCCAGAGGTATAGTGTTAACTTGGCAAATTTGAGAGTTTGTTACTCTATGCAGAGTTAACAAGCAAAGTTTATACCCGACAAAGGGTATTCATTACCAGAGGTATAGTGTTAACGTAGTAATGATTGCACTTTGTGGTCCTACCATTCTATGGATGAGAATTGGTAAGGGACTTTGGAGGAAAGAGTGGACTCGAGTCCACTTAGGATTTTTAGCAAACCCTCAGCTATCAACGGATTTGATATGCCTTTACCAACTACCGTTTGAGTTGGGCTAGCCATGCTATTCCCCTCAGCATGATGAGTTGTCGAGGACTTATGTTGGGCTTAAAGGCCAACATTTTCCTCTATCCTTAGCCGTCGAGGGCGTCGGATCAAATGGGAACGTGTCCCTTAGGATTTTTAGCAAATCCTCAGCTGTCAACGGGTTTGACATGCCTTTACCAACTACCGTTTAAGTTGGGCTAGTCATGCTATTCCCCTCAGCATGATGAGTTGTCGAGGACTTATGTTGGGCTTAAAGGCCAACATTTTCCTCTATTCTTAGCCGTCGAGGGCGTCGGATGTTTGATCAGAGGTGTACTTTTAACTTGATCGGAAGAAGAGTACTATTAAGGATAGTACTTCTTCAAGAATTTGCCATTGATCGGCATCATGAGTGTATCACCATTTGAAGTTATGAGGCGATATGATCCATTTGAGTAGACTGACTCTACTACAAATGGTCCCTCCCATTTGGGCTGAAATTTTTCTTTTGTCTTGTGCGTCATGACCATGGTCTTCGACAGCTAAGACAAGGTCGCCTTTCTTGAAAGTTCGCGCTTTGACTTTCTTGTTGAAGGCTCTGGTGATACGAGCTTGGTAAAGCTCGATTTGTTGTTGGGCCTGCAAACGCTTGTCGTCTAAGGCTTCCAACTCCTGGAGTCGCTGCTGATGCTTCTCCTCAGTTGTTGTAGGCTGTCTAAAAATGACTAACCAGGCAAGCCACCAAAGAAGCAGTCTCAAAGACGCAAAGGATTGAAGCCCGCGTCTCAACTTCAAGACGCGTCGGCCTGAAGCCCGCGTCTCAACTTCAAGACGCGTCGGCCTGAAGCCCGCGTCTCAACTTCAAGACGCGTCGGCCTGAAACCCGCGTCTCAACTTCAAGACGCGTCGGCCTGAAGCCCGCGTCTTAAACATCAAAGCGCGTCGGCCTGAAGCCCGCGTCTCAATATCAAGGCGCGTTGGCTCGACGCCCGCGTCTCAGCATCCAAGGCGCGTCCGGCCTGAAGCCCGCGTCTCAGCATCAAGGCGCGTTTAGTCTGAAATCCGCGTCTCAGTTGCAACCGCCCAGATCGTGGGGAGTCAGTTACCGCGCGTATCGCGGGTAACGGCCCTCATTCAGGCGCATTTTTAGGGGGGCACGATCACCCCCTAAGACCCCTATAAATAGCCCTGTTAGCTATGAACGATGGGTCGAAGAATTGGATTCAGTGGGAGAAGAAGGTCGAGTGATCAATTAAGGTCGGCATTTTTGAATCCAGAGGGTCAGAAGATCAAGGCATCGAGAGAGAGAAGCCCGACGTCGACGACCGAGAGAGAGGAGATTCTTCAACAGGCTTACTGAGTACTAGCCTATCTTCGCCTACCTCCTCTTTGAGAGTTTGGTAGCCGGAGCTGAGTTACTCCCCTACCGACCGAAGAGAAGACCCCCGACGGTCCAGGACGGTCATCTGGTCAACGGAGAACAAGATTCACTCTCCATCGCCACACGAAGAACCCAGCCTTAAACAAAGGGAAGATCCAAGCATCCTCCCTCCCTTGTAGTCGGAATATTGTTTTGTTGTAATCTTTCAACTGATTCAAGGAAATTTTACGGCAAAATCTCTTTTCCGTACCGAACAAGAGATGGCGACTCCGCTGGGGACTACATTCGTGACCGATGAGCACATCGTGGTGCAGGATGACGTTCTCCGTAAGGGGAAGATGGTCGAATCACTCGTCGTTGAGTTCGACCAGGCGAAGTATGAAGAGTTTCTCTCTTCTGGCTCCAAGAGCCCCAAGACCCGCGTCTGCCGCAGGGTCTCAACGACGCAGCCTCCCGAAGCCCAATCTGTGGCTCAACCAGGCGCTGCTGTCACCCACTGTGCCGCGCCCAGTTCACGCGTCAACGCCTCCTCGAAGGCCCGCGTAACATCCAACGCCTCTGCTGCGATCAACCGCGACGCGCAGAACCCACGCGCCAACGCCTCTCTGAAGGCCCGCGTGGTCCACGGCACAACTGTTGCTGCGATCGACCGCGTCTCGCACAACGCCCGCGTCTCGCGTGACGCCCGCGTCTTGCAGAACGCCCGCGTCTCGAAGAAACCCCGCGTCAACGTCTCCCAAGAGACCCGCGTGGTGAACAGCCCTGGTTCTTCAAACCAGGAAGTTGTTGGCTTCTCTCCTCCTCCACGACGCAATCGAAATGCCGAGCGTCGACAAAGACGACGCGCGCGTCAACACTCGGTTGGAACCGATGGTTCTCTGACTGGGGTTGGACGCGGCGTTCAATATGATGCCTTGCCCGCACCTCGACCAGTGCGAGAAATCCGCGTTTGGCGACCCAAACGCGAGACTCCTCAAGTTGAGTCTGCTGGAGACCAACTTACCAAACGCCGAAGCGAAGTTTCTACGTCTCATCAAACGCAGGACGCATGCGTTCCCAGGCGTGGGGCCCAGCAGCCCATTATCTTCCAAGTCCCTCTGCTTCAACGCAGCGGACAACAGTGCGAGGACCGCGTCTCGTCTCAACAGAGACACCAGACGCGCGTGACGCCCCAAGTGTCTCTGTCCCAACGCAGTGGACAACAGTGCGACGACCGCGTCTCGTCTCAACAGAGACGCCAGACGCGCGTAACGTCCCAAGTCTCTCTGCTCCAACGCAGCAAACTGCAACGCGAGGACCGCGTCTCGTCTCAACAGAGACGCCAGACGCGCGTAACGCAACAGTGTGATCTCCGCGTTTCTGAGACTTGCGTCCAGACAGCGCAACACACGACTGCCCCCCGTCTTCGACGCTGTGAGGCCAGTCTATTTAATCCCCCTCCCACGGATTTGAGGGATTATTTGACAAGGAAAAGAAGTGCCAATCAGGCCACTTCTTCTTGCTGCTGTCAACAACTCATCCAGATGCTCTCTGGATGCCATTGCGAATCAGGCGTTCACCAGCCGTCTTTGATTAGACAGCTGACCCTGATTCCCCCGTCAGCTAAAAGAAGACGCTCCCACCGAAGGAGAACCTTCCCTGACATTGAGTACCCGGAGCTTACTGCATATATGACAAGCAGAAGCAGGGGAAAACAACCTATGGTCAATTCAGAGGGGTCAGACTCTGAGCCAGAAGGGGTGTATCGACACACCCGTACCCGGACTGGAGCCATCACCCCAATTGACTACAATGCCCTATCCCGCGGCATTAGGGAAGATGATTCTCACTCAGTTGTGATAGAATCATGGACTTCGAATTCTTCCGGTGGAAAGGAGGTTTCCGCCTACATGGCAGATGCTCCTGAGGACACAGCAAATGCTCCCGAGGAGACAACTAAGTACCTGGCCCGGATGCAGAAGCACCAAATGGAAGTACTCTCCTCTCAGCAGAGAACCATTGACGACCTCAAGCATATGCTTGAGAAATTGCTTGACGAGAGGGCAAGATCTCCTCCCAGAAGGCCAAGAGCTAGAAGGGGAAGAGGAGGAAGTCCACCCTCTGATCCTTCCGACGGGACACGACGATCCACTCCTTCGAATGTGTCCAGACCTTCAGCACATGCAGGAAGCGACCCAGATTCGGAGAAGGCTCAAAATCAAAGAATGAGCCTATTGGAGCAACGACTCAATGCCCTTGCTAGTCGTAAAGATCTCCAAGAAGCTGGAGTGGTCCGGCCGTATCCGGCCGAGTGGGACTTAGTCCCGTACCCTCCTAGATTCAAGGCTCCAACTCTCCAAGCATTCGACGGAAAGGGGTCGCCCAACCAGCATATCTACTACTTCAAATCCCAAACTGGGAATGTGGTAGATAACGATGCCATCCTGGCACGTCTATTCATTGGCACCCTGAAAGGGTTAGCCTTTGAATGGTTTATGAAACTCCCTGAAGGTTCAATCAAGAACTGGGGCGACTTGGAGAAGCTGTTCCTAACACGCTTCTTCGAGGATGATTCGGAGGTTACCATGCCTACCCTTTTAGCTACCAAGCAACGAAAGGGAGAGTCCGTTAAGTCTTTCGTAGAAAGATTTCGGAACACGGCACTCCGATGTCCGAGCGGCATGACCCAGGCCACCCTGGTGGAAACATGTCGCCACAATCTCCAAACTTCACTCCTTGCTCAAATAGGAGTAGCAGAAAGCCGCACCTGGAAACAGTTAGTCCAGCAAGGTGAACAGGCTGAAGAGATTGTCGCCCGCGTCAGAGCGGAAGAAGGCAGGCCCAGGCCAGAAAGGTCGACAAGGCGTGCGCCAGACACATCCCTCCAAACCAAACGGAAGGATAACTTGGCAACGGAGACCAAATCTCCCGTCAAGCCTCAAACAGGCAGAGCAGGTGGCTCTTCCAGCCAACCCCGCGCCAACAAACAATATTCCTTCAAGGAGGAACATGTCGACTCGCTCTTCAAATTACTCAACAAGAGCAATCGACTGAAGCTCCCTGAAATCAGGCGCCCAGAAGAAGTCGGCAAGACCGACAACCCCAACTACTGCCTGTACCATAGGATGCTCGGGCACCCTACCAAGAGCTGCTACATCTTCAAGGACGTCTGTAATACCCCGTTCCCGGAATACGTACTTAGTTGCGTATTCAGATTTTCGGTCGTATTTTTTCGATTTGTTTCCTGTATTTATTCTGTATTATGAATTCCTTATATGACTGTTTTGTCTTGGATTTGGATTCGTGGATTCGGAGTCAGCCCTAGTCTGAACCGAAGGCCCGATCCTAGAGTATTACTCGGTTTGGTCTTTCCGGTGATTAGATTTGACCGATTTCAGTTTCAAATATTATTTTCCAATATATTAGATTTTCTGTGATTTTCTAGATTTTTCTGGAATTAAAATGAATTTCTTCAAAACCGTGTCGGCCAGTGCCGCTGACCGATTCCCGAATTTTTATCTTACAAACTGTTTAGAATTTCTAGAGGGTTCTTTAGACATTTCTTCTTAGAATTATGTTTAATACTTAAATACTTTTTCTGAAGATTTTACGAATTTATGGATATTCTCCCGGAGTCGGTAGAAGACTGATTCCAGTATTTTTATTTCATAAACAGTTAGGAATTTCATGATGGTCCTTTAGACTTTATTTCTTAGAATTATATTTTCTACCTACATTCTTTTTCTGAGGATTTTATGATTTTATGAAAATTCCACCGGAGTCGGTATCGGCCGTATCGCTGGTTGACTCCGGGATTTTTAATTGGCAAACCGGATAGAATTTCTGCAAACCGATTTCATATTACGTCTCAGCGTAATTTTCTCTATTTTCTGTAATTTTTGGGCACCGTTTGGGACACGTCGAATTTTAAGCCGAATTAAATAATATTATTTTAATATTTAAAAATCCCTTTTCTTTTCTTTCTTTTCTTTTCTTTTCTTTCTTCTTCTCCATTCTTCCAGCGACTTCACCCCCACCGCCCTACTGTTCACCCACCGCATCTCTCCCTTTTTAAACCCATCCCTCCTCTCTCTCTCTTCAATTCTCTCTCTCACTTTCCAAGCTCTCTCTCTCTAAACCCTCTCTCTCTCTTCTACTCTCTCTCTCTCTCTCCATCTCTCCCCCTCTCTCTCTCTGCATCCGGCCAGCACAGGGCGGCGGCCTGGCCGTTGCCAGCGGCCAGGCCAGGCGGAGCGGCGCCGGAGGCCGGCCAGGCCAGGCCCGCCGGCGGAAGCGCCGGCGGCGCAGGTGGGGGGGGCGTCAGCCCCCACCTTTATCTCTCTCTCCCTCTCTCTTTGGCGCAGTAGGGGCGACCGACGCCGGAGCGGCGCCGGGGCGGCGGCCACGCCGGCGAGGTGGCCAGCGCCGGCGGTAGCCGGCGCGGGCGGGGGCGCGCCGCCGGCGGGCGCAGGCCGGCGGTGGACGCGCGCGGGCAGCGCGCGAGCAGGCGGCGGCAGCAGCAGCATACGCTGCTGCTGCTGTTGGGCTGATTTGGGGAAGAAACCCAATTGGGTTTTGGGTTTGGGTTTGTTCCAAACCCGACCCGTTTACACCCGGACCCGACCCGTTAAGGTATATTTTCATTTTAGCCCCTATTAAATTATTAATTACGTTTAGGCCCCTGATAAATTACATATAGCCCCCTAGATATTTTCTGTTATTACAAAATTAACCCCCTTTTTATGCTTTTTAGTATTCGGGCGATATCGGGAGCATCCGGACTCCGATTCGGGCGATTCTGGACCCGTTGCGATCGTGGAGAAGAGAGCTACGGTTCTACGGCTAGTTTGTGAGTATTCTTACTCACCAGACTTGTCTATTTCCTTGTATATTCATTTTTCCATATCATGTCCACTTTTATCTTCAAACCATGATTATTTAGTCACCAAACACAACCACCATTAGGATCTGTTCTGTACCCTGTTTTCGGACTGTTAGGCAACTTGACCTAGTGACTAGTCGACCACTCCCTTGACCTTAGTCGGCTAGAGAAACCCTTAGCTGAAACGTGACCTTTCTGATTTCACAGTTCTAGTCGACTTACCTATTCCTTTCTTGAACATGAACCTTACCCTCTAGACTTACATCACCTATAGGTATTACTTGACTTGTCTCTAGACACACATCGTCTTCTATTCTTTCTCTCTCTCATCTTCACTCTACATATTTATATCACAGGTTATGGCGCATCCCGAACTTCAGTGGATTCCGGATATTTCGGCGTTTTGGTGATTTGGGCGAGTATTCTTACTCGCTACCTTCTTGCTACTTATTTCATTGATTTGCTTCATGTTTTCATATACTTTATGTCATATATCTTTTACTGCTTTCTTACTATGCGTGGCCGACCCATCGTGGTCGTTGACTTCTGAGTTTCTCCTATGATTGCCCTACTACTACTTCAGACTTGTTAGTTGCATGTTTCCTTTTAACACATGTATATCACCTGACATCTAGAGTGTTATCACCTGACCACCTGACATACTACTACTTGGCTAGACCCTCTTGGTATGACCTGACTTACCCAGACTATTATCAATCTCTTGACATAACTTGCCACCTGATTATTATCCATCTCTTGTTATGTTTGGTTGTTTACTAAATATCACCACTCTGTCATGCTATCACTTGACACCCAGCATGATGATTTGACTTGTGATTATCATCTTTACGGGGACCTTGACTTATGCTCCTGTGTCATGATCAGTGACCTGTATATTGTATTCCTGCTTTACATGCAGTGACCTGACTATATAGTACTTATGCACTCCTTATTCCTGATCATGTCTATTTCCTGTTTTTCCCGTAAAGTGATAATTAAACTAATGAATCCTAAAAAGGACCAACTTGCATTGGGTCGGGGGAAACATGCGGATTTATCATCTTTACGGGGACCTTGACTTATGCTCCTGTGTCATGATCAGTGACCTGTATATTGTATTCCTGCTTTACATGCAGTGACCTGACTATATAGTACTTATGCACTCCTTATTCCTGATCATGTCTATTTCCTGTTTTTCCCGTAAAGTGATAATTAAACTAATGAATCCTAAAAAAAGACCAACTTGTATTGGGTCGGGGGAAACATGCGGATATCGATATGTGTTCGTGTTTACAGTGGCATTAGGTTGTGCACTTTATATCCGGTCTGACCTGTGGTACTCCAGGGGACCGAGGGGAGAGCTGGCTCCCTTATTCCTGGCTTCATTATTATTATAAGGGCATACATAAGTCCCTCCTGGATAGGCCTCGCGGCTGTTTCCGTCTCCATGCAGCGGAATACCCTTGACCGTGGTCCCGGGCAAGCACGGGACCCACTGTAAACATAGTTCGTCGATACAACCGCTGATTTCCAATAACAACCTCGACTTGCTTATATATGGATGTATGTGAGTTGGCCGTACACTGAGACACATACCGAGATATATGGGTAAGACGAGTAATAATAAAGTGTCATAATAATCGGCTCTTTAAGTTGTAAGTAGAGGTATGTGGAATGGGACGCATACCAAAGCCTGCAACTTAAACGGCTATGAATCTGTGCTGTGCCTTACCGTATTTGCTTTTCCCGGACTTTATATCGGATTTCGTGTTTTATGAGTATTATGGTAGTTTGGATTGGTTTTATTCGGATTCCCTGTTTTATGCTTATCATGCCATATCTATTCTTACCTGCTCTATCCTATCTGCCTCCTGAGTATTCCCACTTGATATATGCATTATTGTGCTCACC
The DNA here is from genome assembly GCA_038442645.1 of Agave tequilana. NCBI lineage: Eukaryota > Viridiplantae > Streptophyta > Magnoliopsida > Asparagales > Asparagaceae > Agave > Agave tequilana. Next base: position 180,850 of record JAVJIF010004303.1, on the reverse strand, counting down.
CTGCTTCACCACTTGGTTTTGCTTCTACATTCGCCTGGGGAGTATCATTTGACTCCCCTGGATTCTCACGTCCAGGTCTTGGAGCTAGGAGCGTGTGTTCAGAGTAGCGCAGCGGTAGCGTGGATCCCCAGCAGGCCTTTCAGAGTTCCATCCTTCCAGGCCCCCTGTGAGTCTCTCGAGCTTCTCTTTTTAAACTCGTGAGTACCTTTATGCTGTTTTACTCGTGTACATCTGCTTGTATTCCCGCATTTGCGCATATTAGTGATATGATATTCATGTAATATTGTAATCACTCTGGTGATAATTCTGTAATTGTATATATGTGTTGGAATGTATAATGCACCATTTGCTTCCGTACTCTGATTCTTGTCTGTACTGATGCTTAGCGTATATACGGGAGGGTAGTTCTGACCTACGTATATACGTTGCAGTGACGTCCCCGTATTCGTGGAATCGGGGCGTTACAGGTTGGTATCAGAGCTTAGGCTCTGGACATCTTCAGTACGTCCAGAGGGCAAATCAATGGTAAAGAGATTTGCAACTGGAATACTTGAGTCTTGGTTATACATTCCAACTACAAGTGCAGAGTTATCTATTTCTTGACTATCCTTCCTTTGATTCCTAAATTCTTTCCATATCCCTTCCCTGTTTTGGTTTTATGAAGCCTTATACTATCTTAAGATATGACTAGACTAGAGAGGTAGTGGCTGGTTCAGAATGAAGCTATTATGTGATCTCTTCGGCGAACTCTATGAAGCTTGGTATTCTCCAGATCGATCTTGATCTGGCTATCTTTCAGAGGACAGCAGTCGGATTCTTAATTATCGGTCTTCTTTATTATGCTCAGGATTTTCGGGGTTTTCTTTATTGCACAGCCACGACATCATCAGTATTCATTTATTTCACAGCCACGACATCATCAGTATTATTCAGCATTATTCTAAAGATTTATTACACAGCCACGACATCATCAGCTGGAAATGCAGAGTATGATTATTATTCAGTTGACTTGAGAGCCCTACCTATAGTGCTTCATATCTTAATTAGTATAAATTCCATCCTTTGTCCCCTTTGTATTCAATTTGCCCCTTAACGAAATTGCGAGGACGCAATTTTTGTAAGGTGGGTGGATTGTAATACCCCGTTCCCGGAATACGTACTTAGTTGCGTATTCAGATTTTCGGTCGTATTTTTTCGATTTGTTTCCTGTATTTATTCTGTATTATGAATTCCTTATATGACTGTTTTGTCTTGGATTTGGATTCGTGGATTCGGAGTCAGCCCTAGTCTGAACCGAAGGCCCGATCCTAGAGTATTACTCGGTTTGGTCTTTCCGGTGATTAGATTTGACCGATTTCAGTTTCAATATTATTTTCCAATATATTAGATTTTCTGTGATTTTCTAGATTTTTCTGGAATTAAAATGAATTTCTTCAAAACCGGTGTCGGCCAGTGCCGCTGACCGATTCCCGAATTTTTATCTTACAAACTGTTTAGAATTTCTAGAGGGTTCTTTAGACATTTCTTCTTAGAATTATGTTTAATACTTAAATACTTTTTCTGAAGATTTTACGAATTTATGGATATTCTCCCGGAGTCGGTAGAAGACTGATTCCAGTATTTTTATTTCATAAACAGTTAGGAATTTCATGATGGTCCTTTAGACTTTATTTCTTAGAATTATATTTTCTACCTACATTCTTTTTCTGAGGATTTTATGATTTTATGAAAATTCCACCGGAGTCGGTATCGGCCGTATCGCTGGTTGACTCCGGGATTTTTAATTGGCAAACCGGATAGAATTTCTGCAAACCGATTTCATATTACGTCTCAGCGTAATTTTCTCTATTTTCTGTAATTTTTGGGCACCGTTTGGGACACGTCGAATTTTAAGCCGAATTAAATAATATTATTTTAATATTTAAAAATCCCTTTTCTTTTCTTTCTTTTCTTTTCTTTTCTTTCTTCTTCTCCATTCTTCCAGCGACTTCACCCCCACCGCCCTACTGTTCACCCACCGCATCTCTCCCCTTTTTAAACCCATCCCTCCTCTCTCTCTCTTCAATTCTCTCTCTCACTTTCCCAAGCTCTCTCTCTCTAAACCCTCTCTCTCTCTTCTCTACTCTCTCTCTCTCTCTCCATCTCTCCCCCTCTCTCTCTCTGCATCCGGCCAGCACAGGGCGGCGGCCTGGCCGTTGCCAGCGGCCAGGCCAGGCGGAGCGGCGCCGGAGGCCGGCCAGGCCAGGCCCGCCGGCGGAAGGCGCCGGCGGCGCAGGTGGGGGGGCGTCAGCCCCCACCTTTATCTCTCTCTCCCTCTCTCTTTGGCGCAGTAGGGGCGACCGACGCCGGAGCGGCGCCGGGGCGGCGGCCACGCCGGTGAGGTGGCCAGCGCCGGCGGTAGCCGGCGCGGGCGGGGGCGCGCCGCCGGCGGGCGCAGGCCGGCGGTGGACGCGCGCGGGCAGCGCGCGAGCAGGCGGCGGCAGCAGCAGCATACGCTGCTGCTGCTGTTGGGCTGATTTGGGGAAGAAACCCAATTGGGTTTTGGGTTTGGGTTTGTTCCAAACCCGACCCGTTTACACCCGGACCCGACCCGTTAAGGTATATTTTCATTTTAGCCCCTATTAAATTATTAATTACGTTTAGGCCCCTGATAAATTACATATAGCCCCCTAGATATTTTCTGTTATTACAAAATTAACCCCCTTTTTATGCTTTTTAGTATTCGGGCGATATCGGGAGCATCCGGACTCCGATTCGGGCGATTCTGGACCCGTTGCGATCGTGGAGAAGAGAGCTACGGTTCTACGGCTAGTTTGTGAGTATTCTTACTCACCAAGACTTGTCTATTTCCTTGTATATTCATGTTTCCATATCATGTCCACTTTTATCTTCAACCATGATTATTTAGTCACCAAACACAACCACCATTAGGATCTGTTCTGTACCCTGTTTTCGGACTGTTAGGCAACTTGACCTAGTGACTAGTCGACCACTCCCTTGACCTTAGTCGGCTAGAGAAACCCTTAGCTGAAACGTGACCTTTCTGATTTCACAGTTCTAGTCGACTTACCTATTCCTTTCTTGAACATGAACCTTACCCTCTAGACTTACATCACCTATAGGTATTACTTGACTTGTCTCTAGACACACATCGTCTTCTATTCTTTCTCTCTCTCATCTTCACTCTACATATTTATATCACAGGTTATGGCGCATCCCGAACTTCAGTGGATTCCGGATATTTCGGCGTTTTGGTGATTTGGGCGAGTATTCTTACTCGCTACCTTCTTGCTACTTATTTCATTGATTTGCTTCATGTTTTCATATACTTTATGTCATATATCTTTTACTGCTTTCTTACTATGCGTGGCCGACCCATCGTGGTCGTTGACTTCTGAGTTTCTCCTATGATTGCCCTACTACTACTTCAGACTTGTTAGTTGCATGTTTCCTTTTAACACATGTATATCACCTGACATCTAGAGTGTTATCACCTGACCACCTGACATACTACTACTTGGCTAGACCCTCTTGGTATGACCTGACTTACCCAGACTATTATCAATCTCTTGACATAACTTGCCACCTGATTATTATCCATCTCTTGTTATGTTTGGTTGTTTACTAAATATCACCACTCTGTCATGCTATCACTTGACACCCAGCATGATGATTTGACTTGTGATTATCATCTTTACGGGGACCTTGACTTATGCTCCTGTGTCATGATCAGTGACCTGTATATTGTATTCCTGCTTTACATGCAGTGACCTGACTATATAGTACTTATGCACTCCTTATTCCTGATCATGTCTATTTCCTGTTTTTCCCGTAAAGTGATAATTAAACTAATGAATCCTAAAAAGGACCAACTTGCATTGGGTCGGGGGAAACATGCGGATTTATCATCTTTACGGGGACCTTGACTTATGCTCCTGTGTCATGATCAGTGACCTGTATATTGTATTCCTGCTTTACATGCAGTGACCTGACTATATAGTACTTATGCACTCCTTATTCCTGATCATGTCTATTTCCTGTTTTTCCCGTAAAGTGATAATTAAACTAATGAATCCTAAAAAAAGACCAACTTGTATTGGGTCGGGGGAAACATGCGGATATCGATATGTGTTCGTGTTTACAGTGGCATTAGTTGTGCACTTTATATCCGGTCTGACCTGTGGTACTCCAGGGGACCGAGGGGAGAGCTGGCTCCCTTATTCCTGGCTTCATTATTATTATAAGGGCATACATAAGTCCCTCCTGGATAGGCCTCGCGGCTGTTTCCGTCTCCATGCAGCGGAATACCCTTGACCGTGGTCCCGGGCAAGCACGGGACCCACTGTAAACATAGTTCGTCGATACAACCGCTGATTTCCAATAACAACCTCGACTTGCTTATATATGGATGTATGTGAGTTGGCCGTACACTGAGACACATACCGAGATATATGGGTAAGACGAGTAATAATAAAGTGTCATAATAATCGGCTCTTTAAGTTGTAAGTAGAGGTATGTGGAATGGGACGCATACCAAAGCCTGCAACTTAAACGGCTATGAATCTGTGCTGTGCCTTACCGTATTTGCTTTTCCCGGACTTTATATCGGATTTCGTGTTTTATGAGTATTATGGTAGTTTGGATTGGTTTTATTCGGATTCCCTGTTTTATGCTTATCATGCCATATCTATTCTTACCTGCTCTATCCTATCTGCCTCCTGAGTATTCCCACTTGATATATGCATTATTGTGCTCACCCTGCTTCACCACTTGGTTTTGCTTCTACATTCGCCTGGGGAGTATCATTTGACTCCCCTGGATTCTCACGTCCAGGTCTTGGAGCTAGGAGCGTGTGTTCAGAGTAGCGCAGCGGTAGCGTGGATCCCCAGCAGGCCTTTCAGAGTTCCATCCTTCCAGGCCCCCTGTGAGTCTCTCGAGCTTCTCTTTTAAACTCGTGAGTACCTTTATGCTGTTTTACTCGTGTACATCTGCTTGTATTCCCGCATTTGCGCATATTAGTGATATGATATTCATGTAATATTGTAATCACTCTGGTGATAATTCTGTAATTGTATATATGTGTTGGAATGTATAATGCACCATTTGCTTCCGTACTCTGATTCTTGTCTGTACTGATGCTTAGCGTATATACGGGAGGGTAGTTCTGACCTACGTATATACGTTGCAGTGACGTCCCCGTATTCGTGGAATCGGGGCGTTACAGGTTGGTATCAGAGCTTAGGCTCTGGACATCTTCAGTACGTCCAGAGGGCAAATCAATGGTAAAGAGATTTGCAACTGGAATACTTGAGTCTTGGTTATACATTCCAACTACAAGTGCAGAGTTATCTATTTCTTGACTATCCTTCCTTTGATTCCTAAATTCTTTCCATATCCCTTCCCTGTTTTGGTTTTATGAAGCCTTATACTATCTTAAGATATGACTAGACTAGAGAGGTAGTGGCTGGTTCAGAATGAAGCTATTATGTGATCTCTTCGGCGAACTCTATGAAGCTTGGTATTCTCCAGATCGATCTTGATCTGGCTATCTTTCAGAGGACAGCAGTCGGATTCTTAATTATCGGTCTTCTTTATTATGCTCAGGATTTTCGGGGTTTTCTTTATTGCACAGCCACGACATCATCAGTATTCATTTATTTCACAGCCACGACATCATCAGTATTATTCAGCATTATTCTAAAGATTTATTACACAGCCACGACATCATCAGCTGGAAATGCAGAGTATGATTATTATTCAGTTGACTTGAGAGCCCTACCTATAGTGCTTCATATCTTAATTAGTATAAATTCCATCCTTTGTCCCCTTTGTATTCAATTTGCCCCTTAACGAAATTGCGAGGACGCAATTTTTGTAAGGTGGGTGGATTGTAATACCCCGTTCCCGGAATACGTACTTAGTTGCGTATTCAGATTTTCGGTCGTATTTTTTCGATTTGTTTCCTGTATTTATTCTGTATTATGAATTCCTTATATGACTGTTTTGTCTTGGATTTGGATTCGTGGATTCGGAGTCAGCCCTAGTCTGAACCGAAGGCCCGATCCTAGAGTATTACTCGGTTTGGTCTTTCCGGTGATTAGATTTGACCGATTTCAGTTTCAAATATTATTTTCCAATATATTAGATTTTCTGTGATTTTCTAGATTTTTCTGGAATTAAAATGAATTTCTTCAAAACCGGTGTCGGCCAGTGCCGCTGACCGATTCCCGAATTTTTATCTTACAAACTGTTTAGAATTTCTAGAGGGTTCTTTAGACATTTCTTCTTAGAATTATGTTTAATACTTAAATACTTTTTCTGAAGATTTTACGAATTTATGGATATTCTCCCGGAGTCGGTAGAAGACTGATTCCAGTATTTTTATTTCATAAACAGTTAGGAATTTCATGATGGTCCTTTAGACTTTATTTCTTAGAATTATATTTTCTACCTACATTCTTTTTCTGAGGATTTTATGATTTTATGAAAATTCCACCGGAGTCGGTATCGGCCGTATCGCTGGTTGACTCCGGGATTTTTAATTGGCAAACCGGATAGAATTTCTGCAAACCGATTTCATATTACGTCTCAGCGTAATTTTCTCTATTTTCTGTAATTTTTGGGCACCGTTTGGGACACGTCGAATTTTAAGCCGAATTAAATAATATTATTTTAATATTTAAAAATCCCTTTTCTTTTCTTTCTTTTCTTTTCTTTTCTTTCTTCTTCTCCATTCTTCCAGCGACTTCACCCCCACCGCCCTACTGTTCACCCACCGCATCTCTCCCCTTTTTAAACCCATCCCTCCTCTCTCTCTCTTCAATTCTCTCTCTCACTTTCCCAAGCTCTCTCTCTCTAAACCCTCTCTCTCTCTCTCTACTCTCTCTCTCTCTCCATCTCCCCCTCTCTCTCTCTGCATCCGGCCAGCACAGGGCGGCGGCCTGGCCGTTGCCAGCGGCCAGGCCAGGCGGAGCGGCGCCGGAGGCCGGCCAGGCCAGGCCCGCCGGCGGAAGGCGCCGGCGGCGCAGGTGGGGGGGGCGTCAGCCCCCACCTTTATCTCTCTCCCCCTCTCTCTTTGGCGCAGTAGGGGCGACCGACGCCGGAGCGGCGCCGGGGCGGCGGCCACGCCGGCGAGGTGGCCAGCGCCGGCGGTAGCCGGCGCGGGCGGGGGCGCGCCGCCGGCGGGCGCAGGCCGGCGGTGGACGCGCGCGGGCGGCGCGCGCGAGCAGGCGGCGGCAGCAGCAGCATACGCTGCTGCTGCTGTTGGGCTGATTTGGGGAAGAAACCCAATTGGGTTTTGGGTTTGGGTTTGTTCCAAACCCGACCCGTTTACACCCGGACCCGACCCGTTAAGGTATATTTTCATTTTAGCCCCTATTAAATTATTAATTACGTTTAGGCCCCTGATAAATTACATATAGCCCCCTAGATATTTTCTGTTATTACAAAATTAACCCCCTTTTTATGCTTTTTAGTATTCGGGCGATATCGGGAGCATCCGGACTCCGATTCGGGCGATTCTGGACCCGTTGCGATCGTGGAGAAGAGAGCTACGGTTCTACGGCTAGTTTGTGAGTATTCTTACTCACCAAGACTTGTCTATTTCCTTGTATATTCATGTTTCCATATCATGTCCACTTTTATCTTCAAACCATGATTATTTAGTCACCAAACACAACCACCATTAGGATCTGTTCTGTACCCTGTTTTCGGACTGTTAGGCAACTTGACCTAGTGACTAGTCGACCACTCCCTTGACCTTAGTCGGCTAGAGAAACCCTTAGCTGAAACGTAGCTTTTTCTGAAACACAGTATTAGTCGACTTACCTATTTTCCTAGTCGACTAGAGACCCTTAGTCGACTACACTCTTGACCCTAGTCGACTAACCTTGCTTGAAACCAGAAACCTTAACTCTCGGCCCTAGTCGACTTGACTATATTATTAGTCGACTATAGACTATTAGTCGACTACCCATTCTTCCCTAGTCGACTAATTTATCCTGAGACAGAAACCCAACTTTCTGTATCACAGACTTAGTCGACTTAAGTATCTGTTAGTCGACTTAAGATCATTATTAGTCGACTACCCCTCCTAACCTAGTCGACTAACTATTCCCTGAAACCAAACCCAACTCTCTGGAAACCAGTTCTAGTCGACTATACCAGACTGTTAGTCGACTAACTCCACTATTAGTCGACTACTCTTCCATCCTAGTCGACTAACTTTGCCTAGCCATCTTAGTTGATTCCTTTCTTGAACATGAACCTTACCCTCTAGACTTACATCACCTATAGGTATTACTTGACTTGTCTCTAGACACACATCGTCTTCTATTCTTTCTCTCTCTCATCTTCACTCTACATATTTATATCACAGGTTATGGCGCATCCCGAACTTCAGTGGATTCCGGATATTTCGGCGTTTTGGTGATTTGGGCGAGTATTCTTACTCGCTACCTTCTTGCTACTTATTTCATTGATTTGCTTCATGTTTTCATATACTTTATGTCATATATCTTTTACTGCTTTCTTACTATGCGTGGCCGACCCATCGTGGTCGTTGACTTCTGAGTTTCTCCTATGATTGCCCTACTACTACTTCAGACTTGTTAGTTGCATGTTTCCTTTTAACACATGTATATCACCTGACATCTAGAGTGTTATCACCTGACCACCTGACATACTACTACTTGGCTAGACCCTCTTGGTATGACCTGACTTACCCAGACTATTATCAATCTCTTGACATAACTTGCCACCTGATTATTATCCATCTCTTGTTATGTTTGGTTGTTTACTAAATATCACCACTCTGTCATGCTATCACTTGACACCCAGCATGATGATTTGACTTGTGATTATCATCTTTACGGGGACCTTGACTTATGCTCCTGTGTCATGATCAGTGACCTGTATATTGTATTCCTGCTTTACATGCAGTGACCTGACTATATAGTACTTATGCACTCCTTATTCCTGATCATGTCTATTTCCTGTTTTTCCCGTAAAGTGATAATTAAACTAATGAATCCTAAAAAAAGACCAACTTGTATTGGGTCGGGGGAAACATGCGGATATCGATATGTGTTCGTGTTTACAGTGGCATTAGGTTGTGCACTTTATATCCGGTCTGACCTGTGGTACTCCAGGGGACCGAGGGGAGAGCTGGCTCCCTTATTCCTGGCTTCATTATTATTATAAGGGCATACATAAGTCCCTCCTGGATAGGCCTCGCGGCTGTTTCCGTCTCCATGCAGCGGAATACCCTTGACCGTGGTCCCGGGCAAGCACGGGACCCACTGTAAACATAGTTCGTCGATACAACCGCTGATTTCCAATAACAACCTCGACTTGCTTATATATGGATGTATGTGAGTTGGCCGTACACTGAGACACATACCGAGATATATGGGTAAGACGAGTAATAATAAAGTGTCATAATAATCGGCTCTTTAAGTTGTAAGTAGAGGTATGTGGAATGGGACGCATACCAAAGCCTGCAACTTAAACGGCTATGAATCTGTGCTGTGCCTTACCGTATTTGCTTTTCCCGGACTTTATATCGGATTTCGTGTTTTATGAGTATTATGGTAGTTTGGATTGGTTTTATTCGGATTCCCTGTTTTATGCTTATCATGCCATATCTATTCTTACCTGCTCTATCCTATCTGCCTCCTGAGTATTCCCACTTGATATATGCATTATTGTGCTCACCCTGCTTCACCACTTGGTTTTGCTTCTACATTCGCCTGGGGAGTATCATTTGACTCCCCTGGATTCTCACGTCCAGGTCTTGGAGCTAGGAGCGTGTGTTCAGAGTAGCGCAGCGGTAGCGTGGATCCCCAGCAGGCCTTTCAGAGTTCCATCCTTCCAGGCCCCCTGTGAGTCTCTCGAGCTTCTCTTTTTAAACTCGTGAGTACCTTTATGCTGTTTTACTCTTGTACATCTGCTTGTATTCCCGCATTTGCGCATATTAGTGATATGATATTCATGTAATATTGTAATCACTCTGGTGATAATTCTGTAATTGTATATATGTGTTGGAATGTATAATGCACCATTTGCTTCCGTACTCTGATTCTTGTCTGTACTGATGCTTAGCGTATATACGGGAGGGTAGTTCTGACCTACGTATATACGTTGCAGTGACGTCCCCGTATTCGTGGAATCGGGGCGTTACAACGTCCTTCAAGCCCTAATTGACGCGGAGGTATTAAAACTCCGACCGGAGCAGAAACAGAGGGCGGCCAACATGACGTCGGCACTCCACTTCGGGACACGACCCCCGATGCCCGTGGGAGTGATATCTGTCCCGAAAGGAGAATTGAGAGTGGTCAATACAGACCCTCATCAGCAGCAGGAGAAGGGCTTGGTCCCGGTCCCTACACCTGAAGGAGGAATCATGTGGGTCCACCCTGACCTCGTCGACGAGCAGCAATGGACGACTGTGACCAACAGGAAGTCCAAAGGCAAAGGAAAGGCTTCATCTTGCCACGTGATCTGCGCTTCTTCCCGGGAAGCAGACGCTGATGTTCCTTCGCTGACCGACTCAGAAGAGGAGACAATGGTCCTGGCGGCAGAGCCCAACCAACCGACATCAGGCACCCGCTCAGGGCAGGCGTACTTGAAGCAGTACGGCGAAAAGGCGGTGGTCCCTCCTCAACCAGCTGTAGAGCCAGCTCAGCCCTCCACAAAACCACCCGTGGAGAAACAGAAAGAAACTCGGTTTTCTCGGGTCCTTTCAAGAAGTGCAGCGGAAGGATCTTCGACACCTTCGACACCTTACCGCTTCGATGTGCTGGCTCAGTTAGCCAACATCCCGGCACGCATTACCTTGTATGAGCTCCTGAGGCTATCTAAGTCAACCAGAGAGGCTCTACAAGAAGCCCTGACGAACGCTGAGGTCTTTCTGACCCACGTACCGAGAGAGAAAGATGTAGAGGATTGCCTCCACACCTCTCCAAATGTTCCCTGCATTTCCTTCACAGCAGACGACATGCAGGTTAAAGGAAAGCATGACCGACCCTTATACTTCACGGGGTATATTGGGTCATCCGAGGTGAACCGCATCCAGGTAGACCCAGGGTCCGCACTGAGCATCATACCTCGCCGAGTCATGCAATTTCTTGGCATTCCCGCCCATCGTCTGAACCCAACCCAGACGACTATTTATGGGTTTAATGCCAACAGCTCCCGCCCGATGGGGAAGATCAAGCTCAAATGCCGGATCGGGAGCCTCAAATCGGAAGTGACGTGTTATGTCATTGACGCTGACACTTCCTACAACCTGTTGCTGGGACGACCATGGATCCACCAAAACTCCATCGTTCCCTCCACTCTCCATCAAGTCATGAAATACATTGACGAGAGCGGACAGGTTCGAACGTTGATCGCCGAAAGGCATCCGTTCAAAGGGGTCGAGAACTATTTCACGGATTCCCTCTTATATGAGGAGAATAATGGAACCCCGCAACCAGAGGAGCCAGACTCTGGTAATGAAGCTGACACCGAGCCCGAAGAAGAAGAGTGCCTGTGGGAGTTAGAACCACTTGTAAAGAGCACTAATAAGCTCGATGTTGATACCACCGACGATGCAGGCGGTTGGTATATTAATGAAGACTTAGATTTCGCGTATTTTCCTGTGTGTGAATCTGAGTCAATACCGTCGGATACTAGTACCGACATGGGCGAGGATGTATGGTCGGCAATGGATGCTCTGACATCATTGCATGTACCTATAAAATCATCCTTCGGGACGTACCATGATGATGGTGACGCGCAAGGATCTTCATTTATGGTTCCAGCCAGACAAAAGGGCCAGAGACCTATCCTCTTTGGACGAATCATGTCTGAACCAACGCCCCATGAAGAATCAGAAGGCGAGGATGAATCCCCCAGTTCAATCATTATGAACCGAGAACGCTCAAGATGATGAAGCGTATGGGGTACGATCTAATCAACAGCCCGGGTTAAACTTCGGCAAAGGAAGGAGATCATTGCTTCGATCTTTTGTACCGAAAGGGAAAGCACCTGACTATTATCATCAGACCCGCCGGGGGTTGGGCTATGTATCAACTCCAGTGCCGTCAGCCTCTGATTCTGAGGAACCATCAGGCCATGATCACTCTTCAGACACGTCATCGTGGGAATCAGATGTCAGTATTGGCAACATCTTCAAAGGGCTTTCAGTAAACATGGTTTCAACAAGCCATCTGGAAGACGAAGACGAAGAAATGATCCAGTCGGATACAGACCCCTGGATCAAACATCTGAATGCTCTCTGGGATATCCGCTTTGAACAGCGTGAGCCACCCACAGAAGACAAGGTTGTTCAGATCAACCTAGGAGATGAAGCCAACCCCAAGCCCATCTTCATAAGTGACGGCCTGTCACCATCAGAGAAGAATGATCTAATATCTCTTATACAAGAGTATATAGACGTCTTCGCCTGGAATTACGAGGACATGCCTGGACTTGATCCTCAAGTGGCTATGCACCGCCTCAACATCAGTCCGGACGTAAAACCCGTCAAGCAACAGCAGCGACGGTTTCGTCCCGAAATAATGGAGGCCATTCAATCAGAAGTCAAGAAGCTTATTGACTCTGGCTTCATCAGGGAGGAACAACATCCCGACTGGGTAGCTAACATTGTCCCCGTTGCTAAGAAGAACGGGAAGATCCGGATCTGCATCGACTTCCGCGATCTAAACGAGGCCTGCCCCAAAGACGAGTTCCCATTGCCAATCACAGATGTCATGATTGACAATACATGCGGGTTCGAGCGAATGTCCTTTATGGACGGATTCTCAGGATACAATCAAATCAAGATGTACCCTGACGACGAAAAGCATACCTCCTTCAGGACACCTCTAGGAGTATACTGCTACACCGTCATGCCCTTCGGACTAAAGAATGCAGGGGCAACATACCAAAGGGCTATGAATACCATTTTCCATCAGCAGATACGCAAAACGGTGGAATGTTATGTCGACGACATCGCGGTGAAAAGTCGCATTAAAGGAGATCACATAGCTGATCTGAAGATGGTCTTCGACATCATGCGGGCTCATCAATTGAAGATGAACCCCACCAAGTCCTTCCTGGGGGTAGCCAGCGGCAAGTTCCTAGGGTTTGTTGTAACTTCCACAGGAATTCATTTGGATCCGGAGAAGGTTCGCGCCATTCAGGAAATGCAACCTCCAAGAAGCCTCAGGGAGCTCAGAGGATTGCAGGGACGACTGGCATACATCCGCAGATTTATTTCAAATCTCTCCGGAAGATGCCAACCCTTCGCTAAGCTGATGAAGAAGGGAGTCTCGTTCATATGGGACGACGCTTGCCAACAAGCATTCGAGGAGATCAAACGATACCTCACCCAACCACCAGTACTTGCAGCTCCGGTATCCGGAAAGCCCTTCCTGGTGTACGTCCGATCGATGGATCATTCTTTGGGAGCTCTACTAGCTCAGAATGATGACCAAGGACGAGAACAAGCAATCTACTACCTCAGTAGAACAATGATCGGGGCCGAACATCGGTACAACCCGATCGAGAAGGAGTGTTTGGCCTTGGTGTTCGCTATTCAGAAAATGCGACACTATCTGGTAGGCCAAACCATAAATGTCATATCAAAAGTCAACCCCCTGAGGTTGCTTATGACAAAGCCTTCATCATTGAATGGCCGGCTGGCGAAATGGGCTATATTGCTCTCTCAATATGAGATGCACTTCCTGCCACAGAAGGCCATTAAAGGACAAGCGGTGGCGGACTTCTTAGCTGAACACCCAGATCCGAGGGCAGCCAAACTTTATGAGGATCTCCCAGATGAGGTCGCTGAAGTATGCCTGACTCAGGCAACATTCGAAGGACAAGTATGGCAACTTTTCTTCGATGGTGCATCAAGGGCAAGCCCAAAGGGACACACAGTAGCGGGGGTAGGAGTAGTACTCGTCTCCCCACAAAACTACGTGATCCCCCGGGCTATCTCGTTAACCGAACCCTGTTCCAACAATGTGGCGGAGTACAACGCTCTCCTGATTGGGATGCAATTCGCCGATGAGATTGGCGTTAAAAATCTCGAGGCGTACGGTGACTCCAAACTCATCGTCAGCCAAGTTCGCGGAGAGTATGAGGTCAGACATGAAGATCTAGTACCCTACTACGACGCGACAATCCACATGGCGGAAAAGTTTTCAAACTTCTACATCGACCATGTGCCGCGAAGCCAAAATGCGCATGCAGATGCCCTCGCATCTCTCGCAGCTTCCCTAGCTCTCCCAGCTGGAGCAATGGAGAAAGTATTCGTCTATAGCCACGACCTATACTGTCCAAAAATCCCCCCCGGAGACTACCCAGGGTCAACAGGAGATCGTCGCGGTAAAGAAACACTTGAAGTGTCAACCGCTCCAGAGCTTAAAGACTGGCGATTTCCCTATATTGATTATGTCTTATACGGCATCTTGCCTGAAGACACCAAAGAGGCGGCCGCCATTCGGAGGAAAGCCCCCAAATTTTATTATAATGCGATCACGCGAACACTGTACCGTCGATCGCATGACGGATCCTGCTCCGGTGCCTCTCATCAAAAGAGGCCCGCGAAATGTTGAAAGAAGCCCATGATGGCACATGTGGAGCTCACCAACCTGGCCCGAAGCTGGCAAACCGACTCCAAAGATTGGGTTACTATTGGCCCAAGATGATTGTCGACGCCATCTCCCTCGCTAAGAGATGTCACGCCTGTCAAATACATGGCGATTTCATCCATCAAGCACCAGGGTATCTCCACTCTACGACCTCTACTTGGCCGTTCGAAATGTGGGGGATGGACGTGGTTGGCCCCATCAGCCCACCATCGTCGAAAGGACATCGGTTCATTCTAGCAATAACCGATTACTTCTCCAAGTGGGCCGAAGCTGTTCCTCTAAAAGAGGTAAAATCGTCTAACGTGATCAAGTTCGTGAAACATCACGTTATCTATCGCTTCGGTGTGCCTCGGCGGATCATCCATGACAATGGACCCCAGTTCATCAGCCAGGCTTTCCAGAGATTCTGTGCCAAGTTCAGAATTCAGAGTGTGTCTTCAACGGCATACTATCCTCCCGCCAACGGCCTCGCGGAAGCTTTCAATAAGACTATTGGCAAGCTTCTTAAGAAATTCGTCTCGAAAAGTCAACGCGACTGGGACGACAAGTTGGGCGAATGCTTATGGGCCTATCGCACAACAGTGCGAACCCCGACAAAGGCCACGCCATTTTCCTTGGTATACGGATGTGAAGCCGTGCTCCCACTGGAAATTCAAATTCCATCTCTACGCGTCGCCCTGACCGCCGAGATGACAACAGAGGAGAAGCATCGACAGCGACTCCAAGAACTGGAGGCCTTAGACGACAAGCGTCTGCAGGCCCAGCAGCAGATCGAGCTTTATCAAGCTCGCATCACCAGAGCCTTCAACAAGAAAGTCAAGACGCGAACTTTCAAGAAAGGCGACCTTGTCTTAGCCGTCCGGAGACCCATGGTCATGACGCACAAGACGAAGGGAAAATTCCAACCCAAATGGGAAGGACCATTTGTAGTAGAGTCGGTCTACTCGAATGGATCGTATCGCCTCATAACCTCAAATGGCGATACACTCATGATGCCAATCAATGGCAAATTCCTGAAGAAATACTATCCCTAGATGGCATTCTTCCACCGATCAAGTTAAAAATACACCTCTGATCAGAAACATCCAACGCCTCCGACGGCTAAGGATAGAGGAAAATGTTGGCTTTTAAGCCCAACATAAGTCCTCGACAACTCATCATGCTGAGGGGAATAGCATGGCTAGCCCAACCCAAACGGTAGTTGGTAAAGGCATGTCAAACCCGTTGACAGCTGAGGATTTGCTAAAAATCCTAAGGGACACGTTCCCATTTGATCCGACGCCTCTGACGGCTAAGGATAGAGGAAAATGTTGGCTTTTAAGCCCAACATAAGTCTTCGACAACTTATCATGCTGAGGGGAATAGCATGGCTAGCCCAACTCAAACGGTAGTTGGTAAAGGCACCTCAAATCCGTTGACAGCTGAGGGTTTGCTAAAAATCCTAAGTGGACCTGATTCCACTCTCTCCTCCAAAATCTCTTACCAATTCTCATCCATAGAATGGTAGGACCACAAAATGCAAACATTACTACGTTAAACATTATACCTCTGGTAATGAATACTCCTTGTCGAGTACAAGCCCCGCTTGTTACCTCTACATAGAGCAGCAAACTTCAAAATTGCCAAGTTAACACTATACCTCTGGCATTTCAAATTCCACTTGTCAGTTCTCATCAATAGAATGACAGGTCCTCAAATTGCTCCTATCAAGAGCCAATTCTTGTCAAGTTAATATCACACCTCTGACAAACTACTGTTTAAGTTAACATTACACCTCTAAGCAGTATATCAGGTGCCCGTCAAGTTAATATTACACCTCTGACAGTCACCCTTTCTTCAGACTTCCATATCGAAGCTGAAATGGACGATGCCAAGTTAACACTACACTTCTAGCATCTGAGTCATTGCTAAGTTCAACAATACACCTATGGCTATGACCTTTCCTCGACTTCCTTAAGCCGAGACGAACGATGCCAAGTTAACACTACACTTCTAGCATCCGAGTCATTGCTAAGTTCAACAATACACCTATGGCTATGACCTTTCCTCGACTTCTTCAAGCCGAGACGACTAATGCCAAGTTCAACATTACACCTCTAGCATTACCCTCACTGTTAAGTTAAACATCACACCTATGACAGTGACACCCTCAGTTTTCCCTTATAAAACTGAGATGTCGATGAGTTAAGTTAATATCACACCTCTAACTCATGTCCTTGTCAAGTTAACATTACACTTCTGACAAGACTATTTCCAACCCGTTAAGTTAATATCACACCTCTAGCGGTAAGGACTTCCCTAGATTCCCCCGCGAGTCTAGTTTCATTTGATATTCTCCCCAACAGAATATCGAATTCATTTTGGAGGCATTGTTGGTTAACATTACACCAATAAACAATGTTTCCATCAACATCCCCAGCTGATCTGAAATCAAGTTAAGCACAAATCCTTGATAAAAGTTCATCTTTCCTGGGGTACGAACTCCACCTGTCGCTTTCTTCCACAAAGTGGCAGGTCCACCAAAAATCACCTCTGTCAAGTTAAGCTCACACCTCTGACAGTGTCATGAAAGTTCTTGGAACAAGATCTTTCCTCAATACTTTTGACTTATTAAGATTATGATTATAATTTTGATAAAGATCAAAAGACTTCCTTGCTCCTACATGTCCAACCAAAGGCAAAGAGTTCGAGACAAAAGAAGTAAAAAGGAGGGTGTCACTTTTATTTATATCCAAAAATATGAAAGTGATACAAAAACGCTCTCTTATACAAATAAGATTGAGCGTTACAAAAAAAAAAAAAGGGAGGAGAAGGCTAAAAATCTCGATCTGGTAGGGAACGGATGCGCTCCCTGAGACGATGCATCTCATGCTGACGTGCCTTCTCAGCCTCCATCATCGCCTGGACCCGCAGCTCCTCTTCAGATAGGCAGGGTTTTTCAGCCAGCTGGGCTCGCAAAGTCTCCAATCTGGAGAGATGAACAGACTGGCTCTCTTCAGCCCGTACCCTTGCAGCCTTCTGCTCCTCTAGCTTCTTCTGGAGGGCGACGAGCTTCTCTTCATTGACAGCTAGCATGGCTTTGGCCTTAGCAATGGCAGCCCGAGCGTTGGTAATAGCCAGCTCTGTGTTCTGCATGATAAGCTCAGTATCCCCTGAGTCTTCAATCAGCCTTTGGCATTCAGCCTGGGAACGCTCAAGGTTGCTGACCTCTTCGGCAATTTGTACTTCCACTTCCTGTCGCTCTTGCCTTTGGGCAGAAAGGAGGCTATCCAGGATGACTTGGGTTTCGTGGAGGGAGTCAGCTTCGTCTAAAGACTTCAGCTCTTTCAGGTCACTCTCCAACTGATCCACCACCCGCATACATGCCTGAGCAAGAGGAAGGCCCCCGACTAGCTCGATGTTCTCGGCCACATTCCCGAGAAATCTCCGGGCAAAGTCAAAAGAACGACGCCCAGAAAGGATAAAGTCGATGCACGATCGCATCGCTTCAAAGAACTGCCGCACCGTACTGCGCGTCAGGAAGTCCATGCTGTCATCACCCGGAACGCTCCCCGACCCCCTTTCTATCTCGGAAGAAGGGGTGTAGGCCGGCTCTTTTTGCACAGAAGTCATGCTGACTGTCGATACGGCAAGAGCGGAACCAGCCACTGGTGCTTCCGGAGGTGCTATCCCTGCGGGAACTTCCGCAACCAATGATGGAGTGGCAAGCACGATTTCCTCAGAAGCTTCATTTGAAACTTGAGCTGTGCAATCTCCTGGGAGTGGACCTGCCATTGGACCCTCCACCCGAGCCTTCTTGACCTCAGTAGTGGCTTCCTCCTCTGGTAGAGTGGAAGGCTCCCCAGTACCAGCAGCTGCCCCCTCTGAGGGCATCTCAGCAGCTGAGGTCTCAATTCCCTGTGGCCGAGTCAACTCTCTCACCATCTCCTCAATATGCGAGGAGGTTGTAGCCTCGGCATCTCCGGTTGGCCCTGCAATATAAAATGAAGAATGTCAAGACATCTTCTTCAACATGTAAAGAAAAATTGGACAGGAGGTGGAAAGGGTACCTTCAACAGAATAGCCGCCACTGGTGGTGCAGATGATGACTCGCCCACATACATTTCCTCCTCTGAGACATGGAAGAACTTGCTTTGATCAGGAGGAGCGGGTTCCTCGCTATAGTCGACTTTGTCCTCAAAGAGGCTTTCCCCTGAGAGCGAAGAAGACGACAGCTCAGGAAGCTCCGTAATCGGAGCCTTGCCTCCAATCACCCCAGTAGTAGGACTAGGGTCGACGGCCCTGGAACTAGAGATGAAGACGCCTGGAGACCCCAACTGCTGTGCCTCATCTCTCCCTTCATGAGCAGAAGGAGGTTTGAGCTGAGCTGAGGTTTCCGGAAGTTCAACATCTTCATCGCCCATTATGTCAATCTCCGGGGATTCGGCATCAGCAGCAATAACGGGTTGTTCGATGAACTCCCCTTCCTCCACAGCCTCGCGGTGCGACTTAGGAGCACGAACTAAAGGGAGGAAATCTTCCTCTTCCGGAGGTTCCTCAACTCTGACGACGTCTTCAGGAGGGGCCTCAACTCCAGCAGAGATAGCTCCGGATTGAGAGACTTCAGCCGCCAAGTCCCTCCTAACCTTCTTTGGGCTGGTTCAACAATAGGAGTAGAGCGTTGATGACGCTTACTCGCCAACTGCTTAGACCTCTTTGCTGGTGGCTCCGCCCTCGTTGCTGGAGGCTCCGCCCTTGTCGCTGGTGGTTCCGCCCTCGTCGCTCGTGGCTCTGCTCTTGGTGGTCGTGGCTCTGTAGCTTGTGGATCCCTCCTCGTCCTTCTCCCGACCTCCTTACGAGCTCTCCGGTACTGCTCTACGACTCTCGTTGGTTTTCCGGACTCTGTCCTTTCCTCGAGACTTGCATTGATGCTCTCGATACATGAAGACGCCGGAAGAAAGTCTGGTGTCTGGACGGCTTGGGAGTACCAAGTACAATAGCTTAGACTCATCTGGCACTTGGGCGCTTCGAGAGGTAGACGGAAGGTTGTTCCTGTCCCTCCAGCCACACTATAGTACCAGGCCCGAGCACCCTCGAACAAGTTCCCTTCGAAGGCGAGATAAGCATTTGGATTCCCGATATAGAGCTGGTCATAGCCGAACTGTCGAGCGAAGCGATTCGGCATGTATGGCTCAATGGTGCATGATGTCCCTTGTCGGAAAAGCATATACCCGGGCCGAATATTGAGCAACCACCAGAAGGCTCCCTGGGATAACCTCGTGAAATCATCAGGGCCTGCGGAATCGACAAGTAGATCGCCGTAGGATGCACCAGGGATCTGGAGGAGGCAACGATTGAGCTGATAGTTTGCCGGGGCTGAAAGACGCTTCCGGATATAATATATGTAAGGATCCTGCCACCTCGAACCCTCCAATCGCTGTATGAAGGGGACGGAGTCCTCCTTCCAACGCACCGCCGTCATCAAAGAGGGGCAGTGCATCACATACCAGGCCATAAGGTATGTGTAAGGCAGCTCAACCCGAGGATTGGGACGCTTCACCACTGGATTCCCCTCTGCGTCCGTGAGCGGCTTTCCCTCGGAATCCACAGTTTTTGGCGGCTCACAAAAGCTTTTAGCCAGCGCCCGCAGCCCGCTCTGAATACCAGCCACCACGGCCGGGAGAAGAGCTATAGGGTTGCCATGGGCCAGAAGCACCGCCGGGTACACCACGTCGGCAACTATAACTTCATGTGGCAGCGTGGGCACCACACAACGCTTTAGCCACAGCATCAGAAAACCCGCCAGCAGCGCCCGATCGGAGATAGGAGTCCGGGCTTGGTGGTGGAAGCTTTCAAAAACCAAGTCGGGGTCGAAACCATCTTCGTTCGATTCTGTGGTGTAGAACTTCTCGGGAGCCTGGTCAATCCGGTCTTCGATATCCCTATCAGAGCTGGGAGCCAATCGGGTGATCAAGTGGTCTTTGGTGTTCACATTGTTGAACAAATAACTCGCCCAAGACAGATACGTGACCCCCTGCGACCGCCATTTGGTGATCTGACCGCAGATATGGAAGTGACAGAGCACTTCCCAGTAGGTCTCGTATATGAGGGGAAACTCCTCCTTCACGTAGCGAAGCTCCACAGCGGTCGGGACATATTCTTTATAGGGCATGTCCCCTGTTACCAGTCCTGAGACCTCGTGCAGCTCGTGTAAGGCAAGGCCCATCTCCCCGACTGGAGTAAAGAACGTCCCCGTCAAGGGATTGTAACGTTCTAGGATCCCAAAGAAGTTTTGAGAACTTTGAGGGATCCCCCACTGTACGGCCCTGACCGCCGAGTACAGTCCTACACGCTTCAGCAAATCCCCGAGCTCGGTAAGGACAAAGCCAACCATCCTGCCCCACCAGTAATTCGCTGGGGAATAGATCCACCCATATGCACGGAACGCAACTGGATAGTCACCCTCCGCTGCCATGAACATGTTGAGGAAGGTGGAGCCAATGTGCGGTATCTCTCCAGACGGGATCTCCCTCTTGCGCGATCCAGGGAAAAGGCCGATAACCGACTCGTCATGGCCGTCATGACGGTGCACTTGGTGGTGGGAGCCCAGATCGCCAAGAGTAATCTCAGGAGCATATCGAGCGAGGTCAAACTCCATCTTCCGCGGGACGGACATATGCTGGTAATAGAACATAGGGTACATCCTATCCATGGCCGGGAGAAAGAACCTTCGGCCCCCTATTTGACGGAGCCATGTGTAAGTCCCTTCGTGCACGCGATGGCCGCCATCGTGGATATGATCCCCGAAGAAGAAGGCGGGCTTCTTCAGCTGGATGCCGTCATCCGTGACGAATGCTGCATCGGTCATCAGCACTCGAAGAGTCCTCATCTCGACATTCGAGAGCTTCTTCTCACGAGCCGGCGACTGGTCGGCAGTCACAGGGGCAGTCCTTTGCAGCACAAAGGTCAGGTTCCGGTCAGCTCCACCTACATGCCCAAAATGGCGTATCTTGGGGAGTGAAGTAGCAGGTTGCGGCGCTGCAAAAAGATGAAGACACTTAAGTCAGATGCTTTACCAAAAGTAAAGAAAAATACTAAGTGTTCTGCGTCCAAACGCAGAAAAGATACTGGACGCAGGAATCATCAAATCCGCGTCCAGACCCGCAAATCTGCGTCAAGAAGCACAGAACGCAAAGATTGAAGCCACTTATGAAATTCCAAGTACTTGGACTCAGACGCCAGATTCATCAAATTGGCGCCTGATGGCACAGAAACGCAAGGATCAAATCCGCGTTCTGCAAACCAAGACTTGTGTAATTTCAAAGTACTTGGACTCAGACGCCAGATTCATCAAATTGGCGCCTGATGGCACAGAAACGCAAGGATCAAATCCGCGTTCTGCAAACCAAGACTTGTGGAATTTCAAAAGTACTTGGACTCAGACGCCAGATTCATCAAATTGGCGCCTGATGATACAGAACGCGAAGATCAAATCTGCGTTCTGCAAAGCTGCGTCCAGAGACCTTCACAGTTAGAGAAATTCTAAGTGAAGGACCCGAAGCACAGAGTCCTTGGGCGTCAGATTGTCTAATCCGCGCCCCGGTTATCATCCCAAAGACTGCGTCTGGGGAATCAAACACTGGTGAAGTTCTGCCTAGACGGCATACTACCTTGGAGACCTTGGAGGACGAAGTCCTGCGCAGAGGAAGAGCTGCCCCTCCGGGCCTCGGTGGTGGTCGCCTTTGAGGAAGAAGCGGTCGGCTTAATCTTTGGTGCCATGGCAAATTTGATCCGAGGTTAAACAAAGGAACAGGGAGGAGAATATGTTCTTAGCAAGCGCGAGAAGAAGAGGAAGTTCTCCAAACAGTTGCCTTTTATAGGCACGGGGATGCGCAGAGATACGCGGCGCGTGACCCAAGGGACGCTGCAGCGAACCGTCGCTTGACGCGTGTAACAAAATCACTGCCGGTGACGAAGATCATGCGTCGCAACCCCGCCGCGAATCAGAACCCGACACGTGGAGCAGTTCATTTAATGAACCGCAAGATCCGCGCGCCAAAAGGCGAAATTTCGCCGTTTCCCCAGGCCAGCTGGCGGCGTCATCATGACAGCGTAAAGTTCGCGCCCAGAAAACGCACCGGACATGCCCCGTCAGCATCTCCAAGAATGCTTTCTGAAGGTCGCGTCCCCTCTAAGGAGTTCGCGTCTGACCAACATCGCGTCTACCCTATAGACGCTGCGTCTTCAAAGTGGCTTCTTTTCAAAAAGAAGCCTGCGTCCAGTCTCCTGCGTCTGCATTCAGAAAAGGAGCCTGCGTCCAGTCTCTTGCGTCTGCATTCAAAAAAAGGAGCCTGCGTCCAGTCTCCTGCGTCTGCTTTCAAAAGGAGCCTGCGTCCAGTTTCATGCGTCTGCAAGACAGTTCAACAGTACACTGGCGCCAACAGACAACCAACTACTCCTAGCCAAAAACGCACCCGTGACAGACTAAAAAGCAATTGGGGAGGTCTAGGCTGTGTATCTAGACACTCAACACGATCGACTCTGATGGCTTCTAAGAGTTCAACAGTACACTCACGAAGACCAAATTCGGATAAGGTCAAACCCGAAGCATCAACAGTCCGGTCACAAAGGCGAACGCGGTTTAAGTCCAAAGTATTCCGAAATCCGTCCCATTCAACTGCGGAATATCGGAAACTTTGGAGGGGGTTCTGTAGGCTGTCTAAAAATGACTAACCAGGCAAGCCACCAAAGAAGCAGTCTCAAAGACGCAAAGGATTGAAGCCCGCGTCTCAACTTCAAGACGCGTCGGCCTGAAGCCCGCGTCTCAACTTCAAGACGCGTCGGCCTGAAGCCCGCGTCTCAACTTCAAGACGCGTCGGCCTGAAACCCGCGTCTCAACTTCAAGACGCGTCGGCCTGAAGCCCGCGTCTTAAACATCAAAGCGCGTCGGCCTGAAGCCCGCGTCTCAATATCAAGGCGCGTTGGCTCGACGCCCGCGTCTCAGCATCCAAGGCGCGTCCGGCCTGAAGCCCGCGTCTCAGCATCAAGGCGCGTTTAGTCTGAAATCCGCGTCTCAGTTGCAACCGCCCAGATCGTGGGGAGTCAGTTACCGCGCGTATCGCGGGTAACGGCCCTCATTCAGGCGCATTTTTAGGGGGCACGATCACCCCCTAAGACCCCTATAAATAGCCCTGTTAGCTATGAACGATGGGTCGAAGAATTGGATTCAGTGGGAGAAGAAGGTCGAGTGATCAATTAAGGTCGGCATTTTTGAATCCAGAGGGTCAGAAGATCAAGGCATCGAGAGAGAGAAGCCCGACGTCGACGACCGAGAGAGAGGAGATTCTTCAACAGGCTTACTGAGTACTAGCCTATCTTCGCCTACCTCCTCTTTGAGAGTTTGGTAGCCGGAGCTGAGTTACTCCCCTACCGACCGAAGAGAAGACCCCCGACGGTCCAGGATGGTCATCTGGTCAACGGAGAACAAGATTCACTCTCCATCGCCACACGAAGAACCCAGCCTTAAACAAAGGGAAGATCCAAGCATCCTCCCTCCCTTGTAGTCGGAATATTGTTTTGTTGTAATCTTTCAACTGATTCAAGGAAATTTTACGGCAAAATCTCTTTTCCGTACCGAACAGTTGTCATTTCCGCTGTCAAGGTGACGCGTAGAGAGGGAATTTGTATTTCCAATGGAAGGACGGCTTCGCATCCGTATACCAAGGAAAATGGCGTGGCTTTAGTTGGGGTTCGCACCGTTGTGCGGTAGGCCCATAAGCATTCACCCAGCTTGTCGTCCCAGTCTCGTTGACTTTTCGAGACGAACTTTTTGAGAAGCTTGCCAATAGTCTTGTTGAAGGCTTCTACAAGACCGTTAGCAGCAGGATAGTATGCCGTTGAGGACACACTCTGGATTCTGAACTTCGCGCAGAATCTCTGGAAAGCCTGGCTGATGAACTGGGGTCCATTGTCATGGATGATACGCCGAGGCACACCGAAGCGGTAAATAACGTGATGTTTCACGAACTTGATCACGTTAGAAGATTTCACCTCTTTCAAAGGGATAGCTTCGACCCACTTTGAGAAGTAATCGGTTATCGCTAGAATGAACCGATGTCCTTTCGATGATGGTGGGCTGATAGGGCCAACCACGTCCATCCCCCACATTTCAAACGGCCAAGTAGAGGTCGTGGAGTGGAGGTACCCTGGTGCTTGATGGATGAAATCGCCGTGTATTTGGCAGGCGTAACATCTCTTAGCATAAGCGACAGCATCGGCAATCATCTTGGGCCAATAGTAACCCATCCTTTGGAGTCGATGTGCCAATTTCGGGCCAGGTTGATGAGCTCCACAAGTACCATCGTGGGCTTCTTTCAATACTCCTTGGGCTTCTTTTGATGAGAGGCATCGGAGCAGGATCCCGTCATGCGATCGACGATACAATGTTCGCGAAATCGCATTATAGTAGAATTTGGGGCTTTCCTCCGAATGGCGGCCGCCTCCTTGGTGTCTTCGGGCAGAATGCCGTATAAGACAAAATCAATGTAGGGGAATCGCCAGTCTTTAAGCCCTGAAGCGGTCGCACTTCAAGTGTTTCTTTACCGCGACGATCTTCCGCTGACCCCGGGTAGTCTCCGAGGGGAATTTTTGGACAGTATAGGTCGTGGCTATAGACGAATACTTTCTCCATTGCTCCAGCTGGAAGGGCTAAGGAAGCAGCGAGGGATGCGAGTGCATCCGCATGTGCATTTTGTCTGCGCGGTACATGGTCGATGTAGAAGTTTGAAAACCTTTCGGCCATGTGAATTGTCGCGTTGTAGTAGGGTACTAGATCTTCATGTCTGGCCTCGTACTCTCCGCGAACTTGGCTAACGATGAGTTTAGAGTCACCGTAAGCCTCGAGATTTTTAACGCCAATCTCATCGGCGAATTGCATCCCAATCAAAAGAGCGTTGTATTCCGCCACATTGTTGGAGCAGGGCTCGGTTAACGAGATAGCTCGGGGAATCACATAATTTTGTGGGGAGACGAGTACCACTCCTACCCCCGCCACTATGTGTCCCTTTGGGCTTGTCCTTGATGCACCGTCGAAGAAAAGTTGCCATACTTGACTTTCGAACAACGTCTGAGTCAGGCAGACTTCGGCGGCCTCGTCTGGGAGATCCTCATAGAGTTTGGCTGCCCTCGGATCGGGGTGTTCAGCTAAGAAGTCCGCCACCGCTTGCCCCTTAATAGCCTTTTGTGGCAGAAAATGCATCTCATATTGTGATAGCAATATGGCCCATTTTGCCAGCCGGCCATTTAGTGAAGAAGGCTTTGTCATAAGTAACCTCAGAGGGTTGACTTTTGATATGACATTTATAGTCTGGCCTACCAGATAGTGTCGCATTTTCTGAATGGCGAACACTAGTGCCAAACATTCCTTCTCGATCGGGTTGTACCGATGTTCGGCTCCGATCATTGTTCTACTCAGATAGTAGATTGCCTGTTCTCGTCCTTGTTCATCATTCTGAGCTAGTAGAGCTCCCAGGGAATGATCCATTGCTCGGACGTACACCAGGAAAGGCTTTCCGGATACCGGAGCTGCAAGAACTGGTGGTTGGGTGAGGTAGTGTTTGATCTCCTCAAAAGCTTTTTGACAAGCGTCGTCCCAAATGAATGAAACACCCTTTTTCATCAGCTTGGCGAAGGGTTGGCATCTCCCGGAAAGGTTTGATATGAACCTGCGGATGTACGCCAATCGTCCTTGTAATCCCCTGAGCTCCTTGAGGCTTCTGGGGGGTTGCATCTCTTGGATAGCGCGGACTTTCTCTGGATCCAAATAGATTCCTTTGGAAGTCACAACAAATCCTAGGAATTTGCCACTGGCTACCCCCAGGAAGGATTTGGTGGGGTTCATCTTCAATTGATGAGCCCGCATGATGTCGAAGACCACCTTCAGGTCTGCTATGTGATCACCTTTAGTGCGACTCTTCACCGCGATGTCATCGACATAGCATTCCACCGTTTTCCGCATTTGCTGATGGAAAATGGCGTTCATGGCCCTTTGGTATGTTGCCCCTGCATTTTTCAGTCCGAAGGGCATGACGGTGTAACAATATACCCCTAGAGGAGTCCTGAAGGAGGTATGCTTTTCGTCATCGGGATACATCTTGATTTGATTGTATCCTGAGAACCCGTCCATAAAGGACATTCGCTCGAATCCACAAGTATTGTCAATCATGACATCTGTGATTGGCAATGGGAATTCGTCTTTGGGGCAGGCCTCGTTTAGATCACGGAAGTCGATGCAGATCCGGATCTTCCCGTTCTTCTTGGCGACGGGGACGATGTTGGCTACCCAGTCGGGATGTTGTTCTTCCCGGATGAAGCCAGAATCGATGAGCTTTCTGACTTCTGATTGAATTGCCTCCATTATCTCTGGACGGAACTGTAATACCCCGTTCCCGGAATACGTACTTAGTTGCGTATTCAGATTTTCGGTCGTATTTTTTCGATTTGTTTCCTGTATTTATTCTGTATTATGAATTCCTTAGATGACTGTTTTGTCTTGGATTTGGATTCGTGGATTCGGAGTCAGCCCTAGTCTGAACCGAAGGCCCGATCCTAGAGTATTACTCGATTTAGACATTCTGATAATTAGAATTGACCGATTTTAGTTTTAAATATCATTTTCCAATATTATATATTTTCTATAATTTTTTAGATTTTTCTGGAATTAAAATGAAAGTCTTCAAAACCGGTGTCGGCCAGTTCCGTTGACCGATTCCCGGATTTTTATTTCACAATCAGCTAGGAATTTCATGATGGTCCTTTAGGCTTTATTCCTTAGAATCATATTTTCTACCTACATTCTTTTTCTGAGGATTTTATGATTTTATGAAAATTCCATCGGAGTCGGTAGATAACTGGTTCCGGGATTTTTAGTTTCAAAACTATAAAGTATTTCTTAAAACGGATTTCACTATAATTCTTAATATAATATTCTTGATTTTTGATAATTATTTCGGGTCGTTCCGAGATACTTGAAATTCGGACGATTCCGGTATTTTCCCGAAAGATTTCAGCATCCACGACTCAGTTCCGGGAATCCGCCACTTCCATTATTTCCACTTTTACTTCCAAGGGAATATCTTTCCTTATTCCAATTTATTTTCCTTTTTCCTTTTCCTTTATTTCTTTCCTTCCTCCACTAACCAAAGTCTTTTCCAATTTTCCAATAATTCCAATTTTCCACATAATCCCACTCACTTTCACCTAATCCTTTTAAATCCCACTCATTCTCTCTCTCCCCCATGGCCGGCCAAGTGGCCAAGAGAGGGACACTCACCTCACCTCCCCTTTTTGCAATTAAGCCCCTCTATTCTATCTAAATTGCTCCCCCTTCACAAAATCCCAATACTATATATATCCTTCCTTTACATTTCATTTCTTTTTTCATTCTCTTCATCAAGAGCCAAAGCCCTAGCCTTCACCATCTCCAATTCCTCTTCATCTCCACCACCTCAACAACTACTCCAACACTTTAGCTTCATCTTCTTCCTCCTTCATCACCATGGAAGCAACCACAAGGGCATCAACAACACCAAAGGACTCCACCTTCTTCTTCATCATCAACTTCCATCACTACCACCATCACTCCATCACCTTGTGCTTCTCTTAGGTAAGTGTTCTTCATCACCAAGACTTGATTTATTTCCTAGTATACTTAAGTTTACATATCATGTTCACTTGTGTCTTCAATTTATGATTTTTGGATCATCAAACACAAACCCTAGAAAATCTGTTCTGTTTGCTGTTTCCAGTCGATTAGTCGACTAGACCTATAGATTAGTCGACTAGAAAACCCTAGCTGAAACGTAACCTTTCTAGGAAACACAGTATTAGTCGACTTACCTTAGTTCCTAGTCGACTAGAGGCCCTTAGTCGACTACACCCTTGACCCTAGTCGACTAACCCTTCCTGGACCAGAAACCTTAACTCTCTGTATCCCAGATTTAGTCGACTTAACATAACTGTTAGTCGACTTGTCATGTCTGTTAGTCGACTACCCATATGACCCTAGTCGACTAACTTTTCTCTGAAACCAAACCCAACTCTCTGGAACCCAGTTTTAGTCGACTATACCTTACTGTTAGTCGACTTGCCATCACTATTAGTTGACTACTCTTCCATCCTAGTCGACTAACTTTGCCTGTCTGTCATAGTTGATTCCTTTCTTGAACATGAACCTTACCCTCTAGACTTATATCATGTATAGGTACTACTTGACTTGTCATTTGACAAACATCATCTTACCTTCTCTTTTCTCTCTCTCCTCTTCTCTCTACATATTTATATCAGGTTTTGTGGCGCATCCCAAGCTTCCGTGGATTTCGGATCTTTCGGCTTATTGGTGATTTAGGCGAGTAGTCTCGCCTCTATTTGAGTTTCCCGTTTCATCGGTCGATAAGTATTTCGCTTCTTATTTCCATATTCATGTATTGCACTACATTGCTTGTATTATGGTAGCTTTATCTTGTGCTTGTACCATGCTTATGATATGCTTGCTTCTTTATCGTATACCATGCGTGGCCGACCCTTCGTGGTCGTTGGGCTTTGAGTCACTTCCATGTTACTACTTGTCATTGCTTCAGACTTGTTAGTTGTATGCTTCCTTTTAACACATGTATATCACCTGACATCTAGTATGTTATCACCTGACCACCTGACATGCCACTATCTGGCAAGACCATCTTGTTATGTCATGACTTACCCAGACTTATTATCAATCCATTGTTATGCATGTTACTTGATATACATCACCATTTATCATGCTATCTCTTGACACCAAGCATGATACACCGATTCTTATAATTATCACGATAAAGGGAATGTAGTACCTGATTACTGTTATGTACTGATCACTGTTATGTATTCTTGTTATGATATTGCTCATTCCCGAAATCTGATAATTATGTTCATAAGCTATAAAAAGGACAACTTGTATGGGTATGGGAGGAAGTGATGGATGCCGGAATGATATCTTGCTTATAGTGGTGGGATATAAAAGTATGTATATATATATATATATATATATATATATATATATATATATATATATATATATATATATATATATATATATATATACATACTTTTACTGGCGGTAAGTGTTATGATATTACTGTTAGGGGGACTTTGGGCCTCCAAAGCCGGTTCCAGGTGTATGGAAACCACTATAAGAAGTTCTATCAGTTCTCCATCTACTTCCGTTAACAACCCTTGGCTTGCTTATATATGGATGTATGTGGGTTGGCCGTACACCAGGTCACATACCTAGATATATGGGTCAGACAAGTAATAATAATAATAGATTCTGCTATGATTCCTGTTACACTTGCTATACATGTTATGATTTCCGTGTTGTATTCCTGTTTGGCTTTCATATGATTTGCAACTCTGATTCTATACGCTTGGGTTTCTGTGGCATGAGATAATGGTATATAGATGAGGGTTTCCTTGTTTGGATTATTCCTTCGATGTATTAGTCTCATGGGACCGTGACTTAAGCGTATACAATCACTTTTGCTGTAATCAGCTTTACTCTGGATTTCCTGTTTTATGATGATTATGCCATACCCGTTCATATATATATACTTCATTTGTGTTCTAACCCTCCTGTCTTCTGTACTTGACTCTTGTACTCACCCTTGGCTCGCCACCTGGCTTTTGCATCCTACTCGCCTGGGGAGTTTCACTGACTCCCCTGGATTCTCATGTCCAGGTTATGGAGCCCGGAGCGTGTGGATTCTCCCCGTTACTGCTCAGAGTGGCGCAGCGGTAGCGTGGATCTCCAGCCGACCGTCCAGGGCCACATCCTTCCAGGCCCCCTGTATGCCTCTCGAGTTTCCTCGTAGCAAACTCGTGAGTGCCCTTTTTCTATTCATACTTGTGCATTTCCTTGTATACTTGTATGTGAGCGCCCTTTTATGCTGTTCATATATGTATATCCCTTGTACTCTCGCATTTGCGCATATCTGTGATGTATTATTATTGTAATATTCATCACCTCTGGTGATAACTCTGTGATTGTGTATATATATGTGTTGGAATGTATAATGCACCATTTGCTTCCGTACTCTGATTCTTGTCTGTACTGATGCTTAGCGTATATACGGGAAGGTACTTCGGACTTACGTATATACGTTGCAGTGACGTCCCCGTATCGCCGGGATCGGGGCGTTACAGGTTGGTATCAGAGCCTAGGCTCTAACTTCCTCAGTACGTCCAGAAGGCAAATCAATGGTAAAGAGATTTGCAACTGGAATACATGAGTCTTGGTTATACATTCCAACTACAAGTGCAGAGTTATCTATTTCTTGACTATCTTTCCTTTGATTCCTAATTCCTCCTATCCTTTCCCTGTTTTGGTTTTATGAAGCCTTTATGCCAACATTAAGATATGATAGACTAGAGAAGTAGTGGCTGGTTCTGCATGAAGCTATTATGTGATCTCTTCGGTGAATTCTATGAAGCTTGGTATTCTCCAGATCGATCTTGATCTGGCTATCTTTCAGAAGTCAGCAGTCGGAATTCTCTACGGATATTCTACATTCTCTACTATGTCGTTCAGGGTGATTGGTGCCTGGTATTCGGGATTCTTAATTATCGGTCTTCTTTATTATTATGCTCAGGACTATCAGGGTTTTCTTTATCTTCGGTATTCTGGCTCATTTATTGCACAGCCACGACATCAGCAGTATTATTCAGCATTATTCGAAGATTTATACAGCCGGAGGTACAGAGGATGATTATTGTTCAGCCAACTTGAGAGCCCTACCTCTAGTGCTTCATATCTTAATTGGTATAAAATTCCACCGCTGTCCCTTTGTATTCAATTTACCCCTTAACGAAATTGCGAGGACGCAATTTTTGTAAGGTGGGTGGATTGTAATACCCCGTTCCCAGAATACGTACTTAGTTGCGTATTCAGATTTTCGGTCGTATTTTTTCGATTTGTTTCCTGTATTTATTCTGTATTATGAATTCCTTAGATGACTGTTTTGTCTTGGATTTGGATTCGTGGATTCGGAGTCAGCCCTAGTCTGAACCGAAGGCCCGATCCTAGAGTATTACTCGATTTAGACATTCTGATAATTAGAATTGACCGATTTAGTTTTAAATATCATTTTCCAATATTATATATTTTCTATGATTTTTTAGATTTTTCTGGAATTAAAATGAAAGTCTTCAAAACCGGTGTCGGCCAGTTCCGTTGACCGATTCCCAGATTTTTATTTCACAATCAGCTAGGATTTCATGATGGTCCTTTAGGATTTATTCCTTAGAATCATATTTTCTACCTACATTCTTTTTCTGAGGATTTTATGATTTTATGAAAATTCCATCGGAGTCGGTAGATAACTGGTTCCGGGATTTTTTAGTTTCAAAACTATAAAGTATTTCTTAAAACGGATTTCACTATAATTCTTAATATAATATTCTTGATTTTTGATAATTATTTCGGGTCGTTCCGAGATACTTGAAATTCGGACGATTCCGGTATTTCCCGAAAGATTTCAGCATCCACGACTCAGTTCCGGGAATCCGCCACTTCCATTATTTCCACTTTTACTTCCAAGGGAATATCTTTCCTTATTCCAATTTATTTTTCTTTTTCCTTTTCCTTTATTTCTTTCCTTCCTCCACTAACCAAAGTCTTTTCCAATTTTCCAATAATTCCAATTTTTCACATAATCCCACTCACTTTCACCTAATCCTTTTTAAATCCCACTCATTCTCTCTCTCCCCCATGGCCGGCCAAGTGGCCAAGAGAGGGACACTCACCTCACCTCCCCTTTTTGCAATTAAGCCCCTCTATTCTATCTAAATTGCTCCCCCTTCACAAAATCCCAATACTATATATATCCTTCCTTTACATTTCATTTCTTTTTTTCATTCTCTTCATCAAGAGCCAAAGCCCTAGCCTTCACCATCTCCAATTCCTCTTCATCTCCACCACCTCAACAACTACTCCAACACTTTAGCTTCATCTTCTTCCTCCTTCATCACCATGGAAGCAACCACAAGGGCATCAACAACACCAAAGGACTCCACCTTCTTCTTCATCATCAACTTCCATCACTACCACCATCACTGCATCACCTTGTGCTTCTCTTAGGTAAGTGTTCTTCATCACCAAGACTTGATTTATTTCCTAGTATACTTAAGTTTACATATCATGTTCACTTGTGTCTTCAATTTATGATTTTTGGATCATCAAACACAAACCCTAGAAAATCTGTTCTGTTTGCTGTTTCCAGTCGATTAGTCGACTAGACCTATAGATTAGTCGACTAGAAAACCCTAGCTGAAACGTAACCTTTCTAGGAAACACAGTATTAGTCGACTTACCTTAGTTCCTAGTCGACTAGAGGCCCTTAGTCGACTACACCCTTGACCCTAGTCGACTAACCCTTCCTGGACCAGAAACCTTAACTCTCTGTATCCCAGATTTAGTCGACTTAACATAACTGTTAGTCGACTTGTCATGTCTGTTAGTCGACTACCCATATGACCCTAGTCGACTAACTTTTCTCTGAAACCAAACCCAACTCTCTGGAACCCAGTTTTAGTCGACTATACCTTACTGTTAGTCGACTTGCCATCACTATTAGTTGACTACTCTTCCATCCTAGTCGACTAACTTTGCCTGTCTGTCATAGTTGATTCCTTTCTTGAACATGAACCTTACCCTCTAGACTTATATCATGTATAGGTACTACTTGACTTGTCATTTGACAAACATCATCTTACCTTCTCTTTTTCTCTCTCTCCTCTTCTCTCTACATATTTATATCAGGTTTTGTGGCGCATCCCAAGCTTCCGTGGATTTCGGATCTTTCGGCTTATTGGTGATTTAGGCGAGTAGTCTCGCCTCTATTTGAGTTTCCCGTTTCATCGGTCGATAAGTATTTCGCTTCTTATTTCCATATTCATGTATTGCACTACATTGCTTGTATTATGGTAGCTTCATCTTGTGCTTGTACCATGCTTATGATATGCTTGCTTCTTTATCGTATACCATGCGTGGCCGACCCTTCGTGGTCGTTGGGCTTTGAGTCACTTCCATGTTACTACTTGTCATTGCTTCAGACTTGTTAGTTGTATGCTTCCTTTTAACACATGTATATCACCTGACATCTAGTATGTTATCACCTGACCACCTGACATGCCACTATCTGGCAAGACCATCTTGTTATGTCATGACTTACCCAGACTTATTATCAATCCATTGTTATGCATGTTACTTGATATACATCACCATTTATCATGCTATCTCTTGACACCAAGCATGATACACCGATTCTTATAATTATCACGATAAAGGGAATGTAGTACCTGATTACTGTTATGTAATGATCACTGTTATGTATTCTTGTTATGATATTGCTCATTCCCGAAATCTGATAATTATGTTCATTAGCTATAAAAGGACAACTTGTATGGGTATGGGAGGAAGTGATGGATGCCGGAATGATATCTTGCTTATAGTGGTGGGATATAAAAGTATGTGTATATATATATATATATATACTGGCGGTAAGTGTTATGATATTACTGTTAGGGGACTTTGGGCCTCCAAAGCCGGTTCCAGGTGTATGGAAACCACTATAAGAAGTTCTATCAGTTCTCCATCTACTTCCGTTAACAACCCTTGGCTTGCTTATATATGGATGTATGTGGGTTGGCCGTACACCAGGTCACATACCTAGATATATGGGTCAGACAAGTAATAATAATAATAGATTCTGCTATGATTCCTGTTACACTTGCTATACATGTTATGATTTCCGTGTTGTATTCCTGTTTGGCTTTCATATGATTTGCAACTCTGATTCTATACGCTTGGGTTTCTGTGGCATGAGATAATGGTATATAGATGAGGGTTTCCTTGTTTGGATTATTCCTTCGATGTATTAGTCTCATGGGACCGTGACTTAAGCGTATACAATCACTTTTGCTGTAATCAGCTTTACTCTGGATTTCCTGTTTTATGATGATTATGCCATACCCGTTCATATATATATACTTCATTTGTGTTCTAACCCTCCTGTCTTCTGTACTTGACTCTTGTACTCACCCTTGGCTCGCCACCTGGCTTTTGCATCCTACTCGCCTGGGGAGTTTCACTGACTCCCCTGGATTCTCATGTCCAGGTTATGGAGCCCGGAGCGTGTGGATTCTCCCCGTTACTGCTCAGAGTGGCGCAGCGGTAGCGTGGATCTCCAGCCGACCGTCCAGGGCCACATCCTTCCAGGCCCCCTGTATGCCTCTCGAGTTTCCTCGTAGCAAACTCGTGAGTGCCCTTTTTCTATTCATACTTGTGCATTTCCTTATATACTTGTATGTGAGCGCCCTTTTATGCTGTTCATATATGTATATCCCTTGTACTCTCGCATTTGCGCATATCTGTGATGTATTATTATTGTAATATTCATCACCTCTGGTGATAACTCTGTGATTGTGTATATATATGTGTTGGAATGTATAATGCACCATTTGCTTCCGTACTCTGATTCTTGTCTGTACTGATGCTTAGCGTATATACGGGAAGGTACTTCGGACTTACGTATATACGTTGCAGTGACGTCCCCGTATCGCCGGGATCGGGGCGTTACAGGAACCGTCGCTGCTGTTGTTTAACAGGCTTCATGTCCGGATTGATGTTGAGGCGATGCATAGCCACTTGAGGATCAAGTCCAGGCATGTCCTCATAATTTCAGGCGAAGACATCTATATACTCTTGTACAAGAGATATTAGATCCTTCTTCTCTGGAGGCGACAGGCCGTCACTTATGAAGATGGGCTTGGGGTTGGTCTCATCTCCTAGGTTGATCTGAACAACCTTGTCATCTGTGGGTGGCTCACGCTGTTCAAAGCGGATATCCCAAAGAGCATTCAAATGTTTGATCCAAGGATCTGTATCAGGTTGAATTATTTCTTCAACTTCATCTTCCAGATGGCCTGTTGAAACCATGTTTACTGAAAGCCCTTTGAAGATGTTGCCGATACTGACATCTGACTCCCATGATGACGTGTCTGAAGAGCAATCGTTGCTCGACGATTCTTGAGAATCAGAGGCTGATGGGACCGGAGTTGATACATAGCCCAACCCCCTGCGCGTCCGATGATAATAATCGGGGGCCTTCCCTTTTGGCACAAAGGATCGAAGTAGCGTCCTCCTTCCTTTGCCGAAGTTCAACCCGGGCTTGTTGGTTATATCGTACCCCATTTGCTTCATCATTCTGAGTGCTTTCGATTCATAATGGTCGAGCTGAGGGGATTCCTCCTCGCTTTCCGATTCTTCGCGGGGCATTGGTTCAGACGAGATTCGCCCCAAAAGTATTGGTGTTTGGCCTTTTCGTCTTGCCGGAACCAAGAATATAGATTCCTGCGCATCGCCATTATCCTGGTATGTCCCGAAAGATGATTTTACTGGTACATGCAATGATGTCAAAGCATCCATTGCCGACCAGATGTCATCGTCTACGTCGGTAGTAGTATCCGACGGTATTGAATCGGATGCACACGCAGAAAAATATTCAAAGTCTAGACTTCATTAATATACCAACCGCCTGCATCGTCGGTGGTATTATCAACATCAAGCTTATTAGTACTCTTTACAAGTGGTTTTAACTCCCACAGGCACTTTTCTTGCTCGGGCTCAGTGTCAGCCTCATTACCAGAGTCTGGCGCCTCCGGTTGCGGGGTTTCGTCCACCGGATCCTGATATAAAAGGGAATCCGTGAAATAATTCTCGACTCCCTTGAACGGATACCTTTCGGCAACCAACGTTTGCACCTTCCCACTCGCGTCAATGTATTTCATGACTTGGTGAAGAGTGGAGGGAACGATGGAGTTGCGGTGGATCCATGGTCGTCCTAGCAGCAGATTGTAGGAAGTGTCGGCATCGATGACGTAACACGTCACCTCCGACTTGAGGCTCCCAATCTGGCACTTGAGCTTGATCTTCCCCATTGGACGGGTGCCGTTGGCATTGAACCCGTAGATGGTCGTCTGTGTAGGGCTCAGACGGTGGGTAGGGATGCCGAGGTGTTGCATGACTCGGCGGGGCATAATGCTCAATGCGGACCCTGGATCTACCTGAATGCGGTTCACCTCAGATGATCCGATGTAACCTGTGAAGTACAGGGGTCGATCGTGTTTCCCTTTCACCTACATATCATCTGCCGTGAAGGTGATGCAGGGGGCATTCTGGGAAGTGTGGAGGCAATCCTCTACATCTTCCTCCTTCGGCACCTGGGTCACGAAGGCCTCAGCATTCGCCAGAGCTTCTTGCAGAGCCTCTCTGGTTGACTTTGATAGCCTCAGGAGTTCATACAAGGTGATGCGTGCCGGGATGTTGGCTAGTTGAGCCAAGACATCGAAGTGGTAAGGTGTCGAGGATCCTTCCGCTGCACCTTTTGGAAGGGCTCGAGAGAACCGAGTCTCCTTCTGCTTTGCCACAGGTGGCTTTGCGGAGGGCTTGGCTGATTCTACGGCTGGTTGCGGAGAAGCCGCTGCCGTCTCGCCGTACTGCTTCAAGTATGCCTGTCCTGAACGGGTCCCCGCCATCGGTTGGCTGGGCTCTGCGGCCAGGACTATTGTTTCTTCTTCTGAATCAGTCAGCGAGGGAACATCATCCTCTGCTTCTCGGGAGGAAGCACATACCACATGGCAGGACGAAGCTTTTGCCTTGCCTTTGGACTTCCTGTTGGTTACAGTAGTCCATTGTTGTTCATCGATGAGGTCAGGGTGGACCCACATGGTTTCCCCCTGAGGTGTAGGGACGGCTACCAAGCCCTTCTCCTGCTGCTGGTGAGGGTCTGTGTTGACCACTCTTAATTCTCCCCTTGGAATAGGAGTTACCCCCGCAGGCGTTGGAGGTTGTCTCCCGAACTGGAGAACCGACGTTACATTGGCCGTGACCTTCTTCTGCTCTGGTCGGAGCTTGAGCACCTCCGCGTCAATCAGAGCCTGAAGAATGTCCTTGAAGACATAGCAACTTTTGGTAGGATGTCCCAACATCCTGTGGTACATGCAGTAGTTGGGATTGTCGGTCTTGCCGACTTCCTCCGGGCGTCTAATTTCAGGGAGCTTCAGTCGATTGCTCTTGTTGAGTAGCTTGAAGAGCGAATCGACGTGTTCCTCCTTGAAGGAATACTGCTTGTTGGGCGTGGCTGGCTTGAAGAGCCACTTGCCCTGCCTGTTTGAGGTTTGGTGGGAGATTTCGTCTCCGTCGCCAGATTATCCTTCCGCTTCGTCTGGAGGGAGGTGTCTGGTGCCGGTGCACGCCTTGTCGACCTTTCCGGCCGCAGCTTGCCTTCCTCTGCCTTAACACGGGCAACAATCTCCTCAGCCTGTTCACCCTGTTGGACTAACTGCTTCCAGGTGCGGCTTTCAGCAACTCCTATTTGAGCAAGGAGTGAGGTTTGGAGATTGTGGCGGCATGTTTCCACCAGGGTGGCCTGGGTCATACCGCTTGGGCACCGGAGCGCCGTGTTCTGAAATCTTTCCACGAAAGATTTGACGGACTCCCCTCTCCGCTGTTTGGTAGCTAAAAGGGTGGGCATTGTGACTTCGGAGTCGTCTTCGAAGAAGCGTGTCAAGAACAGCTTCTCTAGATCCCCCCAGTTCTTGATAGAACCCTCCGGGAGCTTCATAAACCACTCAAAAGCCAACCCTTTCAGGGTGCCGATGAACAGTCGCGCCAGGATGGCGTCATTATCTACCACATTCCCGGTCTGGGATTTGAAGTAGTAGATGTGCTGGTTGGGTGACCCCTTCCCGTCGAATGCTTGGAGGGTTGGAGCCTTGAACTTAGGAGGGTATGGAACTAAGTCCCACTCAGCCGGATAGGGCCGGACCACTCCAGCTTCTTGGAGGTCCTTGCGATTGGCAAGGGCCTCGAGGCGTCGTTCCAATTGACTCATCCTCTTAGCATGAGTCTTCTCCTGGTCTTGGTCGCTTCTTGCCTGCGACGAGGGCTTGGACACATCCGAGGTAGATCGTCGTGTCTCGTCAGAAGATTCGGAGGGTGGGCTTCCTCCCTTTCTCCCTTTCCCCTTCGGCCGTCTAGGAGGAGATCTCGCTCTTTCTTCAAGAAATTTCTCAAGCATATGCTTGAGGGAGTCAATGGATCTCTGTTGAGAGGCGATTATATCCATCTGGTGCTTCTGCGTCTGTTCTAAACGCCTGGCCGTCTCCTCAGGAGTGTCTGCCATGTAGGCGGAAGCCTCCTTCTCGACGGAAGAGTTTGAAGCCTGCGACTCCACTATAGCGGAGTGAGAATCACCCATTCTAATGCCGCGGGCTAAGGCATTATAGTCATTGGGGGAATGGCCCCTGTCCGGGTGCGAGTGTGTTGATACACCCCCTCCGGCTCAGAGTCAGATTCCTCTGAGTTGACCATTGGTTGTTTCCCTTGCTTCTGCTAGTCATGTTTGCAGTAAGCTCCGGGTATTCAACATCTGAGAAGGTTCTCCTCCTGTGGGAGCGTCTTCTTTTGGCTGACGGGGGAATCAGGGTCAGCTGTCTGATTAAGGACTGCTGGTGCATGCCTGATCCATAATGGCATCCAGAGAGCATATGGATGAGTTGTTGACAGCAGCATGACGAAGTGGCTTGATTGGCACTTCTTTCCTTGTCAAATAATCCCTCAAATCCGTGGGAGGGGGATTAAAGAGACTGGTCTCGCGACGTCGAAGACCGGAGACAGTCATGTGCTGTTCAGCCTGGACGCAGACTTCAGGGACGCGGCTCTCATGACGCGGCTGTATGACGCGCGCGCGCGAATCTCGCGTTGCTGCCTGATGCGTTTAGGCAGAGTTGCTTGAGAGAGAGTGGGCTGCTGGGCCCCACGCCTATGAGTGCGTACTTCCTGCGTTTGAAAAGACGCGGAGGTTTCACCCTGGCGTTTGATGAGTTGGTCCTCAGAGGACTCAACTTGAGGGGTCTCGCGTTTGGGTCGCCAAACGCGGATCTCACGCACTGGACGAGGTGCGGGCAAGGCATCAGATTGTATGCCGCGTCCACCCCCAGTCAGACAACCAACGGTTCCGACTTGGAGTTGACGCGCGCGTCTCCTCTGTCGACGCTCAGCATTCCGATTGCGTCGAGGAGGTGGAGAGAAACCAACAACATCCTGGTTTATAGAACCAAGAGTGTTCACCACGCGGGTCTCCTGAGAGACGTTGACGCGGGTATTCTGCGCGACGCAGTTGATCGCAGCAACAGTGGTGCCTGGGACCACGCGGGCCTTCTGGGAGGCGTTGGCGCGTGTGTTCTGTGCGACGCGGTTGATCGCAACAGCAGTGCCTGAGGTCACGCGGGCCTTCTGGGAGGCGTTGGCGCGTGAACTTGTCTTGGCACAGTGGGCATCGGCACCCGGCAGAGCCTCAGATTGGGCTTCGGGTAGCTTCTCAGTTGAGACCCTGCGGCAGACGCGGGTCTTTGGGCTCTTGGAGCCAGAAGAGAGGAACTCTTCATACTTCGCCTGGTCGAACTCGACAACGAGTGTTTCGACCATCTTCCCCTTACGGAGAACATCATCCTGCGCCACGATCTGTTCGTCAGTGACGAAAGTAGTCCCCAGCGGAGTCGCCATCTCTTGTTTGACACGGAGAGGGGTTGGCTGGTGTAACGTTTCCTGGAATCAGATGGAAAAGATTACAGCCGGCTTAATCTTCCGGTTACAAGGGAGGGGGAATATTGAATCTTGAATTCCCCCTTTGTTTAGTGCTGGGTTCTTCGTGTGGCGGTGGAGAGTGAATCTTGTTCTCCGTTGACCGGATGACTGTTCGGACCGTCGGGGATCTTCTCTTCGGTCGGTAGAGGGAGTAACTCAGCTCCGTCTACCAAAACTCTAGAAGAGGAGGTAGGCGAAGAGCGGCTAGTACTCAGTAAGCTCGCTGAAGGGTTTTCTCTCTCTCTGTCGATGATCTCTCTTTTTACTGTTGTCTGCCTTTTCTCCGATAATTGTCGACCTTAATTGTCGTCTTAATTGTCGACCTTACTTCAATAGTGACGGGACTATTTATAGGGTTTTTAGGGGGTGATCGTGCCCCCTAAAAGTGCTCCACGATGAGGGCCAACTTCCCCGCTACATGGGCGGTGGATGGCGCCATAATCGGGGTAGTTGCAACCGAGACGTGGGTGTCGAGCGACGCGCCTTGATGCTGAGACGCGGGCTTCGGGTCGACGCGCCTTGATGCTGAGACGCGGGCTTCGGGCTGACGCGCCTTGATGCTGAGACGCGGGCTATCTCTCGCGTCTTGATTGTCACATTTAGCCTTGCGCCTGGATCTTGGATCTCTATGTTTTGGTGGCTTGTCTTGGTGATTTTTAGACAGCCTACACTTAGAACTAGCTAAGAATACAAACTCAAGATCACAAACACACACAAAGAAAGGGAGACAGAGATTTACGATGCTCGGCAGATGCCTACATCCGCGAGACAGACGAAAGAGATCTATTGATGATTTACACAAGATTAAAAGAGGATTACAATTGGTTCTCTCAAGAACTCACCCAGAAATTATCAAACCCTAAAATGGGTTCACATCCTCTATTTATAGAGAGAATAAGAAACCATCAAGTCACTTCCAGGTCGGGTCCAGAAACAGCTCTGACTCGACTGTTGTCGGCCGGCCGGTCGACCAATCCAAGTATGTGGTCGACCGCGCAAGCTGCAAAACTTACTGGAAATGTCGGTCGGCCGGCCAAATGGGGTCTTCTTCCTCGTGCAACATGAGTCGACCGCTTAGTCGATCGATTTTAATTCTTGTGCATGTCAGTCAACCGCACAATCGACCGATTCTCTGACATAGAGTTAAAAAACTCAATCCACTTTTGTTTTTGCCCTTTCTCTTTACATAGGGGTGAAACAGTCAGCGAGTTGGTTCTCCTCCCAATATACGCAGGAAACATAAAACAGAATAGAGTTTAAGAACTCTAAACTTCTCATCCAAGCTACACGAAACATTCAAGGAACATTTCTTAAGTGATTCTGGACCAACTCCACAAGATAGACCAAGTCAACTTCATTCCTCATGAATTATCATTATCTAACTAATTGCTCGTGGAACATGCATACACAATTGTTCAATGAACTTCACATCTAAATATTTTAGATGTTATATGGCTTTTGGGTCTATACATCTAGACAAAATCCACTACACTTTCCTACTAATTTATTGGCGGTTTGAACAGTCATCCACCAATATTAGTCGCATTAAACGAGCCGATATTCCTTTCTGTGTGCAGAAGCTGAAAAATGAGTGACGGTCGAAAGAGCCCTTAAGAAGGTTGAGACTCCCTCCCAGATACATTGGCTTGTCCCTTCGCATATTCTCCCGATGCCACCCAATCCCATTTAAACTTTCAAGTTAAAAAAAAAAAAAAAAATGAAATCTAAAATCGCTTAAACTCGTTCTTAAAACAGCCGGGTGAGTTCTTAAAGGATCCAAGTAATTATAGTCATGTCCCCCATGCCGATTAAAGAACAGTACTCTTCACAGTCACCGATTCGAACACTACCTCGTAGAGATTTTCTCTCTTCTCGATGTCTCCCCAATCAGCCCCGGGTTTTCTATCAGAGCATCAGTGAAAGCTGTCAGCGTTTGAGTTAAATAGGACAAAAAAAAGTTAAATTATAGTCACGGGTCCAAATAGGATACAAGCATGAGGAGTGAAGATCACATGAACTTGTACCAATGTAAAATTTAATACCATTTGTGTGTAAAATAATGTTTGATGTAATTAGACTACCACCAAAATAATTGATTGCATCGAAATAATTATTTTCGCTGAGGGGGTGTTTGTTTGTAAGGAAGTGAGGGGAAGTAAGGAAATGGAGAAGTATAATTGCTCACTTTTTTGTCTATTCAAACACTGGAAAAGGAAAATAAGTAAACTCTTTTTCTTTTCTCTTTTCTCTTTTACACAATTATTTTCTCACTTTCAGGGTGCTACAGTTAATTTTGTGGTCATGTAAATCTCATTTGTAATAAGTTGTAACACAAAATAGTTAATTTTTAATCATGTAAATCTCACTTGCATTATAATTACAGTCCATTTTTTATTTTTCTTAATTAATTTTTATTTTAATATTATTTTGCGGTCAACTTTGTGGTCAAAATTTTCATTTCCACTTTCATATTACAATTTAAATATCAGAAAAGACATAATATTTTTCAAATCATACTTCCCAACAATATTCAAACATCAAAAAATTTACTAACTAATTCTCAAGTTTAAAAAAAATTCCTCACTTTCTCACTTCTACCGTTAATCAAACAGGCCCTGAAACATGAGGAGAGAAGCTTAAGAAACGCCAATCATAGAGGGGCCTCTCAATAATTGAGCGCCCGTCCTCAGTGCTCAGAGTCACAGTTCCCACAGTGTTCACTACTGTGGCTGAGTGAGCTCACAAAGCATGTACAGAGAGAAGGTCACGGATCCTCTCTCTCTCTCTCTCTTTCTCTCTCTCTCTCTCTCCTTTTTATTTTCTTTTGCTTTTCTTGTTGAATTTATTCCACACAAGACCCATTGAATTGTCCTCATCTTGGTCAATAGAGCACTGTAAACGTTTGCTGATGTAATGAACTTTGTCTTGACTCAAGACAGATTAGATATCAGGCCTGTCGAATACAGTTTCTTTTTTATATAATCTGCCGAGAAATTTGCCAAAAAATTCAAATTAAGTTTTGGATTTTGAAATCTCAGATTTCACGTGCTCTTTAACCGGCAAGTT
Organism: Agave tequilana; assembly: GCA_038442645.1. Taxonomy (NCBI): domain Eukaryota; kingdom Viridiplantae; phylum Streptophyta; class Magnoliopsida; order Asparagales; family Asparagaceae; genus Agave; species Agave tequilana. The sequence continues at coordinate 137,431 of JAVJIF010004303.1, read as the reverse complement.
GTTGTCCAATGTCCCGGGCCCACTGACAGGTTTGAACTTTGAAGATGATGGTTGAGATTTTTCGATATTTTTTCTTCTTTGTTTTATTTTTAAGATATAAAAGAAAGGATTCATAAATGTGACAAGTGCTACTAAATTTTATTATAATGTCACCATATGATATCTCAGAGCATCTCCAATCAGGCTGTATCTTTTCATTTTGCAGCTTGGTGGAGCTTCAACCGAGCTCCATTTGAAATTGTAATTTGGAAACTACTGCAAATTTGAAGGCTTTTTCTTCAAAAATGAAGGGGCCTTCAAATCACTATTCATCAAACTTCTATTCCTATTTTACTCTTTTAATAACACACATTTTAATTTATACCAATTGTATCTTTTTTAAGTAATATACAAGTTACTTAAAATCAATACAAATTTAAATCTATTAATTATTTTTTTACAAAAATTATAACACCTTCAAAATGAGACTAATATTGAATAATATTGATTGAAATATAAAATTACAAGTCATCAAGTAATTAGAAATGATAATATATTTGTAAATTAAATGAAAAATAAACACACTACATTCGAATATATCATGTTTATTTTATTCTGAATGTCTAATTTATAATAAATAATAATAATATTCATGTTAATTAGATTAAATATTATATTTTTAAATTATTTTTATAATTTTTAGAAACAAATAAAAAAATGTAAAATAAATGAAATGGAGTCCTAAAAATGGTGGTTGGGGATTCATCCCTCCATTTTAAAATATCTCAGGGAATATTCTCCATTGGAGATGCTTAGGAGGGGAATGTTGCACAACAAAGAAAATTAAAGTAGCTCAATCCAGTAAATTATAAAGTTGGCTCAACTGAGAAAAGTACGGCCTGAAACTTTGTTTATTGACATTAATCCCTTTAACTTTCACATTTACAATGGCGTGTTCATATATTGGGAATGTTTTTTGCAAAGATACTTTTAAGAAATTGGATACATAGCAGAAACCCTCATTCGTGAATTATTTTTTTTTGCAAATATCTCCTGTTTTATAAGTTCTGCAAATAACTCTTATGCAGATGGTCTCTGCGTAGAGTTCAGCAAATAACATCATAGTTCATGAAGTCATGTTCTTCACTTCTTATCACTGTGTTAAAAGTTTACTAATTTAGTTCAGCAGATAACCTGAACAAAGTTAACTTCTTCAGTACAATTGCTAGCCATATTAAAAATTTAGAGTTAATCTTCTTCACTCGGTAATTTGGAGTTACCCTCAAAAAAAAAAAAAAAACTTTGATCAACAGACATGAAATCTGCCCCATATTTTCAAAGAAACAACTGCACATCATCACCAAATAGACTTCAAACATGATAAATTCCAAAACAAGTACATGAACACACACAGCTAGAGCTGCACACAAACACAGAGAGCTTAATTATTCTCACACACACACACACACATGCAGTTGTCTGTGATCAAATGACACAGCTACATCACTCCCTCTCACATGCATCCCATTCATTCATTCATTTATTCAATCAACAAGGTCTAGTGCAGAAGCAGCGGCGCCGGAGGCCACGGCAATCGCCGCCGGGGAATCCTTCAGTCTGGCACACGTTAGCGCAGTTACTAGCCCTCAAGCAGGGCCCCTTGAACTTGTGGCTCTGCGACTCGCAAGTCCTCGCCTCAGCCATTAATGTTGGCCCCATCTCTACAGTTAAACAAGAAATAAACACAGTCATTGAGCATATGCTGTTGTCAATGATTTTAAGTGATGAGCTCAAAAATGAAAAAAAGAGACGAGCAGAGAAGAGAAGGAAATTGATCAACCAGTAGCAACGAGAAGCAAACACAAGAGGAGGATTGCAGGAAGCATGCGCCTTGAGAACTCCATTGACACACTTAGCACCAGGAGAGTGAAAGAGGGCTGGTTGCAGAGGAGTAGCGTGGTTGTGGGTTATATAGCAAAGTGAGGGGTATTGTTGACGCACGTGTGCGTGTGTGCGCGCGTGTGGCAAACTTGTTTTTAAAAAAAAAACAAACAATAACAACAACAACAACTAAGCCATTTGTCCTAAGTAGTTGGGGGGTAGGCTACATAAACTAAAAGAGAATTACATCAGATCAGACACATGGAGCTCTCTCCACTCAATCCTATCGAGCAATATGTCTTCACTAAGGGTCTGTTTGGTTGTCGTAACTGGCCGCAATTCGTAGTTGTAATTGGTAAAGTCTTTTACAATTGTAAATGAGTTACATATATGTAAATTTTACGGTGTTTGGTTGGTAATATAAAATTGTAAAGTGAGAAAGTGTATTGTACTTTACGGTGTTTGGTTGTCGTAATGCATAAGTCGTAAGTGAAAAAGTTGACCATAAAATTAACTATTTGATGATTTTAAAAGTTTTAATACTGCAAATAAATATTAAAAAAGTTATATATTAAAAAATTTTAATATTAATATAAAAAATAATACAAATTTGTATGACCACAAAATTAACTGTAACTGAGCTGTAAGTGAGTGGTAACTGGGTGGCAAGTGAGTGTTAGTTGAGTTACGTAAGTCTTTTACGAATTACGGTCCATACAAACGCCGTAGTTGTAACTAGGTAGTAAGTCATTTACGAATTACGGAGTTTTACGCGAAACAAACGGCTCCTAAGACCTTTAGTATCTATATCTTATCGTATTACCTCCATCTATGTTTTCTACGATCTCTTTTGTGCTCTTTTAACTTGTTCTAAATTGATACGCTCTATTCGTACGTTACACATGATCAAACTTGAAAGCAAGAAAAAATTACCTCAAGTAAACCCTTCAAAAAGAATTGATCCCACAATTTTCTTTTGAGGAACATGAGGGGAATTTCAAGTGGGGACCTTGTATGTGAAGAAACGACAATGTTTTCTGAGCGGAACAAACATGTTCTTGTAGTTTTTGCTGACAGTGAAATACATTATGGACCCATCAACCTTATCAATGGACTCTGATGTTGATCTTAGAAGGCACTGGAAAAGAAGCACGGGGCTTTGTTCAAAAAAAATTATCAGTACACTGCTTTGTTTCAGATTGTCGGAGAGATGTCAGATTTTCACGTGGGCAAGGTGTGGACAGAAAGAGAGAGAGAGAGAGAGGGAGAGAAACTTTTAGCCGAAAAGACGAGACAAAGCTTGGTGACACAAAAAGCATGAGATCTGTCGGCATGTATTTTTTTTTTTTCTTTTTGGTGCGTATTGAATTGAATTTTCAAGCACCTTCCAGATAGCCCTGTGGACAAATGCTGATTCACTGATGAATTGGCTGCTCAGAGACCCTAAAAAGACTGGTTGTTTTGAATTTGTTATGAATTACTTATTCATTGCTGATCAGTTTGCAGCTGAAGAGTCCGAAATGCGCTTTGAGAGATGATATTATATTACCTCATCCTGATAAGTTTTAATACAAAGGAAACCAGCTTTTTCAAGGTAATGTCAGCTACTATCATTTTTATTGGAATTCAACTGAAGTTTGGGAAGAAAAGAACATTACATAGAAGAGAAACTAAGCACCTTTTGGATGTAAATTGAAATGTGCTTCTTGAAATAAAAATTCACAGAATAATGGTATACAATTATGTCAAGATGCTAGCAGGAACATTACCCCATAAACCTGAATATAGGGAGTTTCATTCAGTAAACTACACTTTAGAAAAGAACCAATACATTTCATACTCCCCCAAACTAGTTAAAACATACAAGATCACTTGAGAAATTGGATGGTGTTTTGTTCAGGAGAAAGACCAAAAGAAAACCATAATCACGTTAAAATTATGCTACCTGCTACTTCCAAGCTCGGATCACCGAATTCCCGTTCCCTTCAAAGGGGAAGTTTTCCTTGGTGTAGGCAAGGAAGCAGAACTAAATTGTTCAAGATGCAAACCAAAAGTATAGTAGTGTAGCCTGCCAAGATACTGTGTATATATTATCAGCTACTAAGCTTTCAAAGTGACGTGATACAGCATACATTAGGAATGAATTTTAATAACTAGGATAACACAGCACCTGGTAGACAGTATTTTCAGTTAACTCAGAATGTTGAAAGGCAGGCTGGGAAACATATCATATTCTCAGTGAATATAGAAAATACAAGCGTCTGTTCTCAACTACAATAGATTTATTTATGAGACAAGCACGCACATTTCTCATGTACAAAGTCCAGAACGAGAGAGAAATAACAGGGAGCTGTTCACAATGCAAAGGATGACAGAAACTGAATTTTACACATTTTAGCCTCCTATGTTTCACTTCCTCATGTTACCACTTCCAAAGAGCTCATACCATTCAAATCCCTATCAAATATTTGCAGTATAAGCGGCCTGCTCAATACATTTTTCACATAAGATGACATCAGTCTAGTTGTAATAAGGTTTGTTATGGTCATGGTAAAGAAGAAAGCCACAGGTGCCTAAGTCGAGATGCCCATTAAATCACGACGATAAATATTAAAGGAAATCACAAACTGAACAAAGTCCTTAACCACGTGTAGACAGTATCTTTCATAAGCTATAGTTAGTACACACGCACTGGTGAGTATCAACATATTTATAGAATGAAACCTTCACTAGTTCAATTACTCTCCAAGGAATCATGTTTCTCAGAGCAACAACCATTCTATCCATTTACAAAGGAGGAAAAGAAAAGATGAAATTTCAATGGGTTCAAGGTTGACATCCTTCAAGAAATATTTATCTTGGTTGGTTTAAAGGGGGAAAAAAAATCATAATTGAATATTAGCAAGGCTAACTGCTTTACTTTTTTTTTTTTTTTTATAGAGACCACTATATATCTAATATCAAGCATGCATCTCCTCTTGTTCAATGTTCCAGCTTTTAGTAGTAATAGAAACATCTGTAGAACATTTATCTGCAAAAGAAAATTATAGCCATGTGGTTGTCAATGCTACAACCTATGAACAGCATGCTGAGGTCCGTGATTGCTCAGCTGGTCTATCGGTGAGAACCATCCCAGTTGGATGCTGAGCTGGCTGAGCGCGAGGTAACCTTCTTGCTGCAAGCACAAACAAGGAGTAAACACACGATTAAAGCTTGCTCAAGAGATAGACGGTATATAAAATTTGAATAAGGCTTCTAGCTTCAAGCTTTTGAGATTACATCAAAGAAACACTTTGACGGTATATTCAGGTATCCTTAAAAAAAGGTAACTAAACCAATTCGAAATAGAATTCAGGCCATGATCAATTTCTATAAAAAAAATCAACAAGACAGATGAATCACACTAAAAGCCTCAATTTGACAAGTTGATAAATGAGTAAAAGAAGGTTCCCTGTTGAGCGGGAAAAAAATAGAAAATGCAGAACTGCATGTATGTATAACATAAGTGCTAGTGTATGTAGCACGTGGCAAGCGCACTTCTTTAGAGGTCCGATGACACTCCATGGTCATGGCACGGACACCATGTTTCAACACCTCGCCATGTCGAGGCTAAAAACTTTGATTTTGTGGGACGAGGTAGGACAACCACAGTTTATCAAAATGGGTTCACCATATTAAAATTTGGTTTTTTTCTAGAGTTTTTATTCTCTCTCTCTCTCACACACACACACACATAGATATATATAGGAATAGACTTGGGTACATGCAGAAGTATTCGAGCCTTAGTCCTTCCCACTCAAACTCAATCCCACAATATTCAAATATAAGATCCACTCCGCTGAAGTTGATTTACATTGTTTAAAGTAAATAAAATCAAGTGTTTTGAATGCTTTTTACCCATCCATCAAGTAGGCGCAAAATAGACGGCTAAAATAGGGAGTTGGCTAGTTTAACGGTGTATAATATTTGAAACCTAACAAAAATAGTGTGTGGGGTTTTTAAATATTTAGATGATGATCAAATGGTCGGATCGAGACTTTATATGTCTAAAGTCATAAATCTAAGTAAAATGCTATTTTCAGCCATCCATTTTGCGCCTACTAGATAAATAGGCAAAAAAATATTCAAAACACTTGATTTTTAGTTACTTTACACAATGTAGATCAACTTCAACAGAGTGGATCTTATATTTGAATATCGTGGGATTGAGTTTGCATGTACCCAAGTCTATCCTATATATATATATATATACATATATATATATATATATATATATATATATATGAGAGAGAAATGTAAATCAGCTGACACAGGAGGCAAATTCGTCCTATGTCGCACTCAAAAATCATATTTCCTGAATGAATTTTCAAGATCCGACCGTACATTATCATCTTCATATTCTAAGATATACACATATAAAAAATCAAGTGATTTGAAGTTCGTTTACTCATTGATCTAAACGTTCTATTTTGTTCTATTGTTAAAAAACCGTTAATGTTTGAACCCAAAAAAAATGTAGTAAACAAACTTCAAATCACTTGATTTTTTATATCTATATATCATAGAATATGAAGATGATAATGTGTGGTCGGATCTTGAAAATTCATTCGGAAAATATAATTTTTGAGTGCGACATAGGAGGAGTTGCCTCCTGTGTCAGCTGATTTATATATATATATATATATATATATATATATATATATATATATATATATAGGGGTTACTGTACCTTAGCCGACGGCTGAGAGAGTTTCTCAGCCGGCGGTGACGTGGCTGAATATATGCCACATATCGGCCCCAGAGTGCAGGCGCCAAAAAAATCAAAAAAATCCCGCCTAAACAATCGTGAAACAAATTGACAAAAATACCCATTTTTTACTTCTAAACTAGCATAAACTCATCCACAAACAAAATTTACCTACAGAATTTTCAGCTGAATATATCTACAGTTATAAAATACAGACGAAACATGATATCGTTCAGCACTTCGAAGACAGACGCTGTCTTTTTTCACATGCCTTATGTAACAGAATTCTTACCATTTTACAAAGTCTGCGATCGTATTCGCAGTCATAGTATAATAAAACTTTCGAACATTGCGACCATCGTCGCAGAATTAATACAATATAACTTTCAATTTTATATGACGACTGCGGCGCTAATCGCAGTCATAGTATAACAAAAACTTTTTTATATCACGTCTGCGACCCTAGTCACATTTCTTTTTTATATCACGTCTGCGATCCTAGTCGCATTCCTTATTCCTATAAAAATAACAGACGAAACATGCTATCATTCAGCACTGCGACCTCGTTCAGAACAGCGACCAAGGTCGCAATCTTTTTCAGCACTGCGACCAAAGTCGCAATCTTTTTATCGCATGCTTTATGTAACAGATTTTTTATAAGTTTACAAAGTAGATTAGCAATGCGACCCTGACATCAGTTCGCGTATATCACATATTATAAAATATTATATTAATTACACTGAATTAAATGAAATAATTAATATTCTATCTACCGTGATACAACAACAGTCTCGAAAAAAGAGATGCACTAATATTAATCTCGATAAGGAAAGATGAGCACCATACGTAATCTAAAGATATAGGGAAAACATTCTATAAAAAGTTAATTTGTACTTCACGTAGTAAACCTCTGAAAAAAAGGAACTCTTCGGATTCTCCCTCCATAACTCTTCAATTAAATATTTAATTTTTTTATCACTTCTTCCCATACTCAACCGTCACCTATAACAATTATTATTACTATTCATATTCTTTCACATTCTTTACCTTTATATAGTGCTTGTAACTAATATATTATCTCATATCTAAAAACTATATTTTTGATCTTCCTTTTCAATTTGATTTCACAAATCTTTCATATTTTAAAATACATATAAAGTATGCCGTATAGTTATTATTTCTGCATCTTATCTGCGATAATGGTCGCAGTACTCATATAATAATTACATATGAAACTGCGACCATAGTCGCTGTCCAGTCATAAAACAGTTTGATCGTTTGCATTCTATAAAGTTATAAACAGCTGCCATGGTCGCAGTCCAAAATTAAACTATATAAACAGATAATACTGCTAACATGATCGCAATCCTCTCAAATCAGTATATTTCACTGTATATTTCACTATATATCACCAAATAGATAACTGCGACTGCTGTTCTTAAACACTGCGACCATAGTCGCAGTCCTACTTCGCATGCAATAAGTAAAAAAATTCGTAGTTTATAGGCGGCTGAGACAACAGTTACAGTGAAGAGCAAACATATAAAACCATACGTAAACTGCGACTATATTATCAGTCCTTAGTCACCGTTATTACATTTAACTTAGTAAAAAAAATCATCCAAAAAAAATGCTGTCGTGAGTACTGCGACCATAATCGCAGTCCTTGATCGCATGCTATATGTAAAATGCGATTATACTATCAGTTATTAGTCACCGTTATTACATTAACCAAGCAAAAAAAACGTCCACGACTTGCTCTAGTTAAGCACTGCGATCATAGTCGCAGTCCTTGTCCGAATTCAATATGTAAAAAAAATAATAAATATACATTAAATGCGAAAAAAAGTAAAACTGCGACTATATTAAAAATCAGTAAAATTTCAAATCAAATAACAAAAAAATTAATAAAAAAGCATTCAAATTAGTTTCGTGATTTGATAAAAATTGGTGGCAGTTTAAAAAAATAATAATAATTTATACATTACATGCGAAAAAAGTAAACTGTGACTATATTAATAATAAGTAAATTTCAAATCAGATAACAAAAAAATTAATAAAGAAGCATTCAAATTAGTTTCGTGATTTGATAAAAATTGGTGGCAGTTTGGCCGCAGTTATTAAAGATAATTGTGACAATATTGACTAATGTCAGAAATATAAAAAAAAATAAACTATACATGTCTACTGTCTTTTACCGCAGGGGTATTTAGTAATTTCAACTGTTTCAATAGGCGGGGCGTCCTTTCTAGTGTGGCTAATAATGTGCCACATTACCGCAGGCTGAGAGTCTCTCAGCCGTCGGCTGATATACATTTTTCTCATATATATATATATATATATATATATATATATATATATATATATATATATATATATATATACACACACACACACACATACATATACATATACATACATATATATATACACACATACATATATATATATATATATACACATACACATATATATATACACACACACACACACATATACATAGAGAGAGAGAGACTTGTGTCATTCCGAAAGGATTAAAGGCCGAATCCTTCTCACTCAAATACAACTCTATGACATCCGAATGTAAGATCCACTCCGTTAAAGTTGATCTACATTATTTCAAGTGACAAAATCAAAAATCATATATTTTGAATACTTTTTGACCATCCATCAAGTGGGCGCAAAATGGACGGCCGAAAATAGCATATTGCTTAGATCTACGTCTTTAGACAAACAAATTCTCGATCTGAACATTTCATCATGATCTAAACACTAAAAAAACCCACACACCAATTTTTGTTAGATTTCAAATATTCTACACCATTAAACTAACTAACTCACTATTTCGACAGTCCATTTTGCGCCTACTTGATGGATGGGCAAAAGGTATTCAAAATACATGATTTGTTATCTTTAGTTACTTGAAATAATCCTTCCAGAATGACACAGGTATCTCCCTCCCCCACCCCCCCCCCTCTATATATATATGAGAGTAGCGGCATAAAATTGCTAAATTTTTTATTGTGGTTCCTCTTAGATTGCACATTTATTTAATACTTAATATTTATAATTTATGATTTTGTGATTAAAGTAGCATCTCAGGTAGTATGATGCTCACTCCATATATCAAGCTTTGATCTTGCGATCACCATATTTGTTTGTTCTTCTTTCAAATTTAGGGTGTTCTTACTGCTCAGTAGGTCAGTCATATCAAATATGTTTATATTTGTCACATTTTCAAGAGCTGCTATTGTTATTTTGTTCTAACCAATTTACTGGTTCAGTTTTAAAGTACTTCATGAATCATAGTACTTTTGTCCTGGTTCTGTTTACTTAATTTGTCTTGAATTTGTTCTCCTCAGAGTAATAAAGTTAGATGTGACTTGTTATCATACAGACACATAGGCATACGTGTCCCTGTCATATTATACGCTTTGTACAAATCTGGCCATGTTTGTGTCCATTTCCTCATCATGTCCTCTGTTTGTGCTCCATAGGTGCTATCATTTTCGGGAAGTACATGGAAACTTCTGTTTAATCTAAATCAGATATTTACATGGGACTTCTATAAAGAGACTACTATATGTTATTAAGCAAGAATTAAATCTTCACCACTAAGACCTTGCTCTGGTGGAGTTGGGTCACAAGAAGTCTAGGTCCAAGACAGGCTAAGGTCTTCGTTCAAAAATAATAACAAAAATAATAATTAGAAGGAAAAAACCATAGTCATGTGCAGATACCAAATGTGAATGACTTATCTCCCTTGATTATTCCCTGATTCTTAAAGTTTCTAAAATAATCAAAAACCTATGATCCAACAAGTTCAAATTTATCAAAGTCTCAAAGATGCTGATAGTCATCTGAAAAAGCAATTTCCAAGGGGTAGCACAAGAAGCATAGACCTAACATTTTAAGGAGCCAGGATAGATGCAAGGCACAAAGAGGTAGCACACAGGCACAAAGGGATATATTGAACAACAGGGAGACACAAATATCCATCAAGGTTAATAAAACACAACTATGTTGCATATCCACGAACTAATCTGCAATAAGAAAACACAGCCAAATTGCAATAAATAGTTTCAAAATGCTTGTAAGAGATTGCATAACAATGCAGTAAATTATTAACTAAAAGTACATGTCCATCCAGAAAAGACCAGGAATTAGGGGGGGAAAAAACAAGCCCATTCTATAAATAAGCAGGAGTTCTCATATTATTAATTACAAAGTAACACCAAAGACAACACCGGTGAAACCTCAAATGATTGTATATAGAATGAACTGAATAAGGTGTGTCCTAGTCCTATCCACTGAAGATAAAGAAATTATATCCTTTATTATTCAGGATATTACCCTCTCTGTGGAATAGTATAGATTTTTCAAGGGACTCAATTGGACCTAGGAAAGCATCACAGAGCTATGGGATACATATCCATGACAGTAGCAGAAGGGGAAAAAAAAAAAAAACCTAGGAAAGCATCACAGAGCTATAAGATACATATCCATGACAGTAGAAAAAATAAACTTCAAAGGAACAGATAAGATGCTCAATTCATCCCTTGGCTCCATAACCATCTAGCATGCAGGTTTCCAGGTCTCAGGCGACTGAGGTATCAATCAGTAAGACTGGTCGCTTCTCCAAGGTGATCATCAAAATGATAAGCTTAGAGTGTTATTCCTCTAATAAACTAACGTCGAGCATTCATGGCACTTGAGACAGCTTTTAAAACATGATTAAGTTTAAATTACCATCTAAAAACCCTTCCTTCTAGAGTTCCTAAAAAGGTCTAATGATTTGCAACATACTCTGATGAGGACATCACCAGTTGCCAGTTGTGTTTTTCATGCCTTAACTTATTTGTGAGTTGTCTTTTTTTATGTAGATGTTTAGTACCACATCGGTTATCCTCTAGAAGCGCTCTTTTAGAAAGCCTATAAATAGGCATCAGACTTATTTTATTATTAGATAATGACAAATTAAAAACTTTTTCAGTTAAAATTATAGAGCTCTTGGGTTCTTGAGATTAGGGTGTGAAACTCACGCAAGGGGTGCGAAACCCAAATTGATCCTGTTTTTTTCTCTAATAATCCTAATTCCTCTTTTTTAAAAACCCTATAGTTTCTTCCTTTTCTTTCAATTGAATCCATTCCCCTTCGAAATTTCTCTCCTCTCCCTGAAACCCTAGATCTAGATCAATGCTAGATTATTTCAAAAAAAATTTAATGTTCCAGTCCATCTGTTCATCTCATTCAGCAAAAAAAAAACACAGTAAAAAAAAAACTAAAATTCACTTCCAAAATCCCAAAAATCCCAATCATCTACTGTACATCTTCCTTCTTTGAAAAAAATATTTGATCCACTGTTCATCTTCCCCACTTCAGCTCCAAAAACCAACTCCCGCTATCTCTGCAAGTCCCTGCCTCCTCGCGTAGCCAGTCTGCTCCCACCGCACCCTCTCCCACCGCACCCCACAGCACCCACGCCACCCCACATCCTCATCAACACCGCCATCACCCCTACCCCCCCTTTCCCTTATACTCGATCCTTCAAAAAAAAGACCTAACCCTAGAATATTACTCCCGCCGCCCTCTTCACTCCGCCATCGTCGCAGATAGTCATCGCTCACCACCCCCTTCGTTATAAGCGCCATCGCCATCGCCACCACCCCACTCCAGTGCCTCCACCACCATCAGTCGTCGCCCTTTCCACCACCGCAGCCACTCGCCGCCACACCCTCAACCCAAATCCACATCACCTCCACCAACATCAAAACTACCACATCGTCGTCGTCGTCATCATCATCATGAAGATCTTCTCCACCGCTGCCTACACCGCCACCTCCAAGATCTCTGTCGCCGCCTTCACTGTCGCTTGCTCCACCTCGTCGCCACAGGCCGCCGAGGTCCTCCTAGGGAAGAGCGTCGCCATCATCTCCCACATCAACTTCGACAGTGCCTTCAGCCGATGCCACCACTCCACTCCGCCGACCACATCACTGTGCTCGTCGCAGCTCCACCGAGATCACAAGTGCACTGACTGCAACACTACCCTGCAACCTCCTCCGACCTCACCACCACGAGCAGCTCCTCCGTCTACATTGAGCGCCTCGCAGTGTTCTAAAAAAAAGGTTTAAGCGGCCGATTAATCGCCCACTTAAATGTTTTCAGTCTGAAACCGAACAGAACTTGAAGAAAGCGGTCGGATTACTCGGCCAAGCGATTAATTCGCTTAAGCGGTGATTAAGCGTATAATCGATGATTAATTAGCATCCGTTTAAACGTTATTCAATCGTTTTCTAAATGGATTCGAATTTCGAACCCATTAAGCTAATTAAACTCAAACCCGATCCAATAATTGAGAATATAAATTGTCGCGTGTTGGAAAATTAGGGCTCGCGAGCCCTAAATTTATCCGCATCCTCGATCCTCCTGTAGCGACGACGAAGCTCTCGAATCTCAGGAAGAAGCTCACGAAGAAGCTCTCGGTGCTCATGGCGACGAGATGACGAAACTCCCAGGTCCTAATTTTATCTGAATCTCCCGAAGCTCACAGCGATGATGATCCTCCTGGGGAATTAGGGCTCCCGAAGCTCGATGACAATGAATTGATAAAGTGCTAATCCTTCTATGGCAAACTCCCCCTTCGACGGCGACCTTCTCTTGCAGTTGATCCTCCCATCGCGACCTCCCTCTTTGTCGACAAAGACCTTCCCTTGCGATCAGCTCTCTAGTTAGCAGCAAAGCGTCGATGGTAACCTCCTCCTGCGTCGACGACCACCTCCCGCTGCTCAGCTCTCTCTCTCCCCCCGCGTGCACGAATTTCGCCTAGGTTCTTAATAATGGTCTTTGTTTCTTTTAATAGGCTGAGTGTCTCAAGCGTGAGAAGGATAGAGTTGCATATTATTGGCAGTTGCATTTAGCAGTCAGAGCTTATTTAAAAATTTGTTAGAAGCATATTGCTTTTTGAAAGAAATACATATATTTGTTCATCTAAAAAGCATTTTTTAATTATAATTGTTGAAGGTCGAGGTGCATTGATGTACTTTGAACTGATTGACATTATTACTTTTAAATTTCTCTTAATAATATAAATTTAATTTTTCAAGTTATGTTTGCTATATCTTTTATGCTTTTTTTGGGAGAGTATAGAATTCATATTTACATGTTTTGAGTATTAAAATATTATAATAATAATAAAACGTGTAATCCGTTTAATCACCGTTTAAACCGTTTAAGCATTATGCACTCTCGGACCGCGCGCGTACTGAAACCGCTTTTTAGAACATTGGCGCCTCGAGCCAATCCGAGCTGGCGAGATCAGATCTGATTATTTGATTAGGTTGGATCCAACAGAAACTGACCCGACCCGACCCGCTACTTGAGACCAGTCAACTAACAGCTGACGTCAGCTGCTGACATCACCAAGTCAACTCAGCGAGTTGACCCAGTTAGCTCAGTTTAGTTCAAGTTCAGATCTTCTGAAGGCTATACAGAGCTCGTTTCAATCCCAAATTGAGTCAACAGATTCATGGAGAGCAATACTATGCGCTAGAGCCTTCACATCCAGGTTCGAGCTTCGATCGTATACCGGATTCAGCTAAGCTAAACAGCACAACAGCGGTCAATAGCTTGTTTCTGGCCCAATTTGCACCGTTCTTAAGGCAACCATCTTCCAGATCCTATTGCCGCTATCCAGGATTTTTGTGGGTGATTTCAGCTCTTCAATGTGGGTATTTCTCTGAGGAATCTTATAGAATTTTTTGCATTTGGGAGTGAACTTACCCTCAGGTGATATCCTAACATAAGCTGAATTATTAGCTGTTAAATTACTTGCAACTACTATTTGGATTGCGATAATTTGTTGGTGAAAATATTCTATTCTTCTATCTAGTGATTGCATCAGTATATATCACTTTTCATCATTTTAGGAGTGCATTTTCTTTGCATTTAGAACTTAAACTTTAGGATATTTTTTTCACTTAGTGCATTCATTTAGTTTACTTGAGTTTAGGATTCTCTACTGCATCTGCTTGATTGTTAAATTTTTGCATTTGAGCCATCATGACTAGTCAATATCATAGGGACCACCTCTTAAACCAGCTATACAACCTCCGTCAGGGTCATATGTCCGTTCAGAATTACATAGCATATTTAAGGACTCCCTATCGTAGTGACGTGAGAGAGCACAATTCTGAGACAATAACTAGGTTTGTTTAGGCTTTACGTCCTAAAATAAGGCATGCTATGATTATTGGCTTATATGATTGACATCGTTGAAAAGGCCATTGATGTTGCATTAAAGATAGGCTTGACTTTCAAATTATTAGTCAATGCCATGGTCTGGTGTTTTAAGTGTAAGGGAATGCATATTATGATTATCAGTTCCCCTCGGAGAGTCAACATGTTAGAACTGTGTCTAGTGATGATATTGACGACTCGAAGGTTGTTGATGTCTACGTTCCTCCTAAAACTACTAGTATAATTAAAGACCTATCAGTTGGTTCCGGTCCATCGATTTTTTATGAGGCCCACATGTCTTATGATAGTACCAGTAATGATGTGAATGAATAATTGAGTCCAATATACCCGCAATGCCCAGCAAGTCAATCTTGTTTTCTTATCTTGAATATGCTTTTATGGTCGTCCCTAGCGAGTCATATTTCAGTGAGTCACCTGAGTTCTTTGCCAAAATCCAGGAGATGGTCTCTAGTGTTTCTTCTTTTCCTGATCATTTAGAGTTTACCTTTGAGTCTGATTTCTCATTAGCGAAGCTCGATGTATGTCATCCAGGCATCCCGTGTATTCATTCTCCCATCATTAGGAGTTATGCATAGAGTGCCTACTGCATTACATTTGCATGTTGCACATACTACAAATTTGCCGCATACACATATAGTATTTTACAGGAATTTGTCGTTGATAGTAAGTCACCCTGAGACTGATAAAGTTGCACGCTTGGCGTACAGATTTCAATAAGAGTCTAAAGAGAAATGCTTTCATTGCTTACAAGTTGAATAGTTCATGGGATCCTAGTATCAGCTCCATCTTTAACAGAGATAATGCACCTCGTTCTACTCTCTGAGGCTTGATCGAGCTGCCATTTTCCACAATCGACCCGTCACAGAAACCACCTCCACCTCCATGGTTTCGATGTGATGAACCAGTGTTGCTGCCACGACCGTCACCTTGGCCCAATTGAGATGCTTCGTGAGGGGAGCCCTCACTCGACAGGGTCAAGTTTCTCCACCTTGGGAAAATAATGAGGACATCACCAGTTATGTTTTTCATCTCTTAATTTATTTTTGAGTTGTCTTTTTTTATGTGGGTATTTAGTACATCAGTTACCCCCTAAAAGTTCTCTTTTGTAAAACATATATACAGGCATCAAACTTGTTTTATTATTAGACAATGATGAATTTTAAAAAAATCAGTTAAAATTTCAGCGCTCTTGGGCTCTTGAGATTAGGGTGTGAAGCTCAAAATTTATCCGATTCTTTTCTCTAACCCTAATTTCTCTTTTATAAAACCCTAGTTTCTTTTTTTTCTTTCAATTGAAGGTGATTGTGATCTTATATTACACTCTTTTCAATATCTAAAAAAAAGACTGCAAGGCACCCTTTTACGTGACGAAACTATCATCCATAAAAAAATCAGCTTTAAAATATAACAGAAAGAACTTGCTTTCTTTCTTGAACAGAAAGAGCAACAAGTTTAGTAGATTTTTGAAGTATCATTGGGTGATTGAGGTTGATACATTTTATAAGAAAACTTGCAACAAAAACAAATCTCCGTCCCTATATAGGACGTGTTTGGTTGCCGTAAGTGGTAAGTCGTATCTTTTACAGTTGTGAGTTACATGCAAGTTTTACGGTGTTTGGTTGGTAATGTAAAATTGTAAGTAGGAAAGTATATTGTGTTTTACGTTGTTTGGTT
Organism: Agave tequilana; assembly: GCA_038442645.1. NCBI lineage: Eukaryota > Viridiplantae > Streptophyta > Magnoliopsida > Asparagales > Asparagaceae > Agave > Agave tequilana. The sequence continues at coordinate 120,891 of JAVJIF010004303.1, read as the reverse complement.
GGTAATGTATAAGTCGTAAATGGAAAAGTTGATCACAAAATTAATTGTTTGGTGATTTAAAATATTAAAAAATTAGAATAGAAATATAATTAAAAAAGTAAATATTAAAAATTTAAATCTTAAAATTATTTAAAATAAATAATAAAAATGTAAATATTAAAATTATTAAATAATACAAATATTAAATATTAAAAATACTAGAATATTAATATTAAAAAATAATATTTAGGCTTGGATTACTAAAATATTAAAGTAATCTAATATTAATAATAAAAAATAATAAAAAAGATTAGATTACTAAAATATTAAATATTGCAATCTAATATTAAATATTATTACATTTAATAACTAAAATATTAGATTCCAAAATTAAAAAATTAAAACTATTAATTTTATATTAAATATTATTAATCTATTAATAAAGAAAGAACTAAATTTAATCAACTACATTATATTAACTTAGTAAAAAAAATTAATCTAGTATTAAATAAGATTATAATATTAAAAATTATTAAATTATTAATAAAAATTTTAATTTATTATTAACTGTCTGTAATACAGATCTGCATGTGTATTTTACGACTTACGGTTCAAACAAATACCGTAAGTCATAAGTCACAATTCCCCTTGCGACTTGCCACCTTTTTGCGGTGAAACAAACACGTCCATAGTATATACATTGTGAGAAAAGTGTGGCTGGGTGCGCAACCACATCACCCTGTTATTACTAGAAATATGAAAGGTGGCACATTTTATTTGAAAACCAAAAAAGTACACAGCACACTCACGAAAGAGGGTCTCCTCACATCCTCTCTGTCTAAGCAGATCAAACGAAGTGCCAGCCAATGGAAAGAGTACAAATAGGTCAACTTCCATTTTCTTCTATGTTTGTGCCGCAAAGGTTTTGAAAAAGAAATTGGAAGTTTTCCAAAAGAAAAAAACTCTTGCATATGTAGGACATGCAGTAGTAAAGAAGATTTACATAAAGCCCTAAACCGCGTTATTGAAAAAAATAAATTGGGTAATAGATAAACAAAAATAGTCTAACGCTTTCCTAAACCGCGTTATTGAAAAAAAAAAATCTATGTCTACAGACTACTGCACCACATGACATTTTTTAGGTTTTATGGCAAAGCCCTTTCGAACTTATATTGCCTTTGCCAGCACTTTGGCACCAACCACCGGCAGCAGACAGCAGATTCATGCGAAGCAGACAGCAGATTCATGCAAGGTTACTAGGAACACCTCGCTTAGGTAGACGGACGAAAATGTGTGTAGAATGTTGCCACTTTGGGAACGTGGTACAACAAAGTAAGCTTCTTCGGATGCTTTAGTCAAACAAAACAGATTTATCTAGAAAATGGAATGAACTCTATAGGATCACAAAGGAGTGGTACTGTTGTATAGATGAGTATGTTTTAGTTTGATTATGAAATTTAACCAAGGTGCGCCTCTCCTTATCAAACATTTTCTATTTATCATTTTCCTCTTTAATATATATGTATCTGAAAGAGCTTCGCTCTTTCCAAAATAAACCATCTCTTCTTGCATCTCTTTCCTCTCATCTTTCAAAAGAATATCTCGTGTTCTCTTTACCACTTTTTACTAGTTTCATTAAACGCTAGAAATCAAAAGAGTAGTATCTTTTGTCGAAGGGGAAGAATTTGCATATAAAAGGCTGTTAAAAAGTTTCAAAACATTAAAATCATCATTCCGAGTCGCTAATGTTCCACAATTTCTGTCAATCCTATGTTACCAGAAAATGCTAGATCGAGATCTGCAATCCGAAACGCATGTTCTAAATTGTGGATAGCATTTCTGGTAACATTGGATTGATGGGCAAGGCATTACATTTGATTGGTGTATAAGTGAAGCTTTCTATATAGAATCATGCTCCCTAGCCGGCCATATTTTGATGAGAAGAGGCTGGCGATGACAATGATGAGTCCAGTAGAAACAGCAGCAGCAATGAATTTCTGAGTTACCATCTTGAATATACCATTGAACCACTCAAACTAGAGTAAATATATATCAGCCTCCAATGCACCTAACTTTCCCAACTTGGAAACAAATGAAATTCAAGACCATACCTATTTCATAGAATATGTCATTCACATTTATGGCCGTCCTGGCAGAGGTTTCCATGAAAAAGAGACCATTCTCTTCAGCATACTTGCGTGCGTCCTGCAGCACAGACATCAGCAAAAAAAACACTAGATAAGTTTCAAAAGATGATTGACACAAAGTAACACGGCAATATTCATCTAAATTTGTGCCAACAGCATGACAAATCTGGGACCACATAAAAGAAACATTGCTAAAACAAAGTAAATCGTGCTTCATAAAATTAAATAGATCTACGCATGGAAAATATGAAAAATCAATCAAAAGATTTCCAATTGCCTCAATTATCCAATAGGAATTAAGAGGTACATTTGATCTACTGAATTACATACAAAATCATCAATGCACTATGTCATTTCTAAACAAGAAGCGCTCGGGAACGGGATGAAGTAAACAAATTAAAATATATAGTGACATCAGCATGTGCATATTGTAGGCAATCAGCAGCCAGAAATTGCATATTCGAGCATCGTGTGGGCGTTTGGCATGTATTTTTAGTGTTATGATGTCATGAACTGCTGAATGCTTCAATCTAAATAGTACAAGGGCATTCCAAAGAATAAAAGTTCTATAGAACTGTCGAGACAATATAGTGTGAAGAGAAGAGGTGGCCTTTAGAAATGACTTATATCATATATAAAGGGAAGAAAGGGTTGCAACACCAGGCTGAAACTCTAAAGCAGTTCAGAGAGGAAATAGGAAACAGTATTTCAAAATGTCAAAGCATGAACGAAGTGCTCGGCCATTAAGCATAGGGAAGCACATTTTTGAATCAAAAGCATAAGCTTCAAAAATTTTCCTATCTTGGAAATTTATAAAAACATAATAAATAAATATTACATATAAGAAATTGAAAAGAAAAACTGTTTAAATTTTTAGAAGTAGCACAATATATATTAAATCTACACAGTTGAAAGAAATGAGACACGAGGTACAAATAGGGATTCTTTGTAGCACCAATCGCTGTACGCAGTGGTTGGAAAAAATGTTAAATTAGCAGATGCCTTAATACGTACAAAAGGTAGGAGACCAGGTAACAAAAGCAAGTCTGTATAAAGTTTTGAGGTTGGCTCTTTTCAGTGGCTGCAACTGAAAGGACTCCTAAATCATTTGCGGTGAAGGAACAGATGGTGATGTAGAAGCCAAGGGAAACTTGGCTGTAAATGTATGCTTAAACAGTTAGACAATTAACTTCATAAACTACATAGAAAATTCCCACTTTCTAGTCTGCTACAATTTGAGGAAACCAAAGTGAGCTCTGCAGGGAGCTTTGGATGCATTGCTGGAATATAGAAGCTTAAAAGGCGTAAAAGCTTGAACAGATGTTTGGTTTAAAAATGAAATCTCAACTTGAGAGTGCAACAAAATGTCTACAATGAAGCAGCGTGAAATGTCATAGAATATGAAAGCGTCAGTTGTACATTCCTAGAAACAACTGCATCGTGAATTTAGTACACAAAAAAAATTTTGGCAGAATATGAGAAAAACTCAATTATAAAATGCATTTATTCTTTATAAGTAGGAAAGAATCGCCCGCAGTGCTGTAAATTGTGAGGGAAACCAGGTATAGTTAAATTGCCAGTAGTCTAGTAAAAAAATGCAACTATATTGCCAATATAGCATGGAATTCTAGTATCTTTGTAAGGAGCTTGCAGAGAGTGCTTCCGGAAAGGTGTGCAGCCAAGTAATTATATAACTAATCAACTGCAATCTGAACCATTTGTGTATATTGTGGAGAAACAAAACCCTAGAAAGCATATCTTATTAGAGAGATCATCTCTATATATAAGGAATACAAAAGGGTATTGGGTTATGGGTAGTACAAACCCAATAACCCAATTAACTTATTATCTAAGCTAACGCTCCCCCTCAAGCTGGAGCATAGATATCTAACATGCCCAGCTTGTTACATAAGTTAGGAAACACCTAGGGTGAGACAACTTTGGTAAGAAGATTTGCTAACTTCGACGAAAGTGTGAACTGAAAGGTAGCCATCTTCTTGGTCCAAGTATCTCTGACGAAATGACAGTCAACCTCAATGTGCTTGGTCTTTCATGAAATAAAAGATTCTGAGCAATGTAAATAGCAGACTGATTATCAAAATGCATAGACATTGGTTCAAACTGTCGAAAACCAAATTCCATCAGTAGATTTTTTTAACCAATTCATCTCACATTCAGTATGAGCCATGACTCTATACTCTACTTCTACACTTGAGCGAGACATAACATTTTGTTTCTTACTCCTCCAAGTCACAAGATTTTCTCCAATAAAGGTACAGTATCCAGTACTAAATTTCATGTCTCCTTGGTCGCAAGCATAACCTGAATCTGAGTATCCAGATCCAGAAATGCGTATCCATATTTCCTGTACACCAAGTTTTTTCCTGACAGTTCTTGATATAAGCCAAAATTCTTAGAGCAGCTGAGAAATGAGTCTCTCTGAGCTGATGCATAAACCTACTCAGTACACCCACAGTAAAAATTATATCTGGCCTAGTAACAGTGAGATAGATCAACTTCTCAATTAATTTCCTATATCTTCTTGGATCATCAAGAGTCACTGTCATCAAACCATAAGTCCACATTGATTTTCATTGAAGTGCTAGCAGGCTTACACCGCAAAAGTCTTATTTCTTCTAGAAGATTCAGAGTATACTTTCGTTGAGAAAGAAGTATACTATATTTTTATGTGCAACTTCAATTTTCTGAAAGTATTTAGGCTTTCTCATGTCCTTAGTCATAAAATGGCCCTTAAGATACTCGGCCCTTAAGATACTCCTTGGTCTCCAATAGCACGGCTAAATCACTGCCAGTTAGTAAAATATCATCAACATATACTGTCAGAACTACGATGCCAGACTTTATGTGCCGGACGAAGACAGTAATCTGAGCGACACTTGTGAAAACTAATACCAGAGATGTAATGCCAAACTTCTCAAACCATGCCCGTGGACTCTAGTTGAGATCATAGATTGTCTTTTTTAGACGACGGACTTTATTCTCCCCCTGAGCAACATAACCTGGAGGTTGTCGCATATATACCTCCTCCCGAAGATCCCCATATAAGAAGGCACTCTTTACATCCAACTAGAACAAAGACCATGAAAAATTAACAGCAACAGAGAATAAAATCCTGATGGAATTCGTCCAGGCGACTGGCGAGAGTGTCTCAAAATAATCAATGTCATAGGTCTGAGTGTAACCTTTGACCACGCGTCTGGCCTTGTACCGATCCACCGATCAATCTGGATTATACTTTAAGATATACCCAGCGACATTCCATAACAACAGCATTTGTAGGTGCCGAAAACCAACTCCCAACTTCCTGGAAAGACAAGATGATGCGGACATCCAAGGAGCGCCATTGTTTGAGTTGTTTCAGTTGATTGGAGTCTGCATTTTTATTTATTTGAGTCATTTTCTTTATTTTAGCTTTGTATTTCTCCTTTTTAGTCCAACATCAACTATGTGGAAAAAGTCCTCAGTTTGTAAGCCTATAAAGGCAAAAGTCTAATAAGTTGTAAAGGATGAAGATAAATGAATGAAATTTAGAATGTTTTCTCAGTGAAAATATTTATTTGAGTTGGTATGTGAAATTCCAATTTAAAAGATGATTTGGTGTGAATCCAAATTCTTTTGTCATCGCCTCTCTTATCTCTTATCCCCTCTCAAATTCATATCCAATACACAAATCTCCACTAAAATTTCTCAACCAAATATCTCTCTACAAAAACAAATCAAAAAAAACAACCAGCAAACCACTTATTGGTTCCTTCCCAAGTTCTCCCCATCCCCTTGACTTCTCCCCTCTCCAACAATTCCCAGTTCCCTCCACTGTCGCCAGCCAGGAGCCCCATCAAGCTCCAGGTTGCCTCCTTCATTGCGTGACTCAGCAACCGACAGCAAGCAAAGCCCTCCAACTCCTCCTCCCTCCCTCTGCAGCACCTACGGCAACTCGGATCTCCTATTCCCTCTCTGCAGCACCTCTCTCTTCCAAGCGCCATCACTGTAACAACAGAATCAGCGGCAATAACAGAGCCTTCCCTCAATAATCATTAACAGATTCCTCTTTACATTGGCTCGTTGTCAAACATTGGAAGTCTCGGCCACGTCTTCGTCTCCCGCCGGCCTGCGGGATCAATCCCACTTCTCAAGCACAAAGACAAGCCTGGACGCCTGCTAGTCCAGGCCATCCTTCATTGTTGCGAGTCCGAGGCTTGCTGCCTTTCTTTCCTGCAAGTATAACTAGCAACCAGCGCATCCTTTTACACACCCAACAACAGCAAACACCAGACAGCAGTGCATCAGATCAAAGGTACATCAATATCAAGATCAACAAGTCATTCATCACAGGATCAAATGGCAAAATCAGACCAACACGACCTGAAGCCCAAAGAAGAAATAGATGCTCGTGTTTAAAAGAGGTTCGAGTTCAGAGCTGAAATCTGATCCGAACTTGAGTGTTGCTCTGTTCATCTTCTTCAATAGTATGAGCGACACTGTCAGGTCATCAGAGAATCAACAAGAATTACAAAACAAGTTCATCAATACAAAGTCAACAGAGATCGAGTACGTGAAGACGTAGCTCCTCAGTAGGTAACATTTTATTTCAGCAATTGGGTTATTATTGAATTACACTATAATTTATTATCTAAATTGTTATCATCCTGATCTGCTGTCCCCAAAAAAATGTGAGTTATGTGCTTTTGTTACACTTGTTATCTACTGATTCTAATATTGAAAATTAGATTGTTCAATTAATTGGGTATTGTGTTGGATTTCTTAGAGACTTGATTATCTAAATCTACGCATGCAAATGAGTTGTTAAGATCCATCGTGTCGCATTACTAGTTTAAGTTCCTTTTCCTACCGAAGATCATTATTTTGGTGAAACGTTGCAAATTTCGAGTTAATCACTAATATACCACACCATAGGGTCTCCGTTTCACATCACAAGAACATTCATCTCCTCATGCATGGCTTGCTTCCATGTAGGTACCAATAAAGCCTCCTCAGAAGACCTGGATATATACTCAGAAGACACGGATAGGGCAAACTAACGACAGGTTGGGTTAAGATGATCATAAGAAATGAACTTTGAAATAGGATGAGTAGTGCAAGACCGGTTACTTTTACAAAAGGCAATGGGAATATCAAGGTCAGAGGGAGATGTTGATGGCTAAGGAGGACCGTCTCCAGGAGAGTAGTCGGCTGAAGCTAGTTCAGAGGCAGGAATCTTTTGACGATGAGTGTAAACGAACTTGAAATCCCAAACTGATCTTGATGCAGGTGGCTCCGAAGTGTCTACTAGTGGCAGGGGCGTGGAATCATCAGAAGCAGACACAGGTAATGGTGCAGGCAACGGCACAGACAGTAGAAGAGGAATAGTTTCAGAGACAGTAACAGGATGTGGTCAGGAGAAATATAAAACTAACTCAGAAAATGTGACACAGCAGACACAATATTTTCTAGTAGAAGGATTATAACACCGACATCCCTTTAGAGTTCTAAAATACCCAATAAAAATGCACTTGATAGATCGAGGAGAAAGTTATTCTAACCAGGAGATAAGTCCTGAACAAAATAAGTACAGCCAAAAATACGCGGAGTCATGAAGAAGACTCTTGTTAGGATAGAGATAAGAAAAAGAAATTTTACTATCAAGGACAGATGAGAGCATCTTACTAATGAGATGACATGCACTTAATACAACATCAGGCCACAAATATTTGAAAACACTCATATATATCATCATGGTCCTAGCAACATCCTGAATACAGCATCAGACCACAAATATTTGAGAACACTCATATATATCATCATGGTCCTAGCAACATTCAGAATATGCCTGCTTGCATTCAACAACTCCATTTTGTTGGGATGTATGGGAGCAGGATGTTTGATTAATAATTTCAATTTTGGAACAGAAGGTAGATACATCATTTTTACATACTTCAAGGCATTGCCCATATGAAGTATATTAATGGCAGTAGAAAACTGATTTTTTATTTCATTAGAGAATAGCTCGATAACAGTGGACATTTCTGATGTCTCTTTTAGTAAGTATAACCAAGTCATGCGAGAGAAAGGAAAAAATATCTAAATTTTTAACAGAAGATACATGACTAGAACCAATACATCTGAGTGAACTAACTCAAACGCAGAACTACTGCGGTTATTGACTCACTCGGATAGGTAGCACGATGATGCTTACTTAACTCACAGGACTCATAACCTAAAGAGGACACAGAAAATGAAATAGAAACTACAAACTGAAGCATAAGTGGGATCAGTTGTAGCCGGCAGAGACTGAAAAAGATGAGCCAACTTTTTTGAGCACCTATAAATATGCGAAAAGCTTATGCCCACAACAAGTAGTTAGAGCCATTCAACTTCACAGTAGTCCCCAAACAATGTTGGATACAGAAGTCTCGATGATCGGAGCGGAGAGCAGAGTGGAGGAAAAACTCGTATCATCTAACATCTCAGCCAATCAAAGAGAAATACTGATTTAGTTACCATAAAGATGTAAAGACAGTCAGATCAGAGTCACAAAAGCAAATCAGACCATAAACATCACCGGAGAGCACGGTTGATATATCATGAAGCAACAAGGCTCAGAAATAGCCTGGGAAGGCTTGGCAGAGGCCGATCTAGTCCGTGAAGGACTCGAGAGGCAGCAACAGCTTTGGCAAAGTCTACGAAGACTAAAATATAGCCAAGGAAGGTTAGGCGGCAACTAGATCCAGCATCAACAACAAATAAAAAGCAAAATAGAAATCTTCAACAGCAAAAACAACTCAACAATACCTTAGGGCAGCAGTCAGGAAGCACTAGAAACCTCGCAGATCATCAGCGAGGCTCAGGGATGCCTCTGTTAGGACCAGGAGCCTCTGTTAGGCACTGTTGAGCCTGAACAAGGCGCTGCGTAGCCTGGAAAGGCGTTGTGGAGCCTTGGACAAGGCTCTGTTGAGCCTGGGCAGCAGCAGTTAGGCTCTGTTCAGCCTTGGCAGGCCTTAGGGAGGTCCGGCTGACCTTAGGGGAGATGCGACAGCCTTGGGGGAGGTGCGGCAACCTTGGGGGGAAGTGCGGCAGCCTTGGGGGGGGGGGGGGGCAGCGGCTTGGAGGAAAGGGCAAAAAGAAAGAAGAGGGTGGCGGCTTGGAGGAGAGGGGAAAAAAGAAGAGGAAGAAAAAGAGACGGCTAGGGTTTTGGATGCTCTGATATCATGTAGAGAAACAAAACCCTAGAAAGCATATCTTATTAAAGGGAGATCATCTCTATATATAGAGAATACAAACGAATATTTGGTTATAAGTAGTGCAAACCCAATAACCCAATTAACTTATTATCTAACTAACATATATAAAACAAAGTCCACCAAGTTAAGCTGCTCGGTTAACAAAATGATGGAAGCAGTATGATAATTTTGGTATGACAAACCCATTTGAGAACTGAGAACCCCTGCTCCTGCTCATCTCTCACCAAAACCAAAAATAGAGCTAATTGGAAGTCAACCCTCAATCTTTCTATTTACCTACTACAAAGCCCTAATGAAGGAGCAAACTTATTTCTTCTCTCAAATAGGTCAAAAATCTGCAACAACTTCTCCATAAAACAAGTAAAGCATCAAACAAGACCCTGCAGAGCAAAGTAGGTGGCTGAAGTGAACAGCCCCCTTCCCCTAAGAGAAGAGGGGAAATCCGCAATCCTAACGCGTTGAAGACCTTTGGAGTCTCGGACATACCCAGCAATGTGAAGGCCGAGTTAGTGATGGAATGAATGAATTTAGCAACAGAATGCATGGATTTAAGGGTAGCTAGTAACTTAACACAGAAGTATTTAGGTTAGCTTCCAAGAAGGTGCAAGAAGCAAAATGAGAGATTGATGGAGCTTATGGTGTGGTTGTCTCTTGCAGTTTCAACTAGCAGAGGGGCAATTTCGTCACAAGATTTTTTTTGGGCTTTCCAGCTGGCAATTTTGATTTCAATGTTCAGCAAGAGGGCCCAATTAGGCAATTACCGCGGCCAAGTACCACCATGTGCAGTGCAAAGTGCAGCCAGAAGGGATGTTGACTTAGTTTTAATGGAATGTAGATTAGGACATATCCAATTGTTTGCCAACAATCCATGTACAAGTTTTCCAGTTGGTTTGAGAAATTAGGCTCAAATAAGGCACATAATAAAAAACCTCTTGAGGTTTGGAAAATGGATCCTAGTTGAACAAGATAAGGCTTCATTACAGTTTGCCGAGAGGAGACAATAGGTAATTTTAACCTGGTACTCACATTAATTGGAGGATCTAGGTGGACTCTGGCGGGGTCCCCTTATGCCTGTCACTCATATTTGGTTAAGAGATGTGGTCTTCCTGACTTGTGATCTCCATTTAGCTAATTGGCATGGCAAGGCACTGAACTGGGGTGGCTTGGTAGACCACGATGAATTCAGGTCACTAAAGGAGCCATGGTGTGACTTTGCAGGGAGTGATCCTTTGAATTCCAAAGCTTCCAAGTTCCTTTCATGTATGACGTATGGGGAGTTGAGCTTCGGCCACAAGAATTCCAGGTGTAATGCCATTGCAACAGCTCCAGTAGGAGATTCAGAAACAGTATTGGTGAGATTGAAGACAAGTGTAATGGAAAGCAAAAACTATTGCAACCAGTATTTTGACTGTTAGGTGGTCTAAGATACACTAGATAAGCAACAAACAAAGATACCATGATTTGGATCATGCACGGTGCATGTTGTATGGTTACCTCTCACTTATAGATTTTCTCGTATATTTTGCTGGTTTTCATATTAACCTTGACTATCTGCTTAGGTGCATCTTTGTTTCATTAAAATCAACTTTACCAAATGCAGAGGTCATGTCTTGATGTAGGAAGAAAAACCAAGGCAAGGCAACATGCCAATTTTGAGCCTCACCTGTCGACAGCTGAAATACGCCTGTTGACAGGGGTTTCCCGAGAGTCAGTGTCATGACTGTCCTCACCTGTCAACAGGCCTCCTCACCTGTCCACAGGCCCATGGCTGTCGACGGCAATTTTGCACCTGTCAACAGTTCTATTACATATCAAGATATCCGAGTCTGAGTAGGAATTAGTCTTAGTCTAAGTTAAAATCTAATTTGTTTTATTTTTTTATTCAATTAGGTTTTGTAGTTAGAGTGGTGTTCCTTTTTATTTGCCTATATAAGGCCATTGTATCTTAAATTTTTGTATTATTCAATCATTGAACTTTTGATAATCAATTAAGAGACTTTTCTCTTTCAATTGCTCATGGATTCGAGTTGTTTAACTTTTGCTCGTGGATTCGAGTGTTTTGCTCGTGAATTCGAGTGTTTTTCCTACTTGAAGGTATCCTTTAGGGTTCATTGGTGTTAGAACAAGATCTAACCGGCGTTGTTCGCTTCCTTGTCTGTGTCAAGTGGTATAAAAACTTTGGCTATTTTCCAGCAATGGCAGGAGATGATAATGGAGTGCAAGACCTTTCCAAATGGATGGGCATTGTTGAAGAGAAGTCGGTGCTATCAAGTCAACCTTGAACAACGTCGTGGTCCAAGAGATCAAGAGATTGTCCCTTAAGATCGATGATCAAAGTCTGGGCTATAGTACGTACTGAAGCGGACAAGATCATCCATCAACTAATCTTCCTCCATTACCTCCACCCTTGTATCCACCACAGCAACCACCACCATATCACCCATCAACTAAGCTTCCTCCGCCACCTCCACCCTCACATCCAACACAGCAACCACCACTATATTAGCCATCGATTAATTTTCCTCAACCACCACTATTATATACCCTTACATCCATCAACGAATCTACAACTTGTGTTGTCCAGAGATCACATGTAACCAACAAAATCCGACACTACGCAGCGACATCAAATCTTTTATTTAAGGTGTTCGATCAATAACAAGGTATGCAACGTCATCATTGACAACAGAAGTTGCGAGAACATGGTGTCTAGAGCACTTGTAAATCACTTGAAGCTAGAGACAAAACCACACCCTCATCCTTACATCATTGGTTGGATCAAGAAGGGCTCCTCCATCAAGGTAACAAATCTATATCATGTTCCTATTTCAATTGAAAAATATTATCAAGATACTGTTGCTTGTGATGTGGTTGATATAGACACATGTCATATTTTTTTGGGGTGACCATGGCAATACGATGTTGGTGCAACCCACAAAGGTAAAGAGAACATCTATGTGTTCAATTGGAAGGGCAAAAGTGTTGCCATGAGGCCAATTCCACCTACTCCAAAGGCTACAAAAGAAGTCACCCAACCCATTGAAATCCCCGAACAGGTGAAACCATTATTGGAAGAATTTAAGAGTTGTACACAATTAACTTCCGAATAGATTACCACCCATGAAAGATATTTAGCATCACATTGATCTTATTCTGAGACCCAGTCAACTTAGTTTTCCACATTACCAGATGAATCCTAACGAGAGTGAAGTTTTAAAAAAGAAGTTTAAAGAATTGATACGCAAGGGGCATATTAGAGAAAGTATGCTCCCATGTGTCGTACCGGCTCTTTTAACACCAAAGAAGGATGAGAGTTGGCGCATGTGTGTGGACAGAAGGGCCATCAACAAAGTCAATATCCGCTACCGATTTCCCATACCTCGACCTTATGATATGTTAAATAAGTTGAGAGGTTCGTGCATGTTTTAGAAGATAGACCTCAGGAGTGTTTACCATCAAATTCGCATTAGGACAGGAGACGAATGAAAGACAACCTTCAAGACTCAGGTGAGATTATATAAGTGGATGATTAAGTTGTTCTTTCAAGAGATTATGAGATTGCATGGTGTGCCAAGTTTCATTATTTCAGATCGAGATAGCAAGTTCTTGGCTACTTTTGGACTACCTTATGGTGGAGATTTGATACATCATTGAAGTATAGCCACACGTCACATCCTCAAACTGACGAACAAACAGAAGTTGTCAACAACACCTTAGACAATTTGCTGCGAAGCATGTGTGGAGACAAACCAAGGTTGTGGGATCAAACTTTACCCCAAGCAAAATTTGCATACAGCAACACAGTCCGCGTTTCAACAGATGTACAAGAAGTTCGATTGAAGATTGAGAAATCTAATAGTACAAGCAATCAACTTACAAGAAGAGACGAGAGAAACTCTTTGAAGAAGATATGATGATGGTATAATTGAGTAGAGAAATATTCCCAGCTGAAAGAGTCCCTACTGAGCAGTCATATCCAGATTAGAACTCGAGGATGAATTCTTTTGATAAGGGAGAGACTGATGTAGGAAGAAAACTAAGGTAACAAACCAATTTTGAGCCTCAGCTGTAGACAGCTGAAATACGCCTGTCGACAGGGGTTTCAAGAGTCAGGGTCATGACAGTCAATCGACAGGGTCTCTCACTTGTCGACAGGGCCTCTCATCTGTCAACAGCAATCTTGCACCTGTCGGCAGTTCTGTTGTGTATCAAGATATTCAAGTATGAGTAGGAATTAGTCTTTTAGTCTGAGTTGAATTCTTATTCGTTTTATTTTCTTTTATTTAATTAGATTTCCTAGTTAGAGTAGTATTCTTTTTTATTTGCCTATATAAGGCCATTGTATCTTAGGTTTTTGTATTATTCAATCATTGAACTTTTGATAATCAATAAAATTGAGTCTTTTCTCTTTCACTTGCTCGTGGATTCGAGTTGTTTATCTTTAGCTCGTGGATTCGAGTGTTTTTGCTCGTGGATTCGAGTGTTTTTCCTACCTGGAGGTATCCTTTAGGGTTCGTTAGCACTAGAATGAGATCTAGCCGGCGTTGTTCGCTGCCTTGTCTGCGTCTTGTCTTCACCATTTTCCCTCAAATAAGATAATAGCATGGTCTTGTACATTTGCGTTCCTGGACAATAATATTAATGTGTTATATCTATCATTATTCCCTCTGACATAGAATAAGTTCAGCACAATGACAAACATCCCAAATATGAGAGATGTGTTGACCCTTGACGTGCATCGGATACCTGCAATTACAGAGAGTTTCACCGTTCATCAATGCAATTGGTATGACACTAACAGTTAGCTGCAGTTCAACACATAATGCTCAATACTCGTGAATACCACATTTCCTCTCCAATATCAGATAGTAGTTACTGAGAATATTATTAGTCAGAATCATTCATCAATGAATTCTTTTTATCAGTCAAATAAATATTTTACACTCCTACTGAAACAATTCGTGATACATGACACATCAATTAAACAACTTTTTTTTTGTCATTCACCAAACATCTGAGGTAACCAAATAAGGAAATACTAATTCACAGTTAATAGCTACAGCCAAATCCTAGACGCTGTCTAGATTCTAGACTAATATAATACATGTGTTGGATATGCATGTCAGACACAAGGCATCCATTTTATGTATACTTTCTAGCATTTATTGTGTTAGTATGTCGTGTCAACGTAGCCATATCCATGCAACATAGTGCCCAGAAAGAAGAATAAAATACTCAACAGGTACATCTACTAGTCTGAGTTACATGGGGTAAATCCTAAATGAATGTTCACATTGTGTAGTTGAAACATTTGTAAGCAAATATACATTCAACTTGTTACTCAAAAGCATACAAACCACAATGGCTCTGCATGTTGAATTGTCCATGATTCAAATTTATAATGTAAACTACACATGACATGATAAATGTTCTTCAACTTCCAAATGTAAATTATATATCATAGCAATATGGAATTGCCATTGAACTTTGATTTTCAAATGGTCTTCATAATATTACAAACTAGCTAGTAAATACATGAGCTCAATAATAAAACCAGATGGGTTATCCTTATCCAAGCCATTATCCATGAGGAAGTAATAACTTGACCTAGAAAGAACTCACAAAAGAAATAAATTCACAAATATAAAACAAGACATTAATAAAACTTACCTCAGTCGCCACCTTCCTTTTCTCTTCCAAATCAGCTTTATTTCCAGCAAGAGCAGTAACCATGTTTGGATTACCTAAATCAAAAACAGTAACTCTGAATGTTACAACCAACACAAAAAAACAATTTCCAGTATGAAATATCTCTTATTTCTCATTCACAAAGCAAGCCACAAGATAAACTGAAATCCAAAATACATTCATTAACAGCTCCAAAGAAATAGGTCAAATGGTTTTTCTTTTTTATTATAAACAGTCGCCAAAAAAGTTCACTCAACTCAAAGTGATTGCTGCCTATGCTCTAATTAATAACTGTTAATGTTAATTATTTAACTTACTCAAAAGTGCCATTATCTTAAATCACCGCAATGTTAAACTAACATCCAAAACATCATATTATGCAACAAACACTAGCTTTCATTTCAATCATTCCACTAACATCACCTCACAGATGCATATAATTTCAATGTTGAGCAATTTGATCAGAATCTCGAATTATATAGAGCATAATCCAAAAAGCTAAAGTCATGGTACAGACCTTGCTTCTGTAGCTCTTCCACCCACTTCTTAGCTCTCTCAAAAGACTCCTGCAATCCAAATGCACCATAAGAAAACAGCCCAAAAGAGCGGAAAGATGAAACTTTTGAATCAATCTCAAGAGCAAAGATGCTATCTCACCGTGCTTGTGATATCATACACAATAATAGCAGCAGCAGCTCCTCTATAATACATAGGAGCCAAGCTATGATACCTCTCTTGCCCCGCAGTATCCCAAATCTCAAACTTCACAGTCGCATCATTCACGGCCAACGTCTGAGAGAAGAACGCCGCCCCGATCGTCGATTCCTGCCATCAAACCCCAGTCCAGATCAAAAACCTAACCTTAATCTCCAAGAAAACCCCAACCAAACCACCAAATTTCAGAATTTTCACCTGGAATTCGAGGAACTGGCCCTTAACGAACCGCAGCACGAGGCTGGACTTCCCCGCTCCCATATCCCCCAACAAAACCTGAAATTACAAAATCCGATTGCAAATTTGAGATTTCAGATTGGGGAATTGAGTGGAATTCGAGAGGGGTTGACTTACGAGCTTGGCATTGAGACTGTTGTTGCCGATCGTGGCCATGGGAGCGATTATCGAATTGAATTGAGAAAATCCTTGATCGAGTGTGAATTGATTTCGAGGGAAAGCGACAGAAGAGCGAGAGAAAGAACCGAGGAGACGGTGAATTAAAAGGGAAAAGAGAACAAAGACGAGCGATTACATCCTTGTTAATTAAAGTCGAGCTCTGTTGACGAGTCTGGGTTGGTCTTGTCCCTGTAACTACGATTATACCCTTGCCTTGTGGAAACCGCTGTATCCTGAGAATATATAGTTTATAGCGGATGATTGCGTCCCGCCACTGTTCTTTGATGCGTTGACAATTTCTGTTGCATCCGTGTAATATTAATTAATAACTAGTGTATCATTGTTGTCAATGACATGCCGACTGACGTTGATAGGAGAGAAAAACGGAAAAGAAAAGGAAGAGGGTGGGGGTCTAAAGAGAAAGAGGAAGAGAGAGGGGTCGCGCGGAGAGGGTAGGACCAAATAGAGGGAGGGAAGGGGGGGCAAGGGAGGGGAGATGCAGAGAGAGGGAAGAGGAGAGGTGGGTTTTGCTCGGAAAAATGCGAAGTAAATTCTTATTAATTGTAAAGAAATTACAACGGATACAATCCGATTACAAAAGAGGGGAGAATATATGAATCTCCCCTTTGAATAAGGCTGGTTTCTTCGTGTGGCGACTTCTCTTTGATCGTTTTAAGGATGTAAGGTAACTCCACTTAGACACAGCAAGTGTTTGAGTTCTTATGAAGAACAAATTTCTTTCTTTCTCTCTCTCTCCTTTGAATGTCCAAAGTTTCTGAACTGTGTAGCTATTTTTCTCCTTCTAAAAAAAGAAAAAAATCCCCTTGTTCAGTAGCTTTCATGACTATTTATAGGGGTATTTAGGGGTAAAATTGTCCCTTTGAATTTCTCCATGATAGTGATTAACTCTCCACATTATGTGGGTGTTAATTGACCCAGTAATGAGGCAGTTACAATAGAAACGCGACTCTCATCAGTTCTGTTCAGTTGTTGAAATGCGAAACTCACAGAATCGCGTTTGAGTTGAGACGTAGAGTTGTCTGAGGTCCGCATTTGAGTTGGAATGCGACTTTGGCTAAGCTCGGCTTTTGAGTTGGAACGTGATTCTGGTTTAGATCCGCGTTTGAAATGGAATGGGACTTTGGCTGAGCTTCACGTTTGAGTTGGAATGTGACTTTGGTTGAGATCTGCGTTTGAACTGGAATGCAGGCTTGGTTGAGCTCCGCGTTTTAAAGGGGAACACTGGACATATTCAGGTCCGCGTTTACCATTAGATGCGAAATTCGTGTTTGAGTGAAACGCGATTTTCGCGTTGAAGTGAGTTTCGCGTCTGAGGACTTGTCTTCAATGATTTTTAGAGAATGTACAGAGCCCCCTCCAAAGTTTTCGAAACTCCGCAGTTGATCGGAACGAATTTCGGAATACTTTGGATTTCATGTTGATTTGAACTCCCATGAATCTTTTGAGATGTCATGAGCTTGATCTTGTCTGAATTCCAGTCTTCGTGAGCGTACTGTCGAACTGCTTGAAGTCTCTAGGGTAGATCGTTGTGAGTATCTCGATACACAGTTTAGAACTTATCTGAGCTCTGATATATTTGTTGGTGTACTGTTGAACCGGTAGAGTTGAGGATTACTTTTACTAGTGTACTATTGAACTGATTGCAGAAATAGGTACATACTCCGGTGTTGAAAAGAGAAGACGCAGCTCTTGTTAGAGAAGATGCGAGTATCGCTCTTTGTCTTCTTGAAGACGCGAATCTCATCTGTTGAAGACGCGACTCTTGTCTGGTCTTGAAACGCGGGGATCGCGTTGGATACTTCTGAACGTGAGCCTCGCATTGAGCTTGTTTGAAATGCGACTCTCGTGAAACGTGTGTTGGCCCAAAGGCCATTTGCCCTTGGTTTTGATGATAACAAACCATATGTAATTAGGTATTAACAAAAGTGTTTAATTAAGTTTCAGGAAAAATCTTATGTTGCATTTCGGCTCCAACACAAGACTCACACATTTGGAAGCCAAGAAGACTTAAATCTCAGAGCCTAGGACACTAGAAGAGCTCAAGGATCAAGCATATCAAGAAGACTGTTTCAAGATTTGTATCTTTACCATTTTTCATTTTAGTTAGGATTTATAGATATTTGTCAAAACCAAGATGAAAAAAGTTGATAGCTTTTGGGATTGTCACACACACACACACACATTTCATAATTTTTAGTGTTTTCATACAAAACTCTATTACCTGGTTTCTTAGCGAGTTTCAAAAAAATCAAGTTTCGAAAAATCAGGTTTCGAAAAACAAGTTTTGGAAAAACCATTTTTTTTTGTTCTTAGAAAATATTTTTATCAAAATATAGTTCTAAATCATTTGGTGTTGATCTATGATCATATTCCACTTACTCTAAGCCCTAGAACTCTATTTTGTATCCACATATCAAAAGAAATTTTATAAGAAAATTTTTGACTTCAAAAAATTACAAAATCCCATTTTTGGTCCTCAATCGGTCGACCGCTGGCAGAGCTGAACTGCTTTGTCGGTCGATCGGGCGGTCGACCGACATGCACCAAAGTGTACGAGTGCACTTCGGTCGACCGACCGGTCGACCGGAAGCAAGAGCAGTGCTCTCTGTTTTTTCTGGTCAACCGGGACGGTCGACCGACAGAGAGTTTTTACTCTCTGATGGGATCCACGATCGACCTGCCGGTCAACCGCTTTCCCAACGGTCAGAAATCCGACAGCTGGCGGTCGACCGCCCGGTCGACCGACAGCAGAGAAATCTGCTAAGTTGGCTCCCGACGACTAGTTTCTGTTTTGTCTTTTGTTGAGTCTTCTCCCAACGGATCTATTAAGTTTTCTAACCTTATTTTCATCCCCTATAAATAGGGGGAGTATGAAACAACTCAAGCACAAGATTTACAAGCCTCATATGAAAGTTTTTCAAAGTTTAGCCTCTTTGCAAAAGATTTTCTCTTGAGCCAATTATTTCCAAACTTGGTGTTTTACTTTGAGCCATTTCCTCTATTTCTCTACTTTCTATTTGCACTACACAATCCCAAGTGTTTCACTTTCTCATCTTGGTTGTAGGGTTGTGCTTGTGAGCTATCTTTGTGGTCAAGTGTTGATCACCATTTTCTTCGATCAAGAAGTTGTAGAGGTTGCGACTTCGAGGGAGCTAGTGAGCTCCTAGTTGGTGTTGCGGCACCGTAAGAGAGGACAAGTGTGTCCGAAGAGTTCTAGTGAGAACTTGTAATCGGTTGACGATCCGGTGGGATCTCTCATAGTGGAAATCCTTCATCGTGTTGAAGGCGGGGACGTAGAGCAGTGGCTCGAACCTCGAAACATATTCTTGTGTTTGCGATTGTCCACAATCTCTCTAAACTCTACTCTCTCTCTCTTTACTTGTACTTATATTGCTTACTCTTTTGCAAGATCTATTTAATTGTTATTGCTTATTGTTAATTTGTTTTTAATTTCGCATTATTTGCCTTTAAGTATAGCCATCACCTATTCACCCCTCTCTTGGTGATTTTCAATTGGTATCAGAGCCTAACCCTAGCTTTTGGTTTAACCACCTTAGGGAGATCCTCTTTTTTTGGCTATATTTATTTGTTGCATTTTTATTTGTTTGTGCCCTAAACTCGTTTTTATGGCATCACTTGACTTCTCTAGCATCAAATCCCCACTCAAATTTAATGGGTTGAACTTTCTCATTTGAAAGGTCAAAATGAACCTGTTCGTAAATTCCCTAGGAGTTAGAGTTGCCAAATCTATTACCAAAGAATTTGTTGAACCTCACGTTGATGAGAGTATATGGTCTGAAGCAACCGCTAAAGACTATGAGGCCAATGCTAGAGCCCAATATGCACTTACACAAGCATTAAATGAAGATGATCTTTCTCGTGTGATTGATTGCAAATCCGCTTATAAAGTTTGGAATGTTCTTATCATTACTCATGAGGGGGCGTCGCAAGTCAAGAGATCCAAAATTGACTTGCTCCGTTCTCAATATGAGAATTTTTACATGCTTGAAAATGAAAGTATAGATGAAATGCTTACTCGTTTCACCAAGATTACTAATATTTTATCCTCTTTAGGTGACAAGATTGACAATGATCAAAAGATCCGAAAGGTCATTAGAGCTCTTCTTAAATCTTGGGAAGTCAAGGCAACCACACTCAAGGTGCTAAACGATAGGGAGGAGATGGACTTCTCCAGCTTCATCGGCAACCTCAAAACCCATAAGATGGAGATGAAGGTGAGAGAAGAAAGGGAGGCTCCAAAGATGGCAATAGCTTTCAAGCGACTCCATCCTCCTTTAATGAAGAAGAATCATCGGAAGACTACGATGAGGACTTTGCCATGCTCATTAGAAAAGTGGACAAGATGTTGTACAAGAAAGGAAGACAAAGCAACTTCCGAAGAGGAAGACCTCAAGAGAGACTTGAAAAGAAAAGGAGGAAACGGGTCCATGCTTCCATTGCAAAAGAACGGGTTATCTAATTGCGGATTGCCCATCTTTACAAGCTACTACGTCTAAGAACATCCAAAAGAGGAAAAAGACGATGGTGGCCACGTGGGATGATTCGGAGACAGAATCTGAAAAGGAGATTGATACCGCACACATGTGCTTCATGGCACATGGTGATGAAGCTTCTAAGGTAAACCTAGAAAACTCTTTAGAAGATGAGGATTTGACTATGGATGAATTAGCTCAATTTTTTGAAGAATTACAAAAAGATATGAAATTTCCCTTGCTCAAAATAAAAAGTTAAAAAAGGAAAGAATAAATTTGAGATTGTTTTGAATGAGAAAAATGATTTGTCAAAATCTTTTGAGAAATGAAAATAGATTTGAAAAATATAAAACTACTTATAAGGGCAAAAGCCCAATTATTTCTTGTAATAAAAATGAATTTTTGGAAATTCAAAAACGCATTGAGGTTTTAGATACAACTTTGAAAAAGTATGCATTTGACATGATCAAATTTGCATCTATGTTTCCTAAGGGAAAAACCCAAAGAAAACACACTCCTCATGCATCACACATATGCACACTCACATCAACACAAGCATGCATTCATGTATGAAAAAATATATACTTGTGCACATTGTGACCGCATAGGCCATTTGATAAAATTTTATTATGTAAAATTAAACATGACAAATAAAAATGTTTGGATTCGAGAAACACTAACCCCATAGGACCCAAAAAGATTTGGGTACCAAAGGACACGCCAAACTTAATTGATACAGGTGTGTCGTCCTCCTCCAAGACTTAAGAGGAGATGGTGCCCGGGTGGTGGATGCATCAAAGCTTAACGAACAAATCGTCACTTGCATCGCTATCAAAGAGACACCTATTTTGGAGATTGCCTGTGATTTGATAACTTCTGCACTTAAGATTTTATTTTTAGCTAGACTTATACATGCATAGGACTTGCTAGTTCATTTGTGATAATTTGCTTTAATTATGTAGACTTGCATATCCTTATTTTTTTATCTTGACTATAGTTGAGATTGTGTATTTAGTTTGCTTTTATTCTATATTAGCCATATTTTGTTTGTCCATGTATCAAGTATTTTTTTTTTTTGTAAATATTTTCTATAAGAACATATATTTTGTCAAATACGAAAAATTATTTAACCATAATTAAGTAAGAAAATAGAGATAGCAATTGCGCGCCTCAACTCTTTTCTAGAGGAATGTCGAGCAGAAGTTCAGAACCCTTAAAGGGGTATTCGGCTTCAATATCTCAAATTTATTGCTTAATTATTAAAAAACTATGTTGTTAATGATACTAAAATAAAATAAAAAAGAAATTTTAATTTTATGTGTTTTTTCATGCCTATTAAAATTTTACCAATGTTTTCATGTTTTATTTGTTAAAATATATTAGTCTCAAACACCTTTTAAAAAGAAAATTAAAATTTATAATAATTTTTTTTACAGTTTTGGGTTGTTACGGTCGACCGACCGGTCGACCGCGTTAGCCTGTCATAGGCCCGGTTGACCGGGCGGTCGGCCGAGATTACCTGGAATACAAAAAAATCTTTTAGCCTGAAGCCGGTTGACCGGGCGATCGACCGACTGAAACCGAGATTGCTTTCGGTTTGCGCCAGTCGACCGGGCGGTCGACCCGATGTTGGGTCTGGCTGTTTACCCGATTTTTTCTATATAAACCTAAATCCCTAATTTTTCCCATTCCATCTCTCTCAACAGGTTCTCCTTCTTCCCCCTTTCAATTTTCTTCCTCCCAAACAAAATCCAACCCGCTAAAACTCCTTCCAATCCAAAATTCATCCTACAAAAAATTTGTGGAAATCGTTCTCAAGCTCCAGATCTGTAGTTTTTGGTGATTTCTCTTGGATCGTGAGGTATAACTAAAATTTCTCTTTTATCTCTTCAATTTTCCTTATTAATCTTGATTATCCATCTTTAGTTCGTGCTTTTATCCAGTTTAATCCATCATCATGTCCAAACGATCCCGATCTGAGAAGGGGAAAACCCCTGAATCATCGTCTAGCCCCTTTATCTCCCAAAATGCATCTCATAGATATACTATAATCCACAATAAACATGTCATCTCTGGTAGGACTGTGGTGCTCAGTGATTTTGAGCACCTTAATCTTGCAAATATCTTGAGTACTAGTTCACTTGAAAATTTGTCACAATCAAAGAACCGGTTTATTCTGAACTAGTTCATTATTTTTACTCTAAGTTATCCTTCCAAAATTATCACATCCGGTCTAGAGTCTTAGGCAAGGATATAAATATTTCTCTTGAAAAATATGCTAGTCTTCTACACCTCTCCTATGAGGGGGTAGATGTTTATAATATAGATCTTCATGAATTTACTTATCATAATGGTGAATCTGCCCACACCGCATCTATTTTGCTTCACGATGATGATAACCCTGCTTTAATTAGGAATGAGGAGGTGAAGTATTATACTCTCACCGCCCAAGTCTTGGCTAAAGTCATTTTTTATAACCTCCTGCCAAAATCAAGAGAGTATAGTCACGCCAGGGGTTCTGCTCCTCTCCTGATATATTGCCTTCTGAAAGGCATTAAAATAAATGTTCCTAAACTCATCATCGATTATATGACGTCCGATCATCTTTGGTCCCAAACCGGCATTTGCCCTTTGGGATGCTTATTACACGTCTTTTAAAACAACTCCGATTTGATCTTTCCACTGAACGGTCCATTGAACCATCAGTTGACATCAACAGCACTCTCCTCAAGAGTATGCGTGTTAGGGAGCGTGCTCCTGCTCCTCAGCCGCAGCCTATCATTCCGGCTATTGCTCTAGGATCTTCTTCTGGTTCTTCTGCTTCCTTTGATCCCTATCATGCTCTCACCACTCGCTTCGGGAGCATAGCCTGCAGATGTCCGCTGAGATGGCCGCTCACTTTCAGCGGCTAAAGCAGCGAGTGGACAATGATCTCAACCATATCTATGATTCTATTTGCTATATGCAGACCTGCCTCCATGACATCTACAACAGGCACACTTGGCCAGCTCCTCTTCTGCGTGGTCGCTCACAGCCACTTCCGTCACCGGTCCTCCTTTTGACGCCTGTGTTCCTCCTCCTGCTGTTCCTGAGGCACCAGCTTCTCCTGAAGACCCTGATTTCCAGGAGGACTGACCCCTTTTGTTGATGACAAAATGGGGGAGAGTTATTTGATGGAGTTATTATAGGAGTTAGCTATGCTTTTATGTTCTATTTACTGTATTTGGATTTGGACATGTACTCTGTTTTATGGACATATGATGTTTTGTGTGTTTACTGCTATGTGTGTTTGTGTGTATTTGGTTTTTGAGGTTGGCGTGAACCTCTAAGCTTGTATGGATATATTTATTTCTGATATGGCAGTTATCTTTATTTTCTCTATATGGTATATTTGTTTGGTTTCTTATTCCCTGTTGATCCAATCGTCTACCACTTGTTTGGAGGCTGGAGGTATTTCTGAATGGATGGAGGTAACCATTTGTGCATACATTTTCATAGCGTTGTACTCTTTCTATGCATAGATGGTTGGCATATAATTCTAACTGTTATATTCTTTATATATGCTTTTATTGTGCATTTAGCTTTTTTATGTCTTATTCTTCTATATGCATGTGTTAAGGGGAGCTTCACTTGAAGTCTCTTCCCAAAATATTTGTAATAACTCCATATGTTTTATCATCATCAAAAGGGGGAGATTGTTGGCCCAAAGGCCATTTGCCCTTAGTTTTGATGATAAGAAACCATACGTAGTTAGGTATTAACAAAAGTGTTTAATTAAGTTTCAGGAAAAATCTTATGTTGCATTTCGGCTCCAACATAAGACTCACACATTTGGAAGTCAAGAAGATTTAGATCTCAGAGCCTAGGACACTAGAAGAGCTCAAGGATCAAGCATATCAAGAAGACTTTTTCAAGATTTGTATCTTTACCGTTTTCCATTTTAGTTAGGATTTATAGATATTTATCAAAACCAAGATGAAAGAAGTTGATAGCTTTTGGGATTGTCACACACACACATTCATAATCCTTTAGTATTTTCATACAAAACTCTATTACCTGGTTTCTTACCAAGTTTCAGAAAAATCAAGTTTCGAAAAATTAGGTTTCGAAAAACAAGTTTTGGAAAAACCAGTTTTTGTCTTTAGAAAATATTTTTATCAAAATATAGTTCTAAATCATTTGGTGTTGATCTATGATCACACTCCACTTACTTTAAGCCCAAGAACTCTATTTTGTATCCACATATCAAAAGAAATTTTATAAGAAAATTTTGACTTCAAAAAGATTTACAAAATCCCATTTTGATCCTCAGCCGGTCGACCGTTGGCAGAGCTGACTGCTCTATCGGTCGACCCGGCGGTCGACCGACGTGCACCAAAGTGCACGAGTGCACTTCGCTCGACCGACTGGTCGACCGGAAGCAAGAGCAGTGCTCTCTGTTTTTTCCGGTCGACCGGGACGGTCAACCGACAGAGAGTTTTTACTCTCTGTTTGGGACCACGGTCTACCGGCTGGTCGACCTCTTTCCCAACGGTCGAAAATCCAACCGTTAGCGGTCAACCGCCCGGTCGACCGATAGCAGAGAAATTTGCTGAGTTGGCTTGCAACGACTAGTTTCTATTTTGTCTTTTGTTGGGTCTTCTCCTAACGGATCTATTGAGTTTGAAACAACTCAAGCACAAGATTTACAAGCCTCATATCAAAGTTTTTCAAAGTTTATCCTCTTTGCAAAATATTTTCTCTTGAACTAACTATTTCCAAACTTGGTGTTTTAGCTTGAGCCATTTCCTCTACTTCTCTACTTGCTATTTGTATTACACAATCCCAAGTGTTTCACTTCCTCATCTTGGTTGTAGGGTTGTACTTGTGAGCTATCTTTGTGGTCAAGTGTTGATCACTGTTTTCTTCGATTGAGAAGCTGTAGAGGTTATGGCCTCGAGCGAGCTAGTGAGGTCCTAGTTGGTGTTACGGCACCGTGAGAGAGGACAAGTGTGTCCGAAAGTTCTAGTGAGAACTTGTAATCGGTTGACGATCCGGTGGGATCGCTCATAGTGAAAATCCTTCATTGTGTTGAAGGCGGGGACGTAGAGCAGTGGCTCGAATCTCGGAACATATTCTTGTGTTTGCGATTGTCCACAATCTCTCTAAACTCTACTCTCTCTCTCTCTTTACTTGTACTTATATTACTTACTCTTTTGCAAGATCTATTTAATTTTATTGCTTATTTCTAATTTATTTTTAATTCTGCATTATTTGCCTTTAAGTATAGCCATCACCTATTCACCCCCCTCTAGGTGATTTTTAACGTGGAGGTCGCGTTGGGCGCCTCTAGACGCGAGTCTCGTTTGCTTGAAACACGAAGGTCACGTTGGATCATTCTGGACGCGAATGTCGTACGAAACGTGGGTCTCCTCAGTGCCACACGGCAACTCAATTTGAGCTTGAGATCTGTGCCGCGTATCTAGGCCATTGGGAGGTCTTTAAAAGACCCGGGTCTTTCAACAGTCAATTCATTTGACTATTCATCTTCAATCTAAATTCGTGCTTGAGTTTCTTCAGAGCTTTTAAGCTTTTCATAGAACTCAAAAAGCCTCAAACTTTTCCTCCATCTTCTTGAATATGAGAGTGCTTATATCACTTTTATAATTTTAATATAAATAATAAAAGTGATAATTTTGCCTTTGTCTCTCCTTTGTTCTCTCTTTGTGTTTAAACATCAGACGGACTAGAGTGATGGAATTGTGATTGCAACAGATAACGGTTAACTAGCAATTATCAGATAACTCCATTGGAAGAGCTTGAAATCAAGGAAAATTACTTGTCAAGAGGTGTGATATTAACATGACCGGAATTTGTATTGCGTGTTAGAGGTATGATATTAACTTAGCAATCAAGAGGTGTAATATAAACCAAAGATTTTTTCCCGCTGGGAAAATTGAAATGTTAACTTAATAGTGATATATGCCAGAGGTGTGATATTAACTTAGTATTTGAATAGGTGTAGTATTAACCATAGGACCCGTTTTCTACTTGAAAAATCGAAAAGGTTCACTGTCATAGGTATAATATTAACTTGACGATGAGTTGAGTGCTAGAGGTGACGATTAACGTAGCAATTCAAAGTCAGGTAATTCCACTAGGGAACTTGAGAAGGTTACTATCAGAGGTGTGATGTTAACTTGACAGGGGTTGAATATATTATTTGAACAAATTTTGTGGACTTGCTATTTTATTGATGAGAATAACAAGTGGAGTTTGATCTATTAAGGATTAATGGAAATTTTTACCGTCAGAAATGTAATGTTAACGTGACGGGTTTGGGTTTATAGTTTGAGCAAATTGAATTGTCAGAGGTGTGATATTAACTTGACAAGGATGTATGTTAGAGGTATGATATTAACTTAGCATTGAACGCCTCAGTTTCGATGAGAAAGCTCGAAGGAGGATCATTGTTATAGGTGTGGTATTTAACTTAACAATGAAATGGATGTTAGAGGTGTGATATTTAACTTAGCATCGAACATATCAAACATCGAGAGAACACTGTCATAGCTGTAATATTAACCTAACAGGGATTTGTATTGCGATATAAGCAATTTGGTCTTAGGTGTACTATTTAACTTGGCTAAGAAGGTTTGCGATTTGAGAAATTTTAGTGGAGTTATCATTCTTTTAAAAATAATTGACAAGTTGAAATTCTATCCTACTGGGGATATGTTGGTTTTGTTGCCAGAGGTATAATGTTAACGTGACAATTTCAATTTGTGATAATTTCGCTGGGGAAACAATTACAACTTTTTGTGATCCTACCATTCCATGAACGAAAATTGGTAAGAGATTTTGGAGGGGAAGACGGGATCAGGTCCCTTAGGATTTTTAGCAAACCCTTAGCTATCAACGAATTTGGTATGCCTTTACCAACTTTTAGTTGGGCTAGCCATGCTATTCCTTCAGCATGATGAGTGATTGCAAGTGAAAGTAGTGAGAATTACCATCTAGCTTTGGGCTAACGGCTCGTATCCACGAGGAGGAATACGATGAAAGCTTTTCGATGTTTTTGTTTAAAAAGCAAAGAATGGTGTTGGTTTTTTTTTATATTGAAAAAGAGAATGGAGAGTAAGGAAGTGATTAAAGAAAAAATTGAAAACTTAGAAAAGGCTTTGGAAAAGGTGATCTTTAAAAAGCTTGAAGATTGATTTATTGTTTTTAATATAGGGAAAAGATCTGGGCTCACTATCTTATTACTCAACGATATGTTTTTCTCTTAAAATTCTTAGTGCCTCAACTTGATCATAGGCAAAAACTTAAG
The DNA here is from genome assembly GCA_038442645.1 of Agave tequilana. Lineage (NCBI taxonomy): Eukaryota > Viridiplantae > Streptophyta > Magnoliopsida > Asparagales > Asparagaceae > Agave > Agave tequilana. The sequence continues at coordinate 92,885 of JAVJIF010004303.1, read as the reverse complement.
CTTAAGTTTCCAAAGTCTTAAGCAAAGCGAATAAGATTGTTTGGACAAGTTTAACTCTTTTCTTAAGAAATCCTCTTGAACTGAATGTTAAATCATCAAGTTGTCTTTCAAGTATGAAATAAAAACAAGTTTAAGTGATGTTTTAAAAGAAATAGAAGTTTAAAAATTCAAACACATCCTCATGTGCCTTCAAGAACACTTTCAACGAAGAAAGGCTTAGTTTAAGGCATGCATATGATTCCGTTGGGTTCTTTACATCAAAACCATTCAAAACAAGAGGGATCAAAGAGAGAGATGATAGTGAGCCCAGAAAAACGAATTTAGCTACTCATAATTAAGGTAAAGTAAGACATATAAATAAATTGAGACATACCCGTGAATTGTAGAAGACGAGAAATCTTAATCCTTTATTGATGTCCCTTTAACTTCATGTTACAATCACTCTTTTCGTCTCTCTCACTGGTATTTGACTGAACTACAAATTGAAAAACAGAGATACAACTTCTCAATACTATCTAACAAAGAACCTAAACCCTAAAAACAAAGAGAAAAACTTAAACTAATTTTCGATCCCTTTTTCGCTGAAAAATGTGATATTTATAGGGAAAAACCAAACAGGGGAAGGCGTACGAAGATAGGGGGAGCAAATGCTCCCCCAACACCTCAACCAAGTCGCGGAAACATGGCTTGGGCCGCGTTGCCGCGGCCATGGTGTGGTCAGGTGGCCACACCTGGTTGGTGGTACTCTATCGTTTGGTGATATACCTTTATCTCTTGCTGGTATTCCCGTTTCAGCTCCTAGATTTGATGAAACTGCCTTTGATTTTTTGCTTTAACCGATTGATTTGGGAAGATTTATTTTAATCAGTTTTAACTTCTCTGATTTGCCATGATCTGCCCTGATTTTCTGATTTCAAATTAATTCTGAATTAAATCAGAATTTTGATGGGCTTTTGGGCTCGTTTCTCTTCCCTTCCTTTAGCAATGGGCCTGCATTTTATAAAAAAAACTAAGACTTATTAATAAGATTTATTAGATAATAAACATGGTAATGTGATAATATATGTGCAATATATGTGACCGACCATACCCCCACACTTATCTTTTGCTCGCCCTCGAGCAAAACATAAAAACTAATCCTAATCAATTATTAGACCACTTTCGCAGGTTACTCAATTGTACTGAGCATGTGCAACAAGCCGTTAAACCTCTAGGTTACTCCTAGAGGACGAGTTTTGTCTCGTAAGGGTTTTCAGTGGATTGCCCCCACAAAATCCACAAAGAAAGAGAAAAAATGTTAGTATTTTCGAAAAATATTTTGAAAAGAGAGAAAATATTTGAAGTATATTTGTAAGAGTTCAAGTAATCTTTAAATTATAGGAAAATCGAACTTTTCATTCCTAGACTTAGTTTCTATTCAAAAATATGTCATCAATCAAAATAAGGAGTCAAATTATATTTCTCATCTAATCTATTACTTTACCCTAATTCATATGCACTTTCGTGACCGTGAAGTTTTGACTAAAGGTTATTTAACTTTAACTCTTATGCCTTATTTTTATTTTTTGTGGTATTTATTCCTCAATTTCATTAGGCTTTCTGATATGCCCATGTAACGAGCCTTTAGTCGATGACACCCAAACCGGACAGTCTTAGAGTACCAGGTCAGAAAACACCCCTGAGGACTTAAACACTCGAACAAATAAGGCCACGAAACTAAGGGTTATTATTTATAAAATGTATCCCGTTTAGGTGTGGATATTTATGCTTGATGAGGCACAAATGCCCAGCTTAATCAGAGGATATATATATATATATATATATATATATATATATATATATATATATATATATATATATATATATATATATATATATATATATATATATATATATATATATATATATATATTCAAACTTATCTAATCATCTTTTGCATAAATACCAAGGCTTGCTTAGGCCAAAGCACCTAGCTAATCACTAATTAGGTTTGTTTTTTTTCATAGGTATACATATATATATATATATATATATATATATATATATATATATATATATATATATATATATATATATATATATATATATATATATATATATATATATATATATATATATATATATATATATCTATATGTTTTTTTTTTCATTTTTCATAAGGCATAAGAATTTTTATTTAAACTCTAAGTGTGTACGTGTATAAAATGTGCATATTTCTTCAAGGTAAATATCAAGACTAAATTACTTGCACCAATTTTTTTTCTAACCCTGAAAATCAAACAAGTCATCTTATTTTGATCAAGTATATGAAATCCTAATTATGATTTTCCTATTACTTAAAATGACTTAATTTCTTACAACAAATATATCAAAATATTATTCTTTTCTTTCAAAAAGTTTTTTTTATATATAGTTTTCTCACTTTTTTAATTATATTAGTCATGTTAGCCCTCCCCACACTTATCTCATGCATTGCCCCTAATGTATGAAAGAAATGTATAGATGAATGAAATGGAATGCAAAAGAGAAAGTTACCGATACACTGGGTCGAAAAAACCCATAACCTTTTCATTTACCGGCACCGATTCCCAGAATAGTTTAAGGCGTTGACCATTTCTCTTAAAGTCATTTCCATTCTTCGTGTCACTGATCTCTACAGTACCGTGTAGGAAAACAATTTTTACAACGAATGGCCCAGTCCATCTTGATTTTAGCTTTCCTGAAAAAGATGAAGCCTAGAATTATAGAGTAAGACTTTTTGTTCAGGGACGAATGTTTTTCTTATGATGTGTTTATCATAAAAAATCTTAACTCTATCTTTAGTGATCTTAGCATTTTCATAGGCCTCATTTCTCAATTCCTCTAACTCGAAAATTTGTAATTTTCGAAGGTCACCGACCTTAGTCAAGTCAAAATTTAGCTGCTTGATTGCCGATAAGGCCCGATGCTCAACTCAATGGGTAAGTGGCAAGCCTTCCCAAAGACTAACCTATAAGGAGACATCTCTAGAATCGTCTTGAAAGCGGTCCTATAGGCCCATAAGGCATCTACAAGTTTGGTGGACCAATCTTTCCGGTTTTGGTTCACAGTCTTCTCTAAAATAAGATTGATTTGTCTATTGGAAACCTCAACCTGCCCACTGCTCTGAGGATGATAAGGTGTGGACAACTTGTGAGTTATGACATGCTTTCGCATAAGAGCTTCAAAGGATCTATTGCAAAAGTGAGTACCATTATCACTGATGATAGCACGAGGGGTTCCGAAACATGAGAAAGTGTTCTTTTAAAAAATTTTATGACAACTTTGTTATCATTAGTTCTAGTAGGAATGGCTTCTACCCACTTAGACACATAGTCCACAGCAACCAATATATATTGGTTTCCAAATAAATTAGGAAATGGAACCATAAAGTTGATGCCCCAAATATCAAAGAGTTCTATTTCTAGAATTGAGCTGAGGAGCATCATATCTCATTTTGAGATCCTTCATACCATCTGGCATCTAGGGCACATCTTGCAAAATTCATAAGTATCTTTAAACAAAGTGGGCCAATAGAACCCACTTTGAAGCACCTTTTTAGAGTTTTGCGGGAACCAAAGTGTCCACCGCATGCAAATTCGTGACAAAAGGATAAAACACTCTTAATCTCTTCGTTGAGAATGCATCTCCTAATAATTTGGTCAGAACAGTACTTAAAAAGATACGGTTCCTCCCAAAAGAAATACCGGACTTGAGATAAGAACCGGTATATATCTTTTTTAGACCAATAAGTGGAGTTGGTTTGTGACTAAGTAATTCACTATATCAGCAAACCAAGGTTCCCTAAAGGCAGCTAAGAGATTTTCATCAGGAAAGTCCTCATTTATGGGCAATTTGTTGTATGGAGAGTTTGGGATTCGCGAGAGATGGTCAGCAATGTCATTTTCTACGCCTTTCTTATCTCAAATCTCGAGATTGAATTCTTGAAGAAGGAGGATCCAACGAATGAGTCAGGCCTTAGCATCCTTCTTCATCATGAGGTACCTAAGCGCAGAATGATCGATAAAAATTGTGATTTTGGACCTTAGTAGGTAGGGACGAAATTTCTCTAAGGCAAACACTATTGCCAAAAATTTCTTCTCCGTAGTAGTGTAGTTCAATTGAGCATCATTGAGAGTCCTACTAGAGTAGTAAATCATGTGCTGCTTGTTATCAATGTGCTGTCTTAGGACAACACCTATGGCAAAATCAGAAGCGTCGCACATGATTTCGACGGCTTAGACCAATCCGGTGTAGATATGATTGGTGCAAAAATAAGCTCTTTCTTAAGCTTCTCCCAAGAATTCATACGTTCAGTATTGAAAGTGAAGGACACATTCTTAGCTAACAAATTAGTCAAGGGTCTAGCAATCTTGCTAAAATCCTTGATAAATTTTTGGTAGAAACCGGCGTGTTCTAAGAAGGATTGAATATCCTTTATGCATTTGGGCATGGGAAGCTTAGCAATAACCTCAATTTGGCTCTATTCACTTCAATTCCTTTCTTGGAGATTTTATGACCCAAGACAATTCCATATCTTACCATGAAGTGGCATTTCTCCCAGTTTAGTATCAGATTTTTCTCAGCACAACGTTGGAGGACGAGTTCTAAATGGTGAAGACATTGAGTGAATGAATCTCCGTAGATAGAAAAATCATCCAAGCACAACGTTGGAGGACGAGTTCTAAATGGTGAAGACATTGAGTGAATGAATCTCCGTAGATAGAAAAATCATCCATGAAGATTTCTAAGAATCATTCTACCATATCAGAGAAAAGACTCAACATGCAATGTTAAAACGTTGCAGGGGCATTGCACAAGCCGAAAGACATTCGACGATAATTAAATGTCCCAAATGGACATGTGAACGTATTATTTTCTTGGTCCTCAGGAGCAATAAGAATTTAATTATACCCTGAGTAATCATCCAAGAAATAGTAATACTCGTGGCCAGCCAATCGTTCAAGCATTTGATCAATGAAGGGGAGCGGGAACAAGTTGCTGCATTAAGCTTCCTATAGTCAATGCAAACTCGAATTTTCCTGAGAAGTCGAGTTTGGACCAACTCTTTATTCTCGTTTTTCACTATGATGAAACGTGATTTATTTGGAACCGCGTAGACAGGACTGACCCATTGGCTATCCGAAATGGGATAGATTATCCCATTGTCTAAGTGTTTCACAATTTCTGTAACGCCCCGATCCTGCGGGTACGGAGACGTTACTGTGACGTATATACGCAGGTCAGAAATACCCTCACATATATACGCTAAGCATCAGTACAGGCAAGAATCAGAGTACGGAAGCAAGTGGTGCATTATACATTCCAACATATGAGTACAATTACAAAGTTATCACCAGAGGTGATCCAATATTACATAAATATTACATCACTGATATGCGCAATTGCAAGATTACAAGAAATGTACAAGTATGAATAGTACACAGGCACTCACGAGTTTACAAAAGAAAAACTCGAGAGGCACACAGGGGGGCCTGGAAGGATAGAGCTTCAGACGGTCTGCTGGGGATCCATGCTACCGCTGCGCATTACATGTCAGCAACTGGGATTCTACAAGCTCCAAGCTCCGACATGCTCCAAGCTCCAGGACCTGGACATGAGAATCCAGGGGAGTCAGATGAAACTCCCCAGGCGAGTGGTGATACAAAAGCCAGATGGCGTGTTGAGATAAGCATATGTGTATCGATAAAACCGAATCATAATCATGCATTGAAAACCGTGTCGCGAGCAGAAGCATGTATAAGCAAGTAGATATCAAACAGGAAGTACTCATGGTATGATAAGATAAGAACAGGAGACTGGTGGAATAGAGTACAAGTGATAAAGCAGGGTATGAGTAGCTAACATGGTAGTAATCATAAAACCGGAAATCCGAGGTAAAACCCAATAGAAGCAAACTTGGCAAATCACACAACGGTCATAACAGGAGTACAGAACTGGCATAACAGGAATCATAACAAGCATAACGGGAGTTCATAACAAGCATAACAGGATACATAGTTGGCATCTTTTATTATTATTACTCGTCTGACCCATATATCTAGGTATGTGTCCTAGTGTACATCTCAACACACATACATCCATATATAAGCAAGCCGAGGTTGTTAATGGAAGCTGATGAAGGACTGATAGCTCTTCTTATAGTAGTTCCCGTACGCCCGGGACCAGCCTGGGGGCCTTAAATCCCCCTAACGCGTATCTTCTGAGGGCCTGAAATCCCTCTAACACGAATCGTCAATATTTTATTCCATTACTATAAGCAAGGCATCATACCGGCATTCATCACTTCCTCCCATTCCCCATGCAAGTTATCCTTTTTATGGCTTATCAATATTATCAGATTATGGGAATAACTGGTCATAACAGGAGATGGCCCTACAGATTCAAGAGGTGGCCCCCACAGATTCAAGAGGTGGCCCCCACCACGTATGTGATGTGGCACTTTGTTCCATGTGGCACTTTGCTCTGAGGGGGATGGATTCTAGAGGTGGCCCCCACAGATTCAAGAGGTGGCCCCCACCACGTATGTGGTGTGGCACTTTGCTCCGTGTGGCACTTAGTTCCATTCAGGATAACAGGTCACTGTATACAATACAGGATAACAAGGCAGGATTCCCGTAAACGTGATAATCACAAGGTCAAGTATATCATGCTGGGTGTCAAGTGATAGCATGACAGGAGGGTGATATTTGGCAAGTGACAAGTCATGTCAAGAGATTGATATTAGTCCGGTGGCAAGTCATGTCATAACAAGGAGTCTTGCCAAGTAGTAGCATGCCAGGTGTTAGATGATAACACATCAGTTGTCAGGTAATGCAACAGGTATTAAATAGTAGCATGTGTAAAGCATGTCAGGTAAGTACATGGCATGTGATAGAATAGTAGCTGAGCATAACCAAGCGGAGCTAAGCAAGCTGGAGGCACATACAACAAACAGTATTTAACACTGGAGCGTCTGGCATGATTACCGGGACGACTCGGCTTAAAGTGCGAGTAGAAAATCCGGCAGCATCTTGCCGAGACGAATCTAGTGGTAAAGTGCTGAACGCTGATCATGATAACCAGGCGGAGCTGAGAAACCTCACGGTCCCAATCACGTCTCCTTCGAGATAGTGAGAGACCGGAGGCTAAAGGGTTCAGAGAAACCTGACGGTCCCAATCACGTCTCTTTCGAGATAGTGAGAGACCGGAGGCTGAAGGGTCCAGAGAAACCTGACGGTCCCAATCACGTCTCTTTCGAGATAGTGAGTGACCGGAGGCTGAAGGGTCGGCCACGCATAGTATAAAGCAGTAAAATACATCACAGGCATGGTATATGTACAAGAATTAAACTACCCTAATACAAGCATTCGTCACAGAGCAATACATGTCCAGTCATTGGCACTCGGCCATACACAGATATAGGGACGCAGCCCAATACATAATACATGAAAACATGGAATAAAATACATATCGACCCGACGAAGCGGGGAAACCCAAATGGAGGCGAGAGCGAGGACACTCGCCTAAATCCTTAGAAGACATAGTGAAATCCCCGATCACCGGAATCCAGGAAATCAACGCGTCAACACGTTAAGAGAAAGTGATAGAGAGAGGAGAGAGAAAGTGAGAGCTAGAGAGAAAAGTCCATGGAGAGAGAGTATGCAGGGAGAGAGAGATTGTACAGGGGGACGCGGGTTATGCGAGTGAGACGTGGGGGTCGCAGACGCGGGAGTCGCGTCGCGAGAATAGCAGACGCGGGAATCACAGACGCGGAAATCACGTCGCGAAGGTGCCACAAACGCGGGGTTCGAGACCCGCGTTCAAGTCAGGGCACGAGGAGAACACAGACGCGGGCATTAGCTCCGCGTCGTGTAGATACGAAAGGGATACAGACGCGGGCATGGATTTCGCGTTGCGTTGATACAAGAACGCGAAGGCCGCGTTAAAGAATCGCTTGGACGCGGGGTGAACTCCGCGTCTAACAATCAACAGATAGAAAGAGAGAGACAGGGAAAAGGTGATCTCTTTGGTGGTGGTGTCGTTGCAATTGTCACCGAAATGATTACCGGAATAATCGTAAACGATTACCGGAATAATCATCGGAGATGTTGCCGACGAAGAAGAGCTCAGCCCCCAATCCAAGGAGGGTGGCCGGCCCTGATAAGAGTCATTTTCCAAATGGAGAAGACGAACAGGAAGAGGAACCAGGATGAAAAGAAAGAAACAGAGAAGGAAAGGAAAGAAGAAAGGGGGAAGAGGAGAATGACCGTCGATGGCTGGCAGTCACCGGCGGCGGCCGAAGTTGGCTGGAAGTGGCCGGAAAGGTGGCCAAGCAATATGTGAAGGGGTGCAAGTATAGTTCAAATTGAAAGATTGGAGTTTTGAAAACAAGGCTTCGGAGAACGAAGCTATGGCTCGTCGGAAAGAGCACGACGAGGAGATGAAGACGGCGCGGTCGTTGGTGGCTAAGATGGAGTATGAGGTGGTGGAGATGATGATGAAGCTATGGAGGTTAATGGGTCATTTGGGTGGAAAAGAAGAGGAAGAAGATGATGGTGGAGGTGGTGTTGTGGTTTAAAATGGAGGAGGAGATGGAGGAGAATGACTAGCCAAAGGAGGGAACATGGCTCAAACCCATGGAAATGGGCTGCCATGCTCTCTGTTGGTGGTTGCAGGAAACAAGAAGAAGAAAGAAAGGAAAAATGAATGAGAGAGAAGGAGTGGAGGCATTTATATAAAGGATGGGAATGAATATAATAATGTGCATACTTTTCAAAGCAAAGAAACATAAAAAGAGAACTTGTGTTTCCCTCTCCAAACGCAACCCTCAAACCTGCGTTTAGGCCAAAATGAGCCAAACGCGGGAATTAAAGCCGCGTCCAGGGAAGATGCAAAAAGGCTGCGTTTAACAAAAGGACAAAAGTCATAATGACTTGATGGGAGTTGATCTGAAATGCATTAAATGCAGTATGGAGAGGATCTCTGCATTAAATGCGGAATCCAAGTTGGTGAAACTCGCATCTAGCGAGGAGAGAGAAAAAGTGGAAAAATATCTGGACACTATTCCGGTATCTGGGAAAATACCGAAAACTCCGGAAAAGTCCAAAAAATAAAGTAACTTGGAAAGCTTCCCAAAAATTCTCAAAAATAATAAATATTATAAAAAGATTTTTGGTGAAATCGGTTTTAAGAAATAAAATCCCATTTTCAAAATAAAAATCTTGAAGTCAACCGTCAATCTCGGTCTACACCGGATTGGCCGGATTTTGATAAATTCTGAAAATTCTCAGAAAAAATATTTAGATAGAAAATATGATTTTAAGAAGTTACAGGAAAGCCGTTTCTTGAAATTCAACTCCGTTTGTAAATAAAAAATCCGAGAATCGGTCAGTGGCACTGGTCGACCCCGGTTTTGAAGATTTACAACTTAATTCCGGAAATTTCCAGAAAATCATGAAAAATCTAAAATATTGGAGAATGATGTTTAAAATTGAAATCGGTCAAATCGGAATAGCGAAAAGACCAAATCAAGCAATTCACTAGGATCGGGTTCCCGGTTCAGATTAGGGCTGACTCCGAGTCCACGAATCCCAATCCAAGACAAAACGATCATATAAATAATTCATAATACAAAACAAATACAGGAAGTAAATCGAAAAATACGATCAAAAAATCTGAATACGCAACTAAGTACGTATTCCGGGAGCGGGGTGTTACAATCCATCCACCTTACAAAAAATTGCGTCCTCGCAATTTCGATAAGGGGAAGATGAACACAAGAGGGACAAGGACAGGAATTATACCAATCAAGATATGAATCACTGCAGGTAGGGCTTCCCAAGTCGACTGAACAATAATCTGAAAATAGACATCTTCTGCACTTCCTGCCGCATAAATCTTTAAACGATGCCAAATAATACTGACCATAAATAAAGAAGACCGATAATTAAGAATTCCGAAGACCAGGCATCGATCACTCTGAAAGATATAGCCAAGAATATATAAGAGTCGTAGAGAAATCCGGATACCAACTTCTGAAAGATAACCCAATCGTGGATCAATCCTGAGAATACCGAGCTTCATAGAGTTGGCCGAAGAGATCATGTAATAGCTTCATTCATTGCCAGCCGCTACCTTTCTAGTCGATCATATCTTAAGTTGGTATAAAGGCTACGAAAAACCAAAACAGTGGATATATGGAAGGGACTAGGAATCAAAGGAAGGATGATCAAGAAAGAATAGATAACTCTGTACTTGTAGTTGGACTGTATAACCAAGAATCATGCATTCCAGTTGCAAATTTCTTTACCATTAATTTGCCATCTGGACGTACTGAGGATGTAGAGCCTAGGCTCTGATACCACCCTGTAACGCCCCGATCCTGCGGGTACGGAGACGTTACTGCGACGTATATACGCAGGTCAGAAATACCCTCACGTATATACGCTAAGCATCAGTACAGGCAAGAATCAGAGTACGGAAGCAAGTGGTGCATTATACATTCCAACATATGAGTACAATTACAAAGTTATCACCAGAGGTGATCCAATATTACATAAATATTACATCACTGATATGCGCAATTGTGAGATTACAAGAAATGTACAAGTATGAACAGTACACAGGCACTCACGAGTTTATAAAAGGAAAACTCGAGAGGCACACAGGGGGGCCTGGAAGGATAGAGCTTCAGACGGTCTGCTGGGGATCCATGCTACCGCTGCGCATTACATGTCAGCAACTGGGATTCTACAAGCTCCAAGCTCCGACATGCTCCAAGCTCTAGGACCTGGACATGAGGATCCAGGGGAGTCAGATGAAACACCCCAGGCGAGTGGTGATACAAAAGCCAGATGGCGTGTTGAGATAAGCATATGTGTATCGATAAAACCGAATCATAATCATGCATTGAAAACCGTGTCGTGAGCAGAAGCATGTATAAGCAAGTAGATATCAAACAGGAAGTACTCATGGTATGATAAGATAAGAACAGGAGACTGGTGGAATAGAGTACAAGTGATAAAGCAGGGTATGAGTAGCTAACATGGTAGTAATCATAAAACCGGAAATCCGAGGTAAAACCCAATAGAAGCAAACTTGGCAAATCACACAACGGTCATAACAGGAGTACAGAACTGGCATAACAGGAATCATAACAAGCATAACGGGAGTTCATAACAAGCATAACAGGATACATAGTTGGCATCTTTTATTATTATTACTCGTCTGACCCATATATCTAGGTATGTGTCCTGGTGTACATCTCAACACACATACATCCATATATAAGCAAGCTGAGGTTGTTAATGGAAGCTGATGAAGGACTGATAGCTCTTCTTATAGTAGTTCCCGTACGCCCGGGACCAGCCTAGGTGCCTTAAATCCCCCTAACACGTATCTTCTGAGGGCCTGAAATCCCTCTAACACGAATCGTCAATATTTTATTCCATTACTATAAGCAAGGCATCATACCGGCATTCATCACTTCCTCCCATTCCCCGTGCAAGTTATCCTTTTTATGGCTTATCAATATTATCAGATTACGGGAATAACTGGTCATAACAGGAGATGGCCCTACAGATTCAAGAGGTGGCCCCAACAGATTCACGAGGTGGCCCCCACCACGTATGTGATGTGGCACTTTGTTCCATGTGGCACTTTGCTCTGAGGGGGATGGATTCTAGAGGTGGCCCCCACAGATTCAAGAGGTGGCCCCCACCACGTATGGGTGTGGCACTTTGCTCCGTGTGGCACTTAGTTCCATTCAGGATAACAGGTCACTGCATACAATACAGGATAACAAGGCAGGATTCCCGTAAACGTGATAATCACAAGGTCAAGTATATCATGCTGGGTGTCAAGTGATAGCATGACAGGAGGGTGATATTTGGCAGGTGACAAGTCATGTCAAGAGATTGATATTAGTCCGGTGGCAAGTCATGTCATAACAAGGAGTCTTGCCAAGTAGTATCATGCCAGGTGTTAGATGATAACACATCAGTTGTCAGGTAATGCAACAGGTATTAAATAGTAGCATGTGTAAAGCATGTCAGGTAAGTACATGGCATGTGATAGAATAGTAGCTGAGCACAACCAAGCGGAGCTAAGCAAGCTGGAGGCACAGACAGCAAACAGTATTTAACATTGGAGCGTCTGGCATGATTACCGGGACGACTCGGCTTAAAGTGCGAGTAGAAAATCCGGCAGCATCTCGCCGAGATGAATCTAGTGGTAAAGTGCTGAACGCTGATCATGATAACCAGGCGGAGCTGAGAAACCTGACGGTCCTAATCACGTCTCCTTCGAGATAGTGAGAGACCGGAGGCTGAAGGGTCCAGAGAAACCTGACGGTCCCAATCACGTCTCTTTCGAGATAGTGAGAGACCAGAGGCTGAAGGGTCCAGAGAAACCTGACGGTCCCAATCACGTCTCTTTCGAGATAGTGAGTGACCGGAGGCCGAAGGGTCGGCCACGCATAGTATAAAGCAGTAAAATACATCACAGGCATGGTATATGTACAAGAATTAAACTACCCTAATACAAGCATTCGTCACAGAGCAATACATGTCCAGTCATTGGCACTCGGCCATACACAGATACAGGGACGCAGCCCAATACATAATACATGAAAACATGGAATAAAATACATATCGACCCGACGAAGCAGGGAAACCCAAATGGAGGCGAGAGCGAGGACACTCGCCTAAATCCTTAGAAGACATAGTGAAATCCCCGATCACCGGAATCCAGGAAATCAACGCGTCAACGCGTTAAAGAGAAAGTGATAGAGAGAGGAGAGAGAAAGTGAGAGCTAGAGAGAAAAGTCCATGGAGAGAGAGTATGCAAGGAGAGAGAGATTGTACAGGGGGACGCGGGTTATGCGAGTGAGACGCGGGAGTCGCGTCGCGGGAATAGCAGACGCGGGAATCACAGACGCGGAAATCACGTCGCGAAGGTGCCACAAACGCGGGGTTCGAGACCCGCGTTCAAGTCAGGGCACGAGGAGAACACAGACGCGGGCATTAGCTCCGCGTCGTGTAGATACGAAAGGGATACAGACGCGGGCATGGATTTCGCGTTGCGTTGATACAAGAACGCGAAGGCCGCGTTAAACAATCGCTTGGACGCGGGGTGAACTCCGCGTCTAACAATCAACAGATAGATAGAGAGAGAGAGACAGGGAAAAGGTGATCTTTTTGGTGGTGGTGTCGTTGCAATTGTCACCGAAATGATTACCGGAATAATCGTAAACGATTACCGGAATAATCATCGGAGATGTTGCCGACGAAGAAGAGCTCAGCCCCCAATCCAAGGAGGGTGGCCGGCCCTGATAAGAGTCATTTTCCAAATGGAGAAGACGAACAGGAAGAGGAACCAGGATGAAAAGAAAGAAACAGAGAAGGAAAGGAAAGAAGAAAGGGGAAGAGGAGAATGACCGTCGATGGCTGGCGGTCACCGGCGGCGGCCGAAGTTGGCCGGAAAGGTGGCCAAGCAATATGTGAAGGGGTGCAAGTATAGTTCAAATTGAAAGATTGGAGTTTTGAAAACAAGGCTTCGGAGAACGAAGCTATGGCTCGTCGGAAAGAGCACGACGAGGAGATGAAGACGGCGCGGTCGTTGGTGGCTAAGATGGAGTATGAGGTGGTGGAGATGGTGATGAAGCTATGGAGGTTAATGGGTCATTTGGGTGGAAAAGAAGAGGAAGAAGATGATGGTGGAGGTGGTGTTGTGGTTGAAATGGAGGAGGAGATGGAGGAGAATGACTAGCCAAAGGAGAGAACATGGCTCAAACCCATGGAAATGGGCTGCCATGCTCTCTGTTGGTGGTTGCAGGAAACAAGAAGAAGAAAGAAAGGAAAAATGAATGAGAGAGAAGGAGTGGAGGCATTTATATAAAGGATGGAATGAATATAATAATGTGCATACTTTTCAAAGTAAAGAAACATAAAAAGAGAACTTGTGTTTCCCTCTCCAAACGCAGCCCTCAAACCTGCGTTTAGGCCAAAATGAGCCAAACGCGGGAATTAAAGCCGCGTCCAGGGAAGATGCAAAAAGGCTGCGTTTAACAAAAGGACAAAAGTCATAATGACTTGATGGGAGTTGATCTGAAATGCATTAAATGCAGTATGGAGAGGATCTCTGCATTAAATGCGGAATCCAAGTTGGTGAAACTCGCATCTAGCGAGGAGAGAGAAAAAGTGGAAAAATATCTGGACACTATTCCGGTATTTGGGAAAACACCGAAAACTCCGGAAAAGTCCAAAAAATAAAGTAACTTGGAAAGCTTCCCAAAAATTCTCAAAAATAATAAATATTATAAAAAGATTTTTGGTGAAATTGGTTTTCAGAAATAAAATTCCATTTTCAAAATAAAAATCCTGAAGTCAACCGTCAATCTTGGTCTACACCGGATTGGCCGGATTTTGATAAATTCTGAAAATTCTCAGAAAAAGTATTTAGATAGAAAATATGATTTTAAGAAGTTACAGGAAAGCCGTTTCTTGAAATTCAACTCCGTTTGTAAATAAAAAATCCGAGAATCGGTCAGTGGCACTAGTCGACCCCGGTTTTGAAGATTTACAACTTAATTCCGAAAATTTCCAGAAAATCATGAAAAATCTAAAATATTGAAAAATGATGTTTAAAACTGAAATCGGTCAAATCGGAATAGCAAAAAGACCAAATCAAGCAATTCACTAGGATCGGGTTCCCGGTTCAGATTAAGGCTGACTCTGAGTCCACGAATCCCAATCCAAGACAAAACGATCATATAAATAATTCATAATACAAAACAAATACAGGAAGTAAATCGAAAAATACGATCGAAAATTTGAATACGCAACTAAGTACGTATTCCGGGAGCGGGGTGTTACAATTTCAACATGAACAGCCTCTTGTATTATAGGGTTTAACCTATGCTGTTGTCTCTTTTTGGTGTTACATCTTCATTGAGATGAATGCGATGTTGAATTATGGTTGGACCCAATCCCTTTATATCAGTTATAATCCAACCAATGGCTTTCCTATATTTTCTCAGAATTGCTTTAAGATCTTCTCTTGCCCGTCATTTAAATGGGAGGCAATAATGACACGAAAGGTCTCTTATTCGCCTAGATAGACGTACTTAAGATGCGCAGGTAAGGCTTTCAATTCTAAGGAAGAGGAAGGCTCACTAGAAGGATGAGTCAAATTTGTTCGCTCAACATTTGGTGAAATAGGGTTCGAGGCCCAATTCAAGGCAGACTCGACAACCTGATCAACGTTAAGGTCATCAGACTCTAACTCGAAGTCACACTCAGTTTCTAATTCCAATTCTTTCTTGTGTTCACTTGTCAAGTTCTCAATGAGGTTGACTTCAAATGTTTGATCCTCAACATCACGGGGTTGCTTTCCTAGGTTGAAGACATTGACTTCTCTAGTCACGTCTCCAAAGGTTAACCTCATAGACCGATTCCTACAATTGATAATGTCATTGATAGTAGCAAGGATGGTCGCCTTAGGATAACAGGAGTTTGAGCCCTAGGATTGGACACATGTTGTGTCTCTAGAACTATGAAATCAACGGGGTAGTTAAACTCCCCGACCCGGATAAGGACATCATTAATTTCTCCCTTGGGAACTTTCACTGAATGGTCAGCCAGTTAGATTGTGACTCGAGTTGGACTAAGATCGCCCAACTCGAATTGTTGATAAACTGAGAATGGGAGCAAGTTGATACTTGCCCCCAAGTCAAGAAGTGCACGACTAATCTCGATTTGTCCTATAGTGCAGGCAATGGTAGGACAATCCGGATCCTTGTAATTAACACAGATTGGACCCGACAGTAGCTCACAAATGTTAGTGGATAAAAAGACTTTTTTTGGGTACATTAGTCTTTCTCTTCTTGGTGCACATGTCCTTTAGAAATTTACATAAGATGGGACTTGTTGGATGGCAACAAAAAGTGGCACATTTATCTTCACTTGATTGAAGGTCTCAATTATCTTATCCATGTGTGGATTTTGCTTGTAGTTTTTCATCCTATTAGGAAATGGTACTATATGCTTGTGCACCTGACTGGTTGACTTATCCGTTTCAGATTCGTCAGATTTGGAAGGATTGGGTCTAGATGAGGTGGATGTTTGAGTATGGTTGTGCTGAATGAAATTTGATGGTGTTGACACATGATTATCAACTTTCTTCCCCGCCCTCTATGTATGAACAACATTACATTAATTCAATGATTGATCTCAGCCAAATGAGCTTGTTAAGAATTCTTAGGATTCATTACTGGCTGACTAAGCAAGGTACCCTTTTATCTCTCATTCTGTGGATTGGCTAATTGGCTCATTTGAACCTCTAGCCTCTGTATAGTTTGCATGAGGGAATCTTGGTTCTTTATGTACCTTTCCATGTTTCTCTTAAAATCAGTCATTTTTCTTTCTAGTTGAGGATTCTAGAAGGAAGATTGTGGAGCTTAGTTGGGAAAGTTTTGTTGATAGTTTGAGAAATTGGGCGGATGGTTGGGAGAATTACGATGGTAATTAGAAAAGCTGGGTTGATGATTGGAAGAATTATTGGAAGATGGAAGTGGCTTGCATGGTTTGACCGTGAGTGGTCATTGTTATTTTGGCTCCATGAGAAATTCGGGTGATTTCTCCAGCCAGGATTGTACGTTGGTGCATAAGGATTATTGTTAGGCTTTGAAAAGGCCGCATTCATCGGTTCAAGATATTGTTGCTGAGGTTGAAACACAGGACACTCCTCAAACACATAATTCATGGCTTGACAGTAAGTACAGCCCGGAGTTAAAAATTTGTTTGGGCTGAGTTGATTGACTGGACTTGGTTCCTTAGTTTCTAAAGCTTTCAGTCTTCTCACTAGGTTAGCTATTTTAGCCTCGTTAGCTATGGATGATTCAATTGAATGGAGACCTGAATTCCTAGAGTTGTCACTAGTTAGTTCCCATTGGATGGTCTTTTCAGCTAGATCCTCATATAAATCCCATCATTCATTCTCATCCTTCTGCAAGAATCCCCTTGGCACATGGTTTCTAAGAGGGTCTTAGATGAGTAGTCTAAACTGTCATAAAGAATTTGGTATTGTCGCCATTTCTCTATTCCATGATGAGGACATTGGACAAGGAGGTCTTTGAAGCATTCAAAGTACCTCCAAAACGGTTCACTACGTTCTTACTTGAACTGCATGATGTTTTCCTAATGAGAGCGGGTTTATGAATTGGATAGAATTTCTTCAAGAAGACCTTGACGAAACCATCCTAGGATGTGATAGAGCCGACCTCTAAGTTGTAAAGCCATTTCTTAGGTAAGTCCTTAAGAGCGAATGGGACAAATCTCAACCTAATAGCATCATCTACAAAGTGTGGGATTTTCATCATTAAGCATACTTCCTCAAACTCTCTTATGAAGAATAAGCATCTTCGGACTCTAAACCATGAAACTTGGGGAGTGTGTTGATGAACTAAGACTTGAGCTCAAAATTGTATTCACCAACCGATGGAAGTTGGATGCAAGATGGAAGTGTAGTTCTAATAGGATAGAACCTATCCTGCAAAGATGTCGGTTGAGCTATAACCGAATCTGGTCTTGGTTCGAACTTGGGTGGTGATGTGTTTTTAGATAACCTAGATGAATTAGAGTCTCTTGACCACACTTGCATACACAAACACTATCACAAATAAGTTCACCAATAGTTAACAAGAGAAAATAACCAAGCCTAGTCTAAGGTAACCTTGACCTAGACAACTCCTAACTAGCTGATTGTCCACAGGAGGTATAATGCATACTTTGACCACAAGCTAATCAGTCAGGTCAGGGCAAGATTGGTGGGAGGTATCCGCGCAAAAGCGATGGGCCTAATTAAGCCAACCACCAGCCTTCGGGGTTTCGCCCCTCAATCCCTATCCTTAGACACTGATTTGACAGGAGTCAAATTCTAACACCTTCTCCCTTAGGATAATCTCCTAATGAGTTCGAGATGTCCCTAAGGCCAACGTCTATCAGATTTTAAATTAGGCTTAAGTTGTGCGTGCTTGGAGATGGTTTGTGGGTTAAGGTAGAGTAATGACTTCCCCACCTTATCTTGATTTGGGTTTTGCCCTTAAGATTGATTGTGTAAAGTGTGCAAGATAAAGAAAAGTAACATTCACAAGCAAATATCACCAAGAATGTTTCCTAAACTATATATTGCATACATACCTTATCTCCAGCTATCTTCAACAATAATTGTAAAAGAAACGTAATTAGACAAATGCCTAGAATGCAAGTCTAAACGTTTTTTAAGCAATTGGCAATCAATCAGATTACTGTTGGATTTAAAATAGGGAGTGTGAATATCAGATATAGCAGAAATAACGCACAAAAACTGTGTTTTTGCAAAGCAATATGTCCTGCAAAAAAGAGTTATTAGTAGTTCAAAAATTTGAAGCTTTTGCGCTGTAATTTCTTGAAATTCTGTTTCCTACTTTCGAGAGTAGGGGCATAGAACAACAAGTCTTCTCTTACAAAGCTTGAGCGCTAAATTTGATTCCTTGACGTACCTGAAACAAGACACCAAACTTATTAGAAATTAATTACATCATTCCCTCTTCAACAACAACGCCAAAATTTGATTGCAAGTGAAAGTAGTGAGAATTACCGTCTAGCTTTGGGCTAACGGGTCGGGTCCACGAGGAGGAATGCGATGAAAGATTTTTGGTGTTTTTGTTTAAAAAGTAAAGAATGGTGTTGGTTTTTTTTATATTAAAGAAGAGAATGGAAAGAAAAGAAGTGATTAAAAGAAAAATTGAAAAGTTAGAGAAGGCTTTGGAAAAAGTGATCTTTAAAAAACTTGAAGATTGATTTGTTGTTTTTAATATAGGAAAATGATCTGTGCTCACTATCTTACTACTCAGCGATATATTCTTCTCTTGAAATTCTTTGTGTCTCAACTTGTTCATAGGCAAAAACTTAAGTTTGAGTTTCGAAAGTCTTAAGCAAAGCAAATAAGATTGTTTGGAAAAGTTTAACTCTTTTTCTTAAGAAATTCTCTTGAACTGAATGTTAAATCATCAAGTTGTCTTTCAAATATGAAATAAAAATAAGTTCAAGTGATATTTTAAAAGAAATAGAAGTTTAGAAATTCAAACCCATCCTCACGTGCCTTCAAGAACACTTTCAAAGAAGAAGGTTTAGTTTAAGGCATATATATGATTCTATTAGGTTCTTTACATCAAAACCATCCAAAATAAGAGTGATCAAAGAGAGAGATGATAGTGAGCCCAGAAAAATGAATTTAGCTACTCATAATTAAGGTAAAGCAAGACATGTAAATAAATTGAGACATACCCGTGAATTGTAGAAGACGAGAAATCTTGGTCCTTTATTGATGTCACTTCAACTTCAGGTTACAATCACTTTTTTCCTCTCTCTCTCACTGATATTTGGACTGAGCTACAAATTTAAAAACAGAGATACAACTTCTCAATACTATCTAACAAAGAACCTAAACCTTAAAACAAAGAGAAAAACTTAAACTAATTATCAGTCCCTTTTTCTCTGAAAAATGTGGTATATATAGGGAAAAATCAAACAGGGGAGGGCATACGAAGATAATGTTGGCCCAAAGGCAATTCTCTCTAGTTGTGATGATGATTAACTCGTGTAGTTATAGTATTAATGATCTTGCGTCTATTTAGTTTCAGATATTTAATCAAAATCTTAGTCGGTGTTTAGCTTCAACAAAAGATTCGAATCAAGTTTTGAACCTAGCATGTGTTAACTCAAGAGCTCGCGCATCAAGATCGCATCAAGTACTCAAGAGAAGTCTAGCTCATTGGATCAAGGTTTGGACCAAATCAAGAAGGAGAAGAAGATTTTCAAGAGAAGATTTTCGTGAAGACTTGTGTCATGTTTGTAAGTATTAAGATTTATTTTTAGATAAAATGTAAAGGATAGATTAGTTGTGGATTGCTCAAGCTCATACACACACAAAATTTATATGTGTTTTCATAAAATAGTTTTGATTTTAGAAAATACCGTTTTGGTTTTTGAGCTTCAAAGTATACATCCTTATGTTTTATGATTATGTTTCATCAAAACAAGTTTATATGATTTAATGTGTTTTGGATTTCATCCATGCACATTGTTGGTTCAAATGTTTAGAAAAACTTATTTGGTGATTCTATACCATATGTTTAAGTTTTGTATTTATCAAAACTTATTTTAGAGCTAATTGTCAAAAACATAGATATTTCATCTCATACGTGTATTGGATCATATCCATACACACTAAACTTCAAAAGTGTTTAAAATATCTTGTTTTTGTATTTGAAGAAGTTTTGAAAAAATCATTTTTCAAATTAAAGATTGATTTTGAAAAATACGAATTTTTATTTAAGGTAAAATTTCTATATCACAAAAATAGTTCAAAAAATTTGTAATATGTGTTGATTTTTTATTACACATATTTGTACTTCAAAGAACTTATTTTTGTAGATTTTATGGGATTTTATTGAAGTTAAAAAGACCAAGTTTTAAATCCCCAAAATTTCAGACCTGGCCTTCTGCCGGTCGACCGGGCGGTCGACCGATGTGCACAAAACGTCATAGCCCTTTGGCTTAAGGGCTGGTCGACCTACCCGGTCGACCGTCCAGAGAACTTTGTTCTCTGGATCTGGCCCCGATCGACCGGGCGGTCGACCGACAGGTCAATTGTTGGGCGCGGTCGATCGGGAGATCGACCGGCAGGCGCCAATGGTAAAAAATATGACCGTTGGCCGGTCGACCGGGCGGTCGATCGTCCGGTCGACCGACAGGTCATTTTGACCTACTGTTTGACCCCAACGGCTAGTTTTTAGGAGTATATATAAAGGGGCTGTTTTGGGCTATTTTAGACAAGATTTTGATAGAGTTTCAAAGCCAGTTTTTTCCATCTCTCTTAGAGGTTTTCTCCACTTGTTTTAGCGCTAATATTTTCATATCAAAAGGAGAGTTTTTTAAGAGTGTTTCCAAAAGAGATTTCTTGAGCTTTTCACCACAACCCTATTTTGTTTTTCTCACACCAACTTGAGCTTTCTATTACTATATCAATCCCTAGGGATCTTTATTGTGAGAGTTGTTTTTGTGATCAACAGAAGTGATCACAAGATTTCATCCTTTTATTGTGAGGAGTTGTAGAGGTTGTGGCCTCGGTGAAAAGTGTTTTGTGGTGATCAAGTGAGGTGATCACCAAGTGTTTCAACGTGTGGTTGGAGAGTTGTATGAGGTGCGGCCTTGGCTAGCTAGTGTGCTTACGTGTGTTGTTCTTGCGGGAACAAGAGAGGGACTAGTGAGTCCAAGAGTTCTAGTGTGAACTCGTTGTAGGTGTTGCAGCACCGAGTGATCTTGCGGGATCGTTTCTAGTGGAAATCCTTCATAGTGTTGAAGGCGGGGACGTAGAGCAAGGGTGCTCGAATTTCGAAACAATTCTTTCGTGTTTGTGATTTCTCTTTCTCTCTCTTACTTGTGTTTATATATCTTGCATGCTTATCTTATTTATCTCTATATACTTGTGCTCAATTGATATATGCTGGGATTGTTTGCTCACACTTGTATTCAACTAAGAGAGCCATAGTGGCACCTCAACTCTTAATCTAGAGGAATCCTGAGGAGATAGTCCAGAACCCTTCACTGGGAATTCGGCTACACTCTTGTGTTATATCTTGTGTGTTAGCTTAATAGTTTTAATTTGCATAAATAGTTTTTAATTCCGCATCATTTATCATTAGATTAGCTAGTGCACATATTCACCCCTCTACGTGTATTTTCAATTGATATCAGAGCTTGGTGCTCTTGATTTTGGTCTAATAACCTAGAGTTAAAGATCCTCATTTAGCCTAATCATAATATTTATACACACACATGGATTTCATGACATCTCCCATGTTTAATATTCTTAACATCCAAACTTAGAAAGTTAAGATGTCAATGTACCTCAAAGCCTTAGGGATTCATGTTTATCTTGCCACTATTAAAAATTCATATTGTTTAAATGGCAAACATCTAGAGGCTAATGCAAAATCCATCCATGCCTTAAAGAGTACCCTAAATGATAATTATTTATCTAGGATTTCTAACGTTGATTCGGCTTTTATAGTATGGAACACACTTATCTCCCTTGGTGAACAAAAGAAATACTATATGGGGAGTGACTCGGATGATGAAAGTGATGCTTCCAAGGGGATGACCCCTTGAGATAAATTTCAAATCCAAGCTAGAAGAAGATAATGACATGCCTTATGATGAGCTTGCATCCTTTTGTCAAAAGCTTCTTGAAAAATATGAATTGTTGAAGAAAGAAAAAGATTCTTTTAAAAATAAATTTGAAATTATTTCAAAAGAAAATGAATTTTTAAAAAAGAAGAATATTTCCTTGTCTTCAAAATTAAATGACATTTGTGAAGGAAATAATTCTTTGAAAATAAAATTATTTTGGTGGAAAAAGAAAAAGAGATTGTTTTGGAAGAAAATAACTCTTTGAAAAGAAAAATTGTTATAAAAGAAAATGAAAACATTTCTAAAAAGAAAAAAAAAGTTGATTCTCATTCTTGCCATGCTAATAAAGTTGCATCCTCTTTTGATAAAAATGAGATTCATGTTTTGAAAAATAGAATCGATTGTTTGGGCTCCATTTTGAGCCAATGTGCATTTAAACACAATAAATTGGAATCCATGTTTCACAAGAAACAAATTCCACACATGCATGCACATCCTACACGACATACATCACGTACACACCTTGCTCATACACATCACAATCATATTTATGTTAGAGTGTACAAATGTACACATTGTGGCCGCAAAGGCTATTTAGCAAAGTTTTGTTTTGATAAGATAACTCATGTAAATTTTATAAATAAAAATGTTTGGGTTCATTATGATGCTAACCCCCGTAGACCCAAAAAGAAATGGGTACAAAAATCTCCACCACTTGTGTTTGATGTAGGTGTGGGCTCTCACATGATGTGAGAGGTATGGTGTCTTGGTGATGGATGCATGAGCTAGATGGATATTGATCGGTAGTAAAAAGTGCATTTTTATCATTATATTTACCATCTCATTTTCATATTTATTCATATAATTCTGCACATTTACTAATATTTTATGATTTATTGTGTGCAGGCCTCGAAATATAAATAAAGAAATAAAGCCTAAAAAGAAGCCCAAAAGCCCATATTCAAGCCCAATGCAAAAGTTGCAAATATTAATTGTCAAAATTGCAAATACACAAGGGCCAAAGTTGCAAATACAAAGAAGAGGGAAGGATAGACTTCTATTCAACCCTAAACACTTGCAGGATGAGGATAAAAGCCAAGGAAGAGAGTGCAAAGATAAGAAAATTCACTTAAAAAGATATTGGGAGATTTAAGATCTAGGTAACTTGCTTCCCAAGTTATCTCGAAATCCCAAGATAAAGAGTCAGGATCAAACTTCCAGAAGCAAACGCCCAGTTGGACGGACCAGGAGAAGCCACGCGCCAAAGCGCGTGGCCAGCCACCACCATAAGGCCGCGGAAACGCGGCCCAAGCCGCGTTTCCGCAGCAATCCAGTGTTATCTGGGGACCCGTTTTCGTGGGAGAGTTGTGTTGGGACTCTACCTCCTTCTGCACCTATAAATACCCCTACAGTACAACCGAGAAGGGCGTACAGAAAATAGAGAGCAAAAATCTAGGGTTTTAGGCTAATTTGTAGTTTAGGTTAGGTTTTTATTTTTCGTTTTCTTTTGTAATTTTTTGTAACTGAGAGTGGAAGAAGCTTTCATGGAGGAAGGAGTCCATGCTTGTACTGAGGTGACAGCGGTGTAAGCCTACTTTTCTTCCATTGTTAATGAAATCCACTCAAAGGTTTGTCTTTGTTATGTCTATTTTTGTTATTCGTGTTTTATTCTCTTTTTATTTTTCTATTCTTGTGTTATTCTCTCTAATGACTTGCAAACCGTGAGATCCGATTGCTTCGAGACTGCCTAGCCCAAGAAGAGCCCTTGATGGCCTATGGAGATGAACAAGCCGTCGCTTGCCCGTCTTTTCTTTTTGTAGTGTAGATCGCGAAGGTGGACGATCCTATACGCCATACTTGTACGCCTTCGAAGACAAAGTAAGTCGTCGCAAAAGGATCAAAGGTAAGTATGACTGAAGAGGTAAGTATGTATTTTATAGTCTTTTTCCTTTCTTCTATTTCTTTAGATTAGATGACAAACTCCACTTCTTTCTAATTTCTTTTACCTTCTCATTGTAAATACCATTGTTAATAAGAAAATACATAAAAAAGAGATAACTTGCTTAAACGCTTCCATCGCAGTTCCCTCCCGAGGATCACGACCCGCATAGCCATTGCTACCGCGGATTAGAACTGAGCACCTCGCACATTCTTTTCCTAAATCTAAAATTCTTTATTTTGTGTGCAGGAAAAACTCAATCAAAAAAATTGGCGCCGTTGCCGGGGAGGGACGGTAAGTTATTCTCTAATAAAAAAATTATTAACTAATTCTTTTATTCTTTTCTGTTTGCAGGTTTGGAGAACAGAAAAATAACAGCAGAAGTGGACATATAACAACTCTGTGCCTCTGCCCTAGAAGGCAGAGCAGCAGAGCCTACTCATCTGCCGCGCAAACGCAGCAAGAGCCGCAGATCCGCGGCAATCGTAGTGAACTACTGACGTATTTTTCTGCAGGTTGCTAAAAAGTGCAATATTTGTTTTCTGCTCTGTTAAAATTTGTTCTGTGATAAACCTATATACTGCTAATTAATTTAACAGTAAAATATTTGTTGTAAAAGATAAAAAATTGATTAGATGTTTGCATCCTAGGCACGTGTCTTTTCAATTCCTTTATTTTACTGTTGAAGAGTGCTGGAGCAAGGTACGTTCGCATTGCATGTAGAATAGGACTCATCTCTTGGTTGATTTTCATTGCTTTGAGTGAATCTTATTTACATATTTTGTACACTTGCACAAATTTATCTTAAGGACACTAACCCATAACAAGATAAGGTGGGGATTTAATCACCCTTCCTTGGCCCAAAAATCATATTCCAAGCACTCACAACCCTAACCCTAATTAAAAATTGACTAGACGTTGGCCCTAGGGACTTCTCGGACTCAATTAGGAGATTATCCTATGGGGGAACGGTGTTGGAAGTTGACTATTGCCAAATCAGTGTCTAGGAAGGGGATTGAGGGCTGAAAGCCCGAAGATTGGTGGTTATTTAATTAAGGAACGTCTTTGACGGAAAACCTCCCACCACTCTTGCCCTGACCTGGCTGATTAACTTGTGGTCAAAGTCTGCACCCTACCTCCCGTGGACAGTCTAACCAGTTAGGAGTCGTCTAGGTCATAGGTCTACCCTAACTTAGGTTAGAATTTTTTCTTTTTTGTTTGTTTATTTGTTTGTTTTCTTTTTCTTTGTTGTGTTGGTGTGATATGACATATAATAATAATTTTTCCAATTTTAATCCATATTACACACCTAACTATTTTTCGGATATTACCCACCCGGCATATCACAATTTTGACCAACCTAGTGTGCCGGAATGGTCTTATCCGAATGAATATAACCCATACCCCCCATCTTATGACCATAATTTTCATACTTTCAACTCTTCACAGAGTTCATGGGGTTTCGATTCCCCCGAGTCCAATTTTCAACCGACTTGTCCTCCGTCTCCACCTTGTCCACAATATTCCCAAGATTCATACTCAGATCCACCCAGTCAGAATAGACTACCATCTATCCAGGAAATGATGAGAATGCATGAGTCCAAGCAACAATTACCATCAATCGCAGACATGATTATGCGTGAGTCCACCGACTCACAACTTCATCACGATTACACTTCATCCTTTCAAGTCCAATCACAACATGATGCACCTATCAACTATGAAAGGATGCTTGCAGCCATGACTCAGGCTAGATTAGCCCGTGATCATGATATAGATATGATGGTTTAATCTTTACGTTCTCACCGTTCGGCCATTTCTGATATCGCTGACCATTCTCTTAGAGCCGACGAACCAAGTTGCTTTGGACAACAAGATTCTAATTCAGTGCCATCATGTGAACTTGTCGAAACTTCAAATTTTGATAACTTGGCAAGTTTTTCCTTTCCTAAAATAGAACTTGAGTATGAATATGATCATGATCTTCCACCCGGTGATTCAATTTTATTTACTGACTCAATAATGACTCCGGTGTCTCCACCTGATTTTACTTTTCCCGAGTCAACATTGGATCCTGTGCCAATTCATCATAAATTTGAATCACCCATTTTTGATGATCATATTGAACTTGACCAATTGTGCAATTTTGAAAGTCCCATGGATAAATTGGCAAGTTCTCATTTTTATGAAATTGAACCCAATGAGATATGTGACTTAGATTCTCAAATCTATAATCAAGTTCAAATTCCCGAATCATTATTGACTCCTGTTTTGTTACCCGACTTAGGTAATCTTTTAGAGTCAGTCTTGATTCCCACACCTATCATTCCTGAACTTGAATCACCAATATTGAGTCACATTCCATTGTGGGAAGATTATTGTGGACTTGAGCTTCAACTTATTGATTTGGACCCACTTCCTGAACCTAGCCCGACTCCTGAACCCTTACTTGATTTAAGTTTCTTTCCTGAGTCGGTATTC
Source organism: Agave tequilana (assembly GCA_038442645.1). NCBI lineage: Eukaryota > Viridiplantae > Streptophyta > Magnoliopsida > Asparagales > Asparagaceae > Agave > Agave tequilana. The sequence goes on along the minus strand of JAVJIF010004303.1, from coordinate 66,212 downwards.
ATTCCTGTACCTATGACGTCCAAGTCAATCATTCCATCTTTTCACACTCCATTCTGGGACAAGGCGGTTGATACAATTGACTCTGAAATTAATTATGAAATTTGAAAATTTGATGGGGTGGAATTATAAAAAATGATTATACATACATTTTAGTGGGTTATATAAGCGAAATTTCTGGTGGGTTCCCCCGAATTCCACAAAAAGTAGATTGGGCCGCATTTCGTGGACCAATTAGACCACCACCGGAACCACCACCTTGAGGTAACTTCTGCCTTCCCTTGTTCTTTTTCATGCATATATGCATTCATTCATACATTGAGGACAATACATGAGATAAGTGTGGGGGTAGGCCTTACTAACATACTAACATAGTTAGAAACTAACCAAAATTTTGCTAATTAAAAAAAAAAATTTATAAAGAGGGACAATACTTTGACTTATCTTTTGAAAGAAATCTAAATTAGTCTTAAGAATTAGGAAAATCATAATTAGGATTTCTAAAAACTTAGTCAAAATAAATAAATTGTTTAAATTTTAGGTATAGGAGGAGAAATTGAATAATTAATTAGTCTTGATTTTTACCTTAATGAAATTTGCATACCTAATGCATATCTAGGATTCTAAGACGAAGACCTTTGTGCCTCATATATAAAAAAAAAAAGAAAATCACTAATTAAGCTGGATACATGTGCCTCAAGAAGCATAAGTATTCATGCCTAAAGGTGAGTAAATAAAATAAAGTCCTTAGTTTTGGGGCCTAGTTCACTCGAATTTGAGTCCGCGGGGCGTTTTCTCACCTGGTGCCCTAAAGCCAACCGGTTTGGGAGTCATCGACTTTAAGTTCGCTACATGGGTGGATTAGAAAGCCAAAGAAAACTGAGAAATATTATATATGTATTAACACATCTAATAGTCAATTAGTTAGGTATGAGGGCCTCAAGAAGCCTTGATGCTTATACGAAAGAAAATTAGATGAGTTATACATATTAAAAAAAAATTAAACAAATAAAGAGGCATGAAAGTCCAAGTTAAGGAATTCCTAGTAAAAATTCATAAGGATGCATATGATTTTTGGTAACAAAAAAGACTATACACAAAATTCAATTTTGATCCTTACTTAAAAATGAAAACAATTTACTTTATAAAGACTAAGTCTAAGAATGAATAAAAATGATAATCCTAAACACTTATAGACTATTTAGTCTCTTCAAAAGTATTTCAAATATTTTCCTTTTTATGGATTTTGTGGGTGTAATCCGTTGAAAACCCTCACGAGACAACACTCGTCCTCTAGGGTAACCTAGAGGTTTAACGGCTTGTTGCACATGCTAAGTGCAACCGTGATTCCTACGAAAGTGAGTTAGGTTAGATTAATTTTTCTTTTTCTCTTTGATTTTTACTCGAGGACGAGCAAAAAGATAAGTGTGGGGGTGTGATTAGTAGTGAAAAGTGCATTTTTATCATTATATTTATCATCACATTTTCATATTTATTCATATAATTCTGCACATTTACTAATATTTTATGATTTATTGTGTGCAGGCCTCGAAATATTAAAATAAAGAAATAAAGCCTAAAAAGAAGCCCAAAAGCCCATATTCAAGCCCAATGCAAAAGTTGCAAATATTAATTGTCAAAATTGCAAATACACAAGGGCCAAAGTTGCAAATACAAAGAAGAGGGAAGGATAGACTTCTATTCAACCCTAAACACTTGCAGGATGAGGATAAAAGCCAAGGAAGAGAGTGCAAAGATAAGGAAATTCGCTTAAAAAGATATTGAGAGATTTGAGATCTAGGTAACTTGCTTCTCAAGTTATCTCGAAATCCCAAGATAAAGAGCCAGGATCAAACTTCCAGAAGCAAACGCCCAGATGGACGGACCAGGAGAAGCCACGCGCCAAAGCGCGTGGTCAGCCGCCACCATAAGGCCGCGGAAACGCGGCCCAAGCCGCGTTTCCGCGGCAATCCTGTGTTATCTGGGGACCCGTTTTCGTGGGAGAGTTGTGTTGGGACTCTACCTCCTTCTGCACCTATAAATACCCCTGCAGTACAACCGAGAAGGGCGTACAGAAAATAGAGAGCAAAAATCTAGGGTTTTAGGCTAATTTGTAGTTTAGGTTAGGTTTTTATTTTTCGTTTTCTTTTGTAATTTTTTGTAACTGAGAGTGGAAGAAGCTTTCATGGAGGAAGGAGTCCATGCTTGTACTGAAGTGACAGCGGTGTAAGCCTACTTTTCTTCCATTGTTAATGAAATCCACTCAAAGGTTTGTCTTTGTTATGTCTATTTTTGTTATTCGTGTTTTATTCTCTTTTTATTTTTCTATTCTTGTGTTATTCTCTCTAATGACTTGCAAACCGTGAGATCCGATTGCTTCAAGACTGCCTAGCCCAAGAAGAGCCCTTGATGGCCTATGGAGATGAACAAGCCGTCGCTTGCCCGTCTTTTCTTTTTGTAGTGTAGATCGCGAAGGTGGACGATCCTATACGCCATACTTGTACGCCTTCGAAGACAAAGTAAGTCGTCGCAAAAGGATCAAAGGTAAGTAGGACTGAAGAGGTAGGTATGTATTTTATAGTCTTTTTCCTTTCTTCTATTTCTTTAGATTAGATGACAAACTCCACTTCTTTCTAATTTCTTTACCTTCTCATTGTAAATACCATTGTTAATAAGAAAATACATAAAAAAAGAGATAACTTGCTTAAACGCTTCCATCGCAGTTCCCTCCCTAAGGATCACGACCCACATAGCCATTGCTACCGCGGATTAGAACTGAGCACCTCGCACATCCTTTTCCTAAATCTAAAATTCTTTATTTTGTGTGCAGGAAAAACTCAATCAGATATACCAAATTGATGCATTGCTATCAAGAAAGTTTGGTGGGAGGACCACCATGATTTGGAGACCTAGAGAATAGTTCATATAGTTTGATAATTTTAGCATGTTTTGATTTTATGCTCATTATGTTAAATAATCATGTTTGTACTTCATGTGGTGAGTACTTGTTTAGATGTAGTTTTCGTTAAAACTTGTGTTTATACATGTACAAGTAGTGAGCTACACTTGATTATTTTATGTTTATGCTTCATTGCTCATTTGTACTCATTACATGTACATATATAACCTAGTTTTGATGATTCTTTCATTTACACTTATTTTCCCTATTTTATATATATTTTGCTTCATATATATGTTGTTTTTATTTAAAACTTATAAATATACATGTATACCCTTGAGTCACTTGCCTTCATGCAAATTCTATTATGGACTCATTAGTGTTTGGGATATATATGTATATTTTTAATTTTGATAGAACATACATATACCTTGAAGTTTGTTTAATTTTAATGAAAAATAAATTTTTATGATTTTCATTTTTTGATAAAAGAATTTCATGTTTATTTTTGAACCTTATTGAGTACTTTCTTGAATATGCTATTTACATGATTCTTGTGCACTCACATTCCTTTTGTTTACTCATGACTTTTTTTTCATGAGCATTTTTGAGCTTTATAGATTTCGAGTGTCAACTCTTGTGTATTTAGCATGCTTCATGGAAGATATGATTTGTTTTCATGTTTGAAGGATCTTTAACTAATTTTTCAAAAATTACTTTAAACTAGTTATTTATTTTTCACTTGGTAGTGTTTTCAATTTATAACTATTTTCAAATCTTATTTTTGAAAACTTCTACCCTGCAAAGGTGGATGGCTAGGCGACCATACCTTGTATACCCTTATTGAATATCTTTTAAACTTGTGCATGAATAGGGTGGTAGTTATGAGTTATACACATAATCTTTATAGAATTTTATTTTTGTATACTCATATGTGTTTCTTATATATGTATGATTCATTAGTATCAATTTCAAATACATACATATATTTGATTTTATTGTACTTGTTTTACAATATCTTTACATTCTTAAAGCACAAATTATGTTTATGTTAACGTTGAGTTTATTCCAAATGTTAATTGGTATTTATATAAGTTTATACATTGATTTCAATTGATATTTCAATTGGTATTTATTTGATATCAAAATATACTTCATGTTACACCTTCAATTGGTATCAAAATCTACTATTGGTATAATTTTTTTTACAAGTGGTACCAACTTTTGTTTTGTCAGCTACTATTTGATTTCATTGGTATCAAAATTTATTTCGTTAGATTAAGAAATTTCAAAATTTTGTTTTAAGTATTATCAAAAATTTTGTTTTTAAATTTATTGATATGTATAGCCTATATGCAAGAGGAGCTTAACATCTCCTCTATATATAGATTCATGTTGAGCGTATCTCACATTGAGGAGCTTGACCTCTTTTCTTTATGTGGTACACGTGGGTAGGTAGAGCTTAACATCTCCGCTTATACATTGTATATTATGCTTTATGTGAGTTAGGGTCTAGTCATCTCTTCTCCATGTAATGCATGTTTACAACGAGAGCTAACTTTACGTCTCTCCTCGTCATGAATGTATATCGCATATACATCCTTATTGTTTGATTATCCTCACCTCTTTGTTGATGAATTGACAAAAGGGGGGAGAAGAATTTAGAGAGTTTATATATGCATATTTAAATCTCTGTTTATGCATATATGTTTTGTTTACTTTATGTATTTCATTGAATGCATGAGTTAAGGGGGAGTTTGTATGAAGCTTATCTTTAATCCACGCATATTGATCGTACATATATTTTGTATTCTTTTCATTACACTCCTACATTTATCGTGTAATAAATCTGCCAATTTCCTTATCTTAAATACCTATTTTGCAGAAGATAATAATGAAGAGAAAGAGGATTAAACTAAATAAATACCAGTTAAAATCAGATTTAACTGGATCTATTTGGTTAGCTGAGGATGATCTCAGATCTACTTAGAACAAATCAAGGATTGCGGCAAATATTCAGCTGAAGATCAGAGCAAATCAGAAAGATAACACCAAATGGAAACCGATAAAATTCAGATTTTTATAAATCCATTTTGGCTAGCTAAAGATCAATCGAGGATAATATCAAATACAGAGAGATAAATGGATAGAGAGAAGATTAACGGATAAGATGAAGCAAGTTTGACTCAGATTCTGACTGGATACGTTTTACTATTTAAATCATAACTTTCGCTACCGAATCTCAAATCTGATGATTCAAGATGATCCAGAAAGCAGACTTACAGGGCTAAAACTCTTATGTTGATTACTATTTCTAATTCTATCATTTGATAAGTCATATTCAGCAATCAACACGCCAATAAACTGCAGATCAGAACTGAATATTCACATCAAATCAAGTTTGGAGATAAGGGGAGGATTCAAATTCAGAAATAGCCAGCTTTTCTTATCTTCATACTCCTATAACCTCTGCATTTCTTCTATAAATACCTGCAATCTCAAAGGCAAAGAGGACGACCATGAGAGATAGGATTTAGTCCAGTTTTTCATTCTTTGTAGTGTAGGTTTTTGTTTTCTTTTGATGTAATTTTTATTTCTTTGTAAGTATAGTTCAGACTGAGATTCATGTAAGTAAGAGAGAGGCTTATGTTGAGAGTGACACCGATGTACCTCCTCCTTTCTCCATCGTTTCTGCAAGCAATAAAAGGTAATTTTTTTTTATGTTTGTCTTTACTTTTATTTCCTTCTTCTTCTTTCTACTTTTCCTCTTTTGGTTATGATGAGCATTCAAGTGAATCTAGAAGCATCAATATAACAATGTTTGTGTGAGTGCCAACGATATTTCATGATGATGTTCTCCTCCTCAAGACTCCGTATCATTTCATTCTTATTCGTCTTGATGATGTAATGCGAATGGGGACTGAGCTCGATCTTATGGCTTATGCGTTGAATGCCTCCGAAGCAAGGTAGAACATGCAAGGGTTTCAGGTAAGTCATCAACCAAAGGAGGTAAGTATTTCTTTAATCTATTCTTTCTTTTCTTTTATTTCTTTAGTTTAGATCACCAACACCAACAACACCCACTTCTTTTATCACTCATTTTCCATTTCTTTATACATATCCAATTCTGGTTTCTCTATCTTCCCAATCTCTCACTTTCTGCCTAACTTCATTGTAATTTATTTTTCTTTTCTTTTTAAGAAACTAAAGAAGAATTTTAACCATCTAGTATCTTAAAAGAAAACTTACTAAAAAGCTTCCATCGCTAGTCCCTCCTTGTGGATCACGACCTGCATAGCCACTTGCTATTGCGGTAGAATTGAGCACCTTGCACTACTATTTTAAAAGTTCTGAAATTCTGTATTTGTGTGCAGGTTCAACACCAATCAAATTTTTGGCGCCGTTGCCGGGGAGGGATGGTAAGTAATTCTCTTTAAAGTTTACATTTTTGATTGACTTTCTTCTTTGTTTTTTGTACAGATTTAACAACAAGGAATTCTTGCTGCAGTGGACACATAAGTGGCCTTGGACTCTGCTCAAGAAAGCAGAGCCTAGAAGCCATCAAATTTGCTACAGTCCTATGGCAAACTGAGTGAACTACTAACCTGTATTTTCTGTAGGTTGGCTGAATTGCGTAGTTTAAATATTTGTAGCATTTATTTCCTTGTTTGTCTCACTGTATTTACTTTCTAACCTCAACAGTAAAATGATGATTGTAAATGCTAAAAAATGATTTAGACTTTGCATTTAGGCACTGATTAGTCTACATTTCTGCATTATTATGTCGCATTCTCTCACCGATTTATGAATAAATTGTCGGTCTAAATCGTGTTTTGGTCTTTATTGCAGGTAGATCCAAAGTCCAAGGGCAAAGATGGAATAAGAGCCTAATTCATCCCAATTTATGGTAATTAATCCCGCATTACTTGGAGGCCAAGCAAAGGATTATCTAGAAGATACATCGAATCTAGCCTCTTGCGCACATCAGACGGATCTGCGGACCAAATTACCAAAAATGGAATATACCAAGAAGGTCCTCGAAGCCTGGAGATGTTTCTCGCCAAAATCAGGGATTTAACTCCCTGATTTTGCGGCGGAAACGCGGCAATTCCCGAGATTCCGCAGCACTTTTGTGGAGATACGCGTCGAGTTTCGACGCGGGGCCCCGTCTTGTCTTCTAGATGCTTCTGAGGCCTATGAATAGCCCTGCATTCGATCAGAGTGAAGCAGTCTTCATTTTTAGGAGTAGGTCCAGATTTTAGGAGTAGTGTAGGTGAGTGTTCTTCATTTCTTATATTTTCATTTCTTTTTAGATCATTGTAGTAGGGCTGAGTGATTCATAGAGAGAGAGATAGTGAGGGATTGATGTAATAGAGAGTGACACTCTATGTAAAGATGCCTCCTTTCTCTTCCAATGTAATCTCCTTCACCTTCTACATGATTTCTTGCTAACTTTTTCTTCTCATGGCAATCTAACTACTAACCACTAACCATCTAACCACTTACTTGATAATCCACATGAATCGGGTTGCCTCTACAAGGCCTTGTTCTTGCAAGAGCCATTGATGGCCAAAGATGATGGGTTCTAACATCTAACTTGCTAACTTGCTAACTTGCTAACCAAGCTAACTCTCTTTTATTTCATGCTCTTTTATTTCATGCTAGTAGTGTAATGAGTGATGCTTGTATTAGCTTGTTCTTGATGCAAAGTTTTGATTGTTATGAACCATCCATGAGCCATTCTTTGTATCGTCTCTTTGAAGCCAAGGATTGTGATGGCCGAGGATCAAAATGTGAGGTAACTATCTCGAAGAGGTTAGCATGGTTAGTGGAGCACTTAGTAGTTAGTAGCCATGAGTTTTCTTTTCTTTGTTTTAGAAACAATTTCTAAGCTTCTTTTACTATTTGTCTATCGATGTTTTCACCGCCTTCTTAGTTTACCTTTGTTCCATCTTCTTTTCATTCATTTTCCAAACCACTTCTATTTTGTTTTCACTGCGCCGTTTTCATCGCTCTCCTCACCTACCACATTCTGGATTTCCTTTTCTTTTTCTTTTTCACTTTCTTTTTCATTCTTTCAACAAAGAAGAAGTGTTAACAACTGACGTGAATAGAGACTGTTAATGCTTCTATCGCCTCCCTTCCCTGTGGATTCGACCCGTTAAGCCAATGCTATAACGGAAGTATCGAGGGTACATTAGCACATTCGAGCTTTTTAGTTGATTTCATAAATACACATTTTTGAGTGCTAGTTTCCCCATTGATCAAAATTTTTGGCGCCGTTGCCGGGGAAGGGAATGGTTTTGTTTTCAGGTTTTTGTTAACATTGTCTTCTCTGTTTTGGTGTGCAGGGCAATATTTACAGGTTCTTAACATTGCAGAACATAAGCTAGCTTTGCCTTTCTCTGCTCTTGAAAGCAGGGCCCCAGATTCTAAAGAAAAGCCGCGCAACCGCGGCATTTGCCGCGAAACCGTGGCAATTTTGTGAAGATTGTACATGTTGTTGTTCTGGGATGTGTTGATTGTAATAGCTAGTTGATTTGTGCTGCTATCTTTTTGCTTTGATTGCCCACGCACCATAATAAATAAAAGAACTAAAATACGGTATTTGGACGCATTTAAAACGGTTTAGACATTTGCATTTAGGCACGTGTCAATTCAATTCCAATATACTGTATTTTGTTCTGTTGTTGTGATCTGGATGGAGATGTACATATGGCATTGCATATAGCATAGGACAAACACGTGGGTGATTTATCGCTTTGTGTTATATTCTTGTCTATATTGCACACTTGCACGAATTGAATTCAATTCTACTTCCTGATTCAATTATGACTCCGGTATCTTCACCTGATTTCACTCCTTTTCCCGAGTCAGTATTGGATCCAGTGCCAGTTCATTGTGAAATTGAATCACCAATCTTTTATGATGATCATATTGAACTTGACTAATTCCATACTTTTGAAAGTCCATTTGATAAATTGGTAAGTTCTCATTTTTGTGGAATTGAACTTAATGAGGAATGTGACTTTGATTCTCAAGTTTGTGATCCAGTTCAAATTCCTGAATCACTATTGACTCCTGTTTTGTTACCCAATTTGAGCAACATTTTAGAGTCAGTTTTGATTCCCATACCTGTCATTCCTGAACTTGAATCACCAATCTTTGATAGTCACATTCCATCATGGGGAAATGAATGTGGACTTGAGCTTCATCTTCTTGATTTGGACTCTCTTCCAGAACCGATCTCGACTCCCGAACCTTTACTTGACTTAAGTCATTTTTCTGAGTCGATATTAGTTCCTATATTTCCTGAGTCCAAATTAATCATTCCATTCTGGGACAAGGGCTTTGATAAATTTGACTCAGAAATTATTTTGAAAATTTGGAAATTAGATGGGGTAAATTTTTTTAATAAAACTCATAAATATATACATCTTTCTAGTGGGTTGTATCATGGAGGTTTCTGGTGGGTTCCTCCGGACTCCACGCAAGACTGATTGGGCCGCCTTTCGTGGACCAATCAGACCGCCACCGGAACCACCACCTTGAGGTGATTTTTCCTTCCCTCTCTATTTTGTTTCATGCATACATACATCACGATGCATTGAGGACAATGCATGAGATAAGTGTGGGGGAGGGTTTACTAACTTAGAGTTTTTAGATTTTCTTTCTTTTACACTTCTTTTAGGATACTTTTCAAATCTTCCCTTTTAGAAATTTTCTCTTTCTTTAAAAACTTTTGATATAAGAGACAAAGTTTTGATCTATTTTTAAGAAAATTAAGATGATCTTAGAAATTAAGGAAGCCTTAATTGTGACATCTTAAACCTAGTTGAAATAATAGATCTTGTTTAAAATTATAGGTTAAGTATAAAAGATTGGGGAGATAATTTTATCTTGAATTGTTGCCTTAGATAGTATGCATTTCATACTTACACAATTTTTGGGATGGAAACAAAGACCTAAAAAGCAAAAAAAATAAAGAAAAAAATATATATATAAATAAAACATCACTTATTAAGCTGGATAATTATGCCTCAAGAAGCATGATTATTCACGCCTAACGGTGGTCAAAAGAAGCAAATAATCCCCCTTAGTTTTGTGGCCTTGTTTACTTGAGTCCTTAAACCCGAGGGATGTTTTCTCATCTGGTGCCCTAGGACCATCTGGTTTGGGAGTCATCGGTTATAGGCTCGCTACGTGGGTAAACTAGAAAGCCTAAACTAAGGGAAGAAAAAAAAAGAAAAAAAAAAGAGTAAATAAATGGCTTGATGGTTAGAGTTGAAATCCCAGAAATCTTCACTATCACAAAGTGCATATTATCTAGGTATTATAAAAGATAAAATATTCAATCCAATTTTGAATTCTTACCTTAATTGAAGATAAGATCTTGCATAGAGACTAAGTTTAAGGAAGAATGATTTGTGGTGGACTTATGACCTTAGATCGCTTATATTTTTGCAAAAATATTTCATAAACTTGTCTCTCCTTCAAAATGTGTTTTCAAAATACTAACATTTGTCTTCTTTCTTTATGGATTTTGTGGGTGCAATCCGCTGAAAACCCTCAAGAGACAACACTCCTCCTCTAGGGTAACCTAGAGGTTTAACGGCTTGTTGCACACGCTCAGTGCAATCGCGTCACCTGCGAAAGTGGTGTAATAACCCTTATAGTATAGTTTTTCTTTTCTTGTTTTGCTCAGGACGAGCAAAAGAATAAGTGTGGGGGTGTGATTAGTCTACATTTCTGCATTATTATGTCGCATTCTCTCACCGATTTATGAATAAATTGTCGGTCTAAATCGTGTTTTGGTCTTTATTGCAGGTAGATCCAAAGTCCAAGGGCAAAGATGGAATAAGAGCCTAATTCATCCAAATTTATGGTAATTAATCCCGCATTACTTGGAGGTCAAGCAAAGGATTATCTAGAAGATACATCGAATCTAGCCTCTTGCGCACATCAGACGGATCTGCGGACCAAATTACCAAAAATGGAAATACCAAGAAGGTCCTCGAAGCATGGAGATGTTTCTCGCCAAAATCAGGGATTTAACTCCCTGATTTTGCCGCGAAAACGCGGCAATTCCCGAGATTCCGCGGCACTTTTGTGGAGATACGCGTCGATTTTCAACGCGTGGCCCCGTCTCGTCTTCTGGATGCTTCTGAGGCCTATAAATAGCCCTGCATTCGATCAGAGTGAAGCAGTCTTCGTTTTTAGGAGTAGGTCCAGATTTTAGGAGTAGTGTAGGTGAGTGTTCTTCATTTCTTGTATTTTCATTTCTTTTTAGATCATTGTAGTAGGGCTGAGTGATTCATAAAGAGAGAGATAGTGAGGGATTGATGTAATAGAGAGTGACACTCTATGTAAAGATGCCTCCTTTCTCTTCCAATGTAATCTCCTTCACCTTCTACATGATTTCTTGCTAACTTTTTCTTCTCATGGCAATCTAACTACTAACCACAACCATCTAACCACTTACTTGATAATCCACATGAATCGGGTTGCCTCTACAAGGCCTTGTTCTTGCAAGAGCCATTGATGGCCAAAGATGATGGGTTCTAACATCTAACTTGCTAACTTGCTAACCAAGCTAACTCTCTTTTATTTCATGCTCTTTTATTTCATGCTAGTAGTGTAATGAGTGATGCTTGTATTAGCTTGTTCTTGATGCAAAGTTTTGATTGTTATGAACCATCCATGAGCCATGCTTTGTATCGTCTCTTTGAAGCCAAGGATTGTGATGGCCGAGGATCAAAATGTGAGATAACTATCTCGAAGAGGTTAGCATGGTTAGTGGAGCACTTAGTAGTTAGTAGCCATGAGTTTTCTTTTCTTTTGTTTTAGAAACAATTTCCAAGCTTCTTTTACTATTTGTCTATCGATGTTTTCACCGCCTTCTTAGTTTACCTTTATTCCATCTTCTTTTCATTCATTTTCCAAACCACTTCTATTTTATTTTCACTGCGCCGTTTTCATCGCTCTCCTCACCTACCACATTCTGGATTTCCTTTTCCTTTTCTTTTTCACTTTCTTTTTCATTCTTTCAACAAAGAAGAAGTGTTAACAACTGACGTGAATAGAGACTGTTAATGCTTCTATCGCCTCCCTTCCCTGTGGATTCGACCCGTTAAGCCAATGCTATAACGGAAGTATCGAGGGTACATTAGCACATTCGAGCTTTTCATTTGATTTCATAAATACACATTTTTGAGTGCTAGTCACGCCTCCGATCAATTTTTGAAGAGTGCTGGAGCAAAGGTACGTGTGCATAGCATCTAGTATAAGAACACTTTTAGATTGTTTACATTGCTTAAGTGTTGCTTTTCTTGTACACTGCACTAAATTGATATAAGGGCTTATCCTATAAATAAGATAAGGTGGGAAAGTCATTACCCTCCCTTCGCCCACAAACAATCTCCTCACTCACTAACCCAAGCCTAACTAAAATGAGTAGACGTTGGCCCTAGGGACATCTCAGACTCAATTAGGAGATTATCCTAAGGGAAAAGGTGTTGGAATTTGACTCCTGCCAAATCAGTGTCTAGGAAGGGGATTAAGGGCCGAAAGCCCGAAAGTTGGTGGTTACTTAATTAAGGAACGTCTTTAACGGATAACCTCCCACCAATCTTGCCTTGACCTGGCTGATTAGCTTGTGGTCAAAGTCTGCATTATACCTCCCGTGGACAGTCTAACCAGTTAGGAGTCGTCTAGGTCATAGGTTTATCCTAACTTAGGTTAGAATTTTTTCTTTTTTGTTTGTTTATTTGTTTGTTTTTCTTTGTTTGTGTTTAACATTTATTGTGTGATATGGCTTATAACAATAATTTTTTCAATTTAATGATAATCCATATTACACCCCAACCTCTTTTTCGGATATCACCAACCCGGCATATCATAACTTTAACCAACCTAGTGTGCCGGATTGGTCTTATCCGAATCAATATAACCCATGCCCCCAATCTTATAATCATAATTTCTAGAATAATTTTAACTCTTCACAGAGTCAATGGGGATTCACCTCCCCCAAGTTCAATTTTCAACCAACTTGACCTCCTTATCCACCTTGTCCACAATATTTTCAAGATTCATACTCAGTTCCACCAGTCCAAAATAGAAAACCATCAATTTTGGAAATGAGTATGCGTGAGTCCAAACAACAATCACAAAATCTGATGGACTCACAATTTTACCTCCAATTTCAAAATAACACTTCATCTTTTCAAGACCAATTGCAACAAAACGATGAACTTATCAACTATGAAAAGATGCTTGAAGCCATGACTCAAGCTCAAAACGCTCGTAATCATGACATAGATATGATGGTCCAAACTCTACGTTCTTACCGTTTGGCCAGTTCTGATGTCGCTAACCATTCTGTTAGAGCCGAAGAGTCATGTTGTTTTGAAAAACAAGGTTCCATTTCAGCATAATCATTTGAACTTGCCCAAACTCCAAATTTTGAAAGTGAAATTGACAGTTTGACAAGTTATCCCTTTCCTAAATTGAACTTGAGAATGATTATGATCCTGAATCTCAACTTAGTGATTCAACTCTACTTCCTGATTCAATAATAACTCCGGTGTCTTCACCTGATTTCAATCTTTTTCCCTAGTCAACATTGGATCCTGTGCCAATTCAACATGAAATTAAATCACCCATCTTTGATGATCTTCATATTGAACTTTCCCAATTTCATACTTTTGAAAGTCCTATTGACAAATTGGTAAGTTCTCATTTTTATGAAATTGAACTCAATGAGAAATGTGACCTAGATTATCAAATTTGTGATCCAGTTCAAATTCCCGAATTAATATTGACTCCTGTTTTGTTACCCGACTTGAGTAATATTTTAGAGTCAGTTTTGATTCCCACACCTGTCATTCTTAAACTTGAATCACCAATATTAAGTCACATTCTATTGTGGGAAACTGAATCTGGACTTGAGTTTCAACTTCTTGATTTGGACCCACTTCCTGAGCCAATCTCGACTCCTGAACCTTTACTTGACTTAAGTCACTTTCCTAAGTCAGTATTAGTTCCAGTACTTTCTGAGTCCAAGTCAATCATTCTATCTTTTCACACTCTATTTTGGGACAAGGCGGTTGACAAAATTGACTCTGAAATTAATTATGGAATTTGAAAATTAGATGGGGTTAAATTTTTAATTAAAAACGTTCATATATACATCATTTTAGTAGGTTATATCTTCCTGAGTCCAAGTCAATCATTCTATCTTTTCACACTCTATTTTGGGACAAGGCGGTTGACAAAATTGACTCTGAAATTAATTATGGAATTTGAAAATTAGATGGGGTTAAAATTTTAATTAAAAACATTCATATATACATCATTTTAGTAGGTTATATAAAAGAGATTTCTGGTGGGTTCCTCCGAACTCTACGAAAAGTCGATTGGGCCGCATTTCGTGGACCAATCAGACCACCACCGGAACCACCACCTTAAGGTATTATTTTCCTTCCCTGTCTTCTTTTTCATGCATCTATGTATTAATTCATATATTGAGAACAATGGATGAGATAGGTGTGGGGGAGGGTTCTAACATAACTTAGGTTTTTATTAAAAAAAAATTAAACATTTTCTTTACTTTTAAAAACTTTTTGAAAATAGAAACAATATTTTGACATATTTTTTGTAAGAAATTGAGTCAATTTTAGAAATTGAGTCAATTTTAAGGAATAGGAAAATCAAAATTAGGATTTCTTAAACTTGGTCAAAATAAGATTATTTGTTTGATTTTTAGGGTTAGGAAGATAATTTGTCAAAGTAATTTAGTCTTCATCTTTACCTTAATGAAATATGCATACTTCATACATTTACACACTTAGGGTTCAAAAATAAAGATTCTTATGCCTTATAAAAAATAAAAAAAGAAAAAAGAAAAAATATATCTATGAAAGATGAACAAATCTAATTATTGATTAGCTAGGTACTTTGGCCTAAGCAAGTCTTAGTATTTATGCAAAAGATGATTAGATAAGTTTGAGAAAAAATATATAAAAATCCTCTGATTAAGCTGGGTATTTGTGCCTAATAAAGCATAAGTATTCACGCCTAAAAGGGGTTCACATAATAAAATCCTTAGTTTTGTGGCCTTGTTTGCTCGAGTCCTTAAGTCCTTGGGGTGTTTTCTCACCCGGTGCCCTAAGACCGTTTAGTTGGGAGTCATCGATTAAAGGCTCGTTACATGGACAGATTAGAAAGGCTAATAGAACTAAGGAATAATACCACAAATATATATATAAGTAAATAAGGCATAAGAGTTAGAGTTAATGAACCCTTAGTCAAAATTTTCACGGTCACAAGGTGCATATGACTTAGGGTAAAGTAATAGACTAGATGAGAAGTACAATTTGACTCCTTACTTTGATTGATAACAAATTTTTGAATAGAGACTAAGTTTAGGAATGAAAAATTCAGTTTTCCTATAACTTATAGATTACTTAAATCTTACAATTATATTTCAAATATTTTTCTCTTTCAAAATGCTTTTCGGAAATACTAACTCTTTATTTCTCTTTTTTTATGGATTTTGTGGGTGTAATCCACTGAAAACCCTCACGAGACAAAACTCGTCCTCTAGGGGAAACCTAGAGGTTTAACGGCTTGTTGCACATGCTCAGTGCAATCGCGTGATCTGCAAAAGTAGTCTAATAATTTTTACTATAGTTTAGTTGTTTTGCTCGAGGACGAGAAAAAAATAGGTGTGGGGGTGTGATCGTACATATATTTTGTATTCTTTTCATACACTCCTACATTTATCGTGTAATAAATCTGCTAATTTTCTTGTCTTAAATACCTATTTTGCAGAAGATAATAAAAAGAGAAAGGGGATTAAACTAAATAAATACCAG
This sequence comes from Agave tequilana, assembly GCA_038442645.1. Taxonomy (NCBI): domain Eukaryota; kingdom Viridiplantae; phylum Streptophyta; class Magnoliopsida; order Asparagales; family Asparagaceae; genus Agave; species Agave tequilana. The sequence continues at coordinate 50,441 of JAVJIF010004303.1, read as the reverse complement.
TTAAAATCAGATTTAACTGGATCTATTTGGTTAGCTGAGGATGATCCCAGATCTAATTAGAACAAATCAAGGATTGGGGCAAATGTTCAGCTGAAGATCAGAGCAAATCAGAAAGATAACACCAAATGGATACCGATATAATTCAGATTTTTATAAATCCATTTTACTAGATAAAGATCAACCGAGGATAATATCAAATACAAAGAGATAAATGGATAGAGAGAAGATCAATGGATAAGATGATGCAAGTTTGACTCAGATTCTGACTGGATACATTTTACTATTTAAATTATAACTTTCACTATCGAATCTCAAATCTGATGATTCAAGATGATCCAGAAAGCAACCTTACAGGGCTACAACTCTTATGTTGATAACTATTTCTAATTCTGTCATTTGATAAGTGATATTCAGCAATCAACACGCCAACAAACTGCAGATCAGAACTAAATATCCACATCAAATCAAGTTTGGAGATTAGGGAGGATTCAAATTCAGAAATAGCCAGCTTTTTCTATCTTCATACTCCTCTAACCTCTGCATTTCTTCTATAAATACCTCCAATCTCAAAGGCAAAGAGGATGACCTTGAGAGATAGGATTTAGTCCAGTTTTTCATTCTTTGTAGTGTAGGTTTTGTTTTCTTTTGATGTAATTTTTATTTCTTTGAAAGTATAGTTTAGACTGAGATTCATGTAAGTAAGAGAGAGAGGCTTATGTTGAGAGTGACATCGATGTACCTCCTCCTTTCTTCCATCGTTTCTGCAAGCAATAAAAGGTAACTTTTTTTTATGTTTGTCTTTACTTTTGTTTCCTTCTTCTTCTTTCTACTTTTCCTCTTTGGTTATGATGAGCATTCAAGTGAATCTAGAAGCATCAGTATAACAATGTTTGTGTGAGTGCCAACGATATTTCATGATGATGTTCTCCTCCTCAAGACTCCGTATCATTTCATTCTTATTCGTCTTGATGATGTAATGCGAATGGGGACTGAGCTCGATCTTATGGCTTATGCGTTGAACGCCTCCGAAGCAAGGTAGAACATGCAAGGGTTCCAGGTAAGTCATTAACCAAAGGAGGTAAGTATTTCTTTAATCTATTCTTTTTTTCTTTTATTTCTTTAGTTTAGATCACCAACACCAACAACACCCACTTCTTTTATCACTCCTTTTTCATTTCTTTGTACATATCCAATTCTGGTTTCTCCATCTTCCCAATCTCTCACTTTCTGCCTAACTTCATTGTAATTTATTTTTCTTTTCTTTTTAAGAAACTAAAGAAGAATTTTAACCATCCTTTGTATCTTAAAAGAAAACTTACTAAAAAGCTTCCATCACTAGTCCCTCCTTGTGGATCACGACCAGTATAGCCACTTGCTATTGCGGTAGAATTGAGCACCTTGCACTACTGTTTTAAAAGTTCTGAAATTCTGTATTTGTGTGCAAGTAAAAACATCAATCACATATATAACTCCATGAGTTTTTGTGATCATCAAAAAGGGGGAGATTGTTGCCCAAAGGCCCATAGCTCTAGTTTTGATGATGATTAACTCATGTTATTATAGAACTAATGATCTTGTGTCTATTTAGTTTCAGATATTTAATCAAGATCTTAGTCGGTGTTTAGCTTCAATAAAAGATTCGAAGTCAAATTTTGAAGCTAGGATGTGTTGATTCAAGAGCTCGCGCATCAAGATCGCATCAAGTACTCAAGAGGAGTCTAACTCATTGGATCAAGGTATGGATCAGTCAAGAAGAGAAGAAAATTTTCAAGAGAAGATTTTCGTGAAGAATTGTGTCATGTTTGTAAGTGTTAAAATTTATTTTAGATAAAATGTAAAAATAGATTAGTTGTGAATTGCTTAAGCTCATACACACACACAAAATTTATATGTGTTTTCATTAAACAGTTTTGATTTTAGAAAATACCGTTTTAGTTTTTGAGCTTCAAAGTATACATCCTTATGTTTCATGATTAGATTTCATCAAAACAAGTTTATATGGTTTATATGTGTTTTGGATTTAATCCATACACGTTGTTGGTTCAAATGTTTAGAAAATTTATTTGGTGATTCTATATCATATGTTTAAGTTTTGTATTTATCAAAACTTATTTTAGAGATAATTGTCAAAAACATAGATATTTCATCTCATATGTGTATTGGATCATATCCATAGACAGTAAGCTTCAAAAGTGCTTAAAATATCTTGTTTTTGTAAGATGTTTTGAAAAAAAATCATTTTTCAAATCAAAGATTGATTTTGAAAAATAAGGATTTTTATTTAAGGCAAAATTTCTATATCACAAAAATGATTCAAAAAGTTTGTAATATGTGTTGATTTTTTATCACACATATTTGTACTTCAAAGTATTTCAAAAAACTTATTTTTATAAATTTTATGTGATTTTGTTGAAGTAAAAAGACCAAGTTTTAAATTCCCAAAATTTCAGTCCTGGCCTTCTGCCGGTCAACCGAGACAGAAGTCGGTCAACCGGGCGGTCGACCGATGTGCATAAAATGTGCACAGCCCTTTGGTTTGAGGGATGGTCGACCGACCCGGTCGACCGTCCAAAGAATTTTGCTCTTTGGATCTGGCCCCGGTTGACCGGGCGGTCGATCGGCAGGTCAATTGCTGGGCGCGGCCGACCGGCAGGCTCCGAAGGTTAAAAATATGACCATTGGCAGGTCGACCGTCCGATCGAACAACTCATCATTTTGACATGCTGTTTGACCCTAACGGTTAGTTTTTGGGAGTCTATATAAAGGGGCTATTTTGGGCTGTTTTAGACAAGATTTTGAGAGAGTTTCAAAGCCGTTTTTCCCATATCTCTTAGAGGTTTTCTCCACTTGTTTTAGAGCTAATATTTCCATATCAAAAGGAGAGTTTTTCAAGAGTGTTTTCAAAAGAGATTTCTTGAGCTTTTCACTATAACTCTATTTTGTTTTTCTCACACCACCTTGAGCTTTCCATTACTATATCAATCCTCTAGGGATCTTTGTTGTGAGAGTTGTTTTTGTGATCAAGAGAAGTGATCACAAGATTTCATCCTTTTATTGTGAGGAGTTGTAGAGGTTGTGGCCTTGGTGAAAAGTGTTTTGTGGTGATCAAGTGAAGTGTTCAACAAGTGTTCCGGCGTGTGGTTGGAGGAGTTGTAAGAGGTGTGGCCTCGACAAGCTAGTGTGCTTGCGTGTGTTGTTCTTGCGGGAACAAGAGAGGGACTAGTGAGTCCAAGAGTTCTAGTGTGAAGTCATTGTAGGTGTTGCGACACCGAGTGATCTTGCGGGATCGTTTCTAGTGAAAATCCTTCTTAGTGTTGAAGGCGGGGACATAGAGCAAGAGTGCTCGAATCTCGAAATAATTCTCCCGTGTTTGTGATTATTCTTTCTCTCTCTCTGTTTATATATCTTGCATGCTTATCTTTTTTATCTCTTTATATGCTTGATATACTTGTGCTCAACTGATATATGCTTGGGATTGTTTGCTCACACTTGTATTCAACCAGGGAGGCACCTCAACTCTTAATCTAGAGGAATCCTGAAGAGATAGTCCAGAGCCCTTTACCGAGAATTCGGCTACACTCTTGTGTTGTATCTTGTGTGTTAGCTTAATAGTTTTTGTTTGTATAAATAATTTTTAATTCCACACCACTTATCATTAGATTAGCTAGTACACCTATTCACCCTCTCTAGGTGTATTTTCAGATACGGGGAGCAAACGCTCCCCTAACCACCTCAACCAATCCGCGAAAACGCGGCAGGTGGCCACACCTGGTTGGTGGTACTCCCCCGTTTGGTGATACAGCTTTATCTCTTGCTGGTTTTCCTGTTTCAACTCCTGAATTTGACGAAACTGCCTTTGATCTTTGGCTTTAACCAATTGATTTGGGAAGATTTATTTTAACCGATTTTTAACTTTTCTGATTTGCCATGATCTGCCCTGATTTTCTAATTTCGAATTAATTCTGAATTAAATCAGAATTTTGATGGGCTTTTGGGCTCGTTCTCTTTCCTTTCCTTTAGCAATGGGCCTGCATTTTATAAAGAAAAATAAGACTTATTAATAGGATTTATTAGATAATAAACATGATAGTGTGACAATATATGTACAATATATGTGACCGATCAATGAATTGTCGAGGAAGTTTCATTGGGCTTAAAAGCCAACTGTCTCCTCTATCATTTAGCCGTCAGAGGCGTTGGATTATTTTGTTGCTTTAAGTAACATGGTGTACCTTTCTGAGTTTTCACTCTGCAGATGATTTCTAGAATCTTGCTGGGGATTAAGAAAGTGAATATGAATTCTGCAGGGATTTTGTCCAGAGATTAACATTCCTCGTGGAACCCTCTCTGATCCTCGTTCGGTCACCACGCTTTGATATGAATGTGAAAACACTGGAAAGGTTCTGCAAAGATACGTCACGAACCTTCTGCAATGAGTTTGGCTTGATAAGCCATTAGATAAACTCATTCAACCCATTGTAAGAGTCGATCGATCACCATATCTTAGTATGAATGTGAAACTGTGGAAAGGTTCTGCAAAGATGCATGACGAACCTTCTTCTATGAGTCTTGATAAGCCATCAAATAAACTCATTCAATCAGCTCATTTGAATATTTAGATGCCTTGTTGTTGGGTCAAGCTTTGATCAATCGAACAAGAGAAGGGAGACATGCCACCATTACATATGAAAAAGTCAAGCTATATAAACCATCTTTCTGGATCGAGAGGAATGATAAAAAAGAAGAGTGCCTAAAACTATTGCATAGGCATGCTTGACTTCAAAATATGACCTATTCTTCTAACTTGAAGATGTGTGCATGTCTATATACTAGAGAAGTGTGACAAGGCTAAAAACTGACATTTTACCTTTATCTTTCCTTCAATGTTTACATCATGCATCATAATATCACCTATATTCGGTCGGCTCGGCGTTGATCACTTGTGACGTGATCCATTAAATGAGGAAGCTTTTCTTTGGCGCTCTCCCAAGCATCTTGGATCTCAAACCCTGATCTATCTGATTGATCAACGTGGAGCTTCGATCAGAGGTGTAATACTAACTTGATCGTGAGAAGAGTGACAAAGCTAAAAATGAAGTTTCTAACTTTATTATTCCTTCGTGATTGACATCATGCATCATAATGTCAGTAATGTTCGGTCGGCTTGACGTCGATTGACTGTGATGTGATCCATTGAATGAGGATGCTTTTCTTTGGAGCTCTCCCAAGCATCGTGGATCTCAAACTCTAATCCATCTGATTGATCAGGGTGAATCTTCGATCAGAGATGTAGTATTAACTTGATCATGAGAAGAGTGACAAAACTAAAATTGGAGTTTCCAACTTTGTCATTTCTGCAATGTTGACATCATGCATCATAATGTCACCAATGTTCAGTCGGCTCGGCGTTGAGCGACCTGATGTGATCCATTGAATGAGGAAGCTTTTCTTTGGCGCTCTCCTAAGCATCTTGGATCTCAAATCATAATCCATATGATTGATTGGGTGAATCTTCGATCAGAAGCGTAGTGTTAACCTGATCATGAAAAGTATCCATTTAAGGATAGTACTTCTTCAAGAATCTGCTGTTGATCAGCATCATGAGCGTATCACCATCCGAAATTATAAGGTGATATGCTCTATTTGAGTAGAATGACTCTACTACAAATGGTCTTTCCCATTTGGGTTAGAATTTTCTTTTCATCTTATATGTCATAATTATGATCTTCTGACAACTAAGACAAGGTCGCCTTTCTTGAAAATTCGTTATCTGACTTTCTTATTGAAGGCTCTAGAAATACGAGCTTGATAGAGCTCGATTTGTTGTTAAGCTTGCAGACGTCTGTCATCTAAAGCTTCTAACTCCTGAAGTCGCAATCGATGTTTCTGCTCGTCTTGTCATCTTCGTTGTCAAAGCAATATGCAGAGATGGAATCTGGACTTCTAGTGGGAGTATGACTTCACGTCCGTATATCAAGAAAAACGTCTAGTTTTTGTCAGGGTTCTCACAGTTGTGTGGTAGGTCGAGAGGCATTCAGTCGTCCCAGTCGCGTTGGTTTTTTGAGACAAACTTCTTGAGAAGCTTTCCAATAGTTTTATTAAATGCTTCTTCAAGACCATTGGTAGCTGGATATTATGCTGTCGAAGACACACTTTGGATTCTGAACTTGTTACAGAACCTCTGAAAAGCTTGGCTGATGAATTGGGGTTCATTGTCATGGACAATTCGTCGGGTATACTGATCGTCAAAAAGCAAGTACAAAAATAGGTAAAGGAATGTGGGTTGATGTTACTGCTTTTGCGATTCTTCTGTAGTAGAAAAGTTACTCTACGGGCCGTATCCACAAAGAGGGAGAGCGATAAAAGCTTGATGCGGCTTTGTTTTTCAAGAAAAGAGAAAGTTCTTTGTTTCAAATAAAGAATTTGAAAATGAAAACAAGTTGGTTTCTAAGATTGTTTTAGAATGATTTGGTGGTTTGTAAAAGTGATTTTTTCTAGATGGTAAAAACGCATGGCTAACTTTCTACTAAGTGCTCTGACTAATCTCTAACTTCTTGAAGATGTAGCTCACGATGGATCATAGGCAAGTATTACTTTTATGCATAGGAACTATTCACGTTGGAACCGAATGAAAGTCCTTCATTTAACTTAGCTTCACACGACAAAACTTGGACATTCCCTAATCAAGATCCAATAGAAGGCGAGAATAAGGCAAGTCACCAAGTGCACTAATGGTATCGGTAAAATTAAAAGGAAAATCTCTAACTTAGAAAAACAAGCAAAGTTTAAACTCTATAGTGTAAGTTCACCTAGAGGGAGGGTGAATAGGTGATGGCTAATCTAATGGTCAATTAATGCCAAATGATGCGGAAGCTAAAAACAATTATGACCAAATAAAACTTATTACACTAAACACCACGTATAACCAAAGAGTGTTGCCGAATTTCCCGTGAAGGGCTCTGGACAAACTCCTCTAGATTCCCCTTGAATGGGTTGAGGTACCGCGTTGGCTCTATTGGTTGAATACAAGTGTTAGTCAACAATCTCAAGCAATATATCAATATGAGCACAAGGAATATATCATGCATATAAAGGTAAAGATAAGATAAGCAATGCAAGATATAACAAGAGATAGAGAGAGAGAAAAGGCAATCGCAAATACAAAGGGTTTGTTTCGAGGTTCGAGCACACTTGCTCTACATCCCCGCCTTCGACACACGAAGGATTTCCACTATGCAAGATCCCAATGGATCTCTCCTCGGTGCCGCAACACCTACATTCCCTCGGACTCCCTAGTCCCGTACACACGCAAGCTCACTAGCTCGCCGAGGCCGCACCTCAAACCACCAAGTTCACACAAGAACTCTAAACCACCACGAGCACACTTGCCCGTCTCCTCAAAGTACAAGAAAAGATCTTTGGTGATCACAACACTTTGATCACCTAACAAAAGCTCTCACGACACAATCCTATGGATAGATTAGGCAATGGATAGCTCAAGTGATTGTGAGAAAGCAAGGAAAGAACTATGGTGAAAAACTCAAAGAATCACTTTAAACACTCTTGAATAAAATCTTCCCTTTAGATAGGAAATATTTGCTTTCAAATATGTGGAGAAAACCCTTTTAAAAGAATGGGAAAAACTGGCTCAAAGCTCTCCTAAAATCTTCTTACCAAACAATGACCAAACCCCCAAATATATAGGCTGCCAAAAACTAGCCGTTGGGGTCTGTCAGGCCTGCCAGTCGACCGGTCCGGTCGACCGCCAACGGTCAAAAATCCGACTGTTGGAGTCTCCGGTCGACCGCCCGGTCGACCCAAAAGAACATAGAGCACTGCTCTCAGTTCCGGTCGACCCGGTCGGTCGACCGGCCAACTGCCAGGTCAAGCGTGCACGTCCGTGCACGTCGGTCGACCGAGCCGGTCGACCGACTTCAGCCCTAGTCGACTTGCCATGGTCGACTAGTCGAATTGACTGAAGCCTGAACCAGAAATCTGATAAGGGATTTAAAACATGGTCTTTTTGGTTCAAATAAAATCCCATAAAATACAGAAAAATCTACAAAAATAGTTTTGATGTTATACATTGATAATCAAACATGCTTGCACAAAATCAAGGCATGTTACATATGATTTGAACTATTTTTGTAATATGGAAAAATTGGCTCAAATGAAAACTTTATTTTTCCAAACTTGATTTTTCTAAAACTTTGTTTTTTCAAAACATCATCAAATACAAAAACAAGATATTGTAATTCATTTTAAGGCATAGTGTGTATGGATATGATCCACTACACAATCAATATGAAATATCTATGTTTTTGACATTAAGCACTAAATATGGTTTTGGTTAAAAGATATGTATATAGGAAACACCAAAAACCAAAATGATATTTTTTCAAAATGAAAGTCTTTTCTGAACTGAAAATTCTTTTATGAAAAGACAAATAAATCAAGAGTGTGTGTGTGATATATACTTGAGCAATCCACCAACTATTCTATCCTTTACATTTTATCTAAAAACAAAAATCTTATACCTAGACACAAGTCTTGATCTTGAAGTCTTCCCTTGAAGTCTTCTCATCTTCTTGACTTGGTCCAAGCTCGATCCAAAAGCTCCTTGGATCATACCGTGCTAGCTCCAAATCTTGACATTTTATCCTTTGTTGAGTTATGCACCTACTAAGATCTTGATAATGAATCTGTCACTAATTAAACACAAGATCATTAGTAATATAACTACATGAGTTAATCATCATCAAAACTAGAGTGATGGGCCTTTGGGCCAACATATAGATCATCAAAAATCTGTTAAGCATGAAATATAAGAGAGGTAATACTTGTAAGTAAGTTAGAGTTAGAACCCTCGTCTTAAGACGTCATAGCTCTCGTTTGCACAAGGCTTGTTGACACTATTGACTTTTGGGTTATCAATCAAATTGTTAAAGATTAGTGGGTTAGTAGTTGGTTAGCCATGCAATAAGAGAGTTAGTTAGATATGGTAGTAAAGAAACAAAAAGAGAAGCGGTAAAGAGAAAGGGAGTTACACTAAAATAAGAAAGTAAAAGCAAATGGAAAAATAGCAAGTAATTGGAAAGAAGGAAGAGAAGTAGTTACTTGTATTAGATTGCCACCTTCAAATACAACTTTTATACACTCTCTCTTTCTTTCACTCTAATGGCTGAAACTAAAACTAGAAGAAGAAGAAAACAACAACTACAACTTAGAAACAGACTAACAACAATGTTCTAAACTCTAGATCTGCTTCTCTTTAGACCCCAGGGGGTATTTATAGGCACCAGGGGAAAGGGGGCCAGGGGGATGACCCCTGGCCCAAAGCCTGGGCGCGCCCGCGCCCGTACGGCGGCGAAAACGCGGCGTAGGCCGCGTTTTCGCGGCCATGCCAGGGCGGCGCAGCCTTGTTTTCGGGCAGCATGTTGTCCTGTCTGTCCCCTGTCAGGTGGATCTTCTAGTTTCTTGATTTGATGCCCTGGGCTGACAAAATCTCCTCTCTATGGTCAACGGCTACTTGGTAGGCCTTTAATCACCCATTAAATGGTGACTTAGGGTTTTCTTCTTTATTTGCACACCATGGACCTAGGATCGATCAAGCAAGCAAAGATTTATTAGCAGAATTTTATATCAAATAAATATGCGGATGTGATAAAAAATATGCAAAATTAGAGATTAATCACACCCCCACACTTATCTTTTTGCTCGTCCCGAGCAAAACTAAAAATAAAAAAATTATTACACCACTTTCGCAGGTGACGGGATTGCACTGAGCATGTACAACAAGCCTTTAAACCTCTAGGCTTCCCCTAGAGGAGGAGTGTTGTCTCCTGAGGGTTTTCAGCGAATTGCACTCACAAAATCCTATAAGTAAAAAATATATTTAGTTGTTAGCAAACCTCTTTCAAGAAAAATAACTTTCAATCATCTAAGTAAAAATGATCGAATGATGTAAGAAAGGTTCAACCCTCAAAAGTCCTCCTATACTTTAGCCTTTATAAAAGAAAAAATTATGATTTTTTTAAATTTAGAAAGGATCTTGTACTTCTAACTCATTCTGTTATTTTGTTTTAGATAGATATGCATAATGTGTAAGTGTGATGTGCTTGGGATTTTTCAACTCAACTTTGAATATCATTTAATTTATTAATATTTATCTATTATTCTTGATTTCATTAGGCTTTCTACTTTACTCATGTAGCATATATTAAACCGATGACTCCTAGATGGTTTTAGGGCACCAGGTGGAAAAACACCCCGCAGGTCAAATATGCAAGTAGAGTAGGTCATGAAATCAAGATTTACTTATTTATGTTTTATTTTGTTTTTTTTTGGCGTGAGTAATCATGCTTCTTGAGGCACAATTATCTAGCATTTTTCATTTTTTTCCCAGAGTTGTGTCTCTAAATCCCAAGCATGTGTGTGTGGTTTATACATATCTTACTAAGTGATTGAGGCCAAACCTGCACACAAAATACGAAATTAGAGAACTTAAGAAAAGAAATGTGCAAGTGCTCAATTCTTCTGCTATAGCAAGTGGCAATGCGGGTCGTGATCCACAAGGAGGGTTTGCGATGGAAGCTTTACGGTTCTTTATTGAAATCTTATGAACACAAAACGGGAGTTCTTCTCTGTTTTTAAGTTAAGAAAAGAAAAAGAAAGTTAAAGGTTAAAGTTAAGAAGAAAGCGAGAGATGAAGAAGGTGGAGAAAAATCGAAAAACGATGAAAAGCGACTATGTACAAATGAAGTGGAAAGAAGAATGAAAACGATTTGGAAGAAGTGGTGTTTGTGATTTAATTTACAGAAATGAAAGAAAAGAAATAAAAACAATTGCTTACCTTCTTTTCGTCAAAAGCTTACCTTGAGTCTTCAGCGATGATTTTACCTTGAAGTGGAGGCATTCAGCGCATATCCCATAAGATTTGAGTATTGGTCTTCGTCCACATTACATCATCAAGACTACTTCAAGAATGAAATGATACAGAGAGAGACTCTATTCCATCGTCATGAGCTATCGGTGGCACTCGCAATGGCAAGGCTCTTTCGATGCTTTTAGACTCACTTGGAAGACGATTGCACGAAAAAGAAAAGTAAAATAGAAAAGAAGAAGAAGACTAAATAGAAGTACATACACATAAAAAAACCTCGATTCGATTTCATAACAATCAAAGAAAAGAAAGAAAATCTTACACCATTGTCACTATAGCTCAAGCTTCATTCTTGTTCTTCGATGAAAGTCGATCTCCTCTGAATTACATAAATGAAATTACAATTACATAAAAAGGAAAAACAAAAACCTAAACTAAGAAATGAAAAACTAGTCTAAAATCCTAACTCTGCATGGTCGTCCCTTTTGCCTTTGAGTGAAGGTATTTATAGGAGAAATGGAGAGGGTAGAGGAGTGTGAAGATAAGTAAATCTAGCAATTTTTGAACTCCCCTTATCTTCAAACTTGATTTGAGGTGGATATTCAGTTCTGATCTGCAGTTTGTTGGCATATTGATTGCTGAATATCACTTATCAAATAAAAGAATTAGAGATAATGATCAACATAAGAGTTGTAGCTCTGTAAGTCTGCTTTCTGGATCATCTTGAATCATCAGAATTGAGATTCTGTAGCAAAAGTTATGATTCCAATACTAAAATGTATCCAGTCAGAATCTGAATCAAACTTTCTTCATCTCATCCCTTGATCTTTACTTTAACCGATCGATTCTGAGAGGATTCTTCTCAACCAGTTTTCAACCTCTTGATTTTTTCCTGATTTAGTGAGTGTGAATTAATTCTGATTTAATTCAGAATTTTGGTGGGCTTTGGGCTCATTTCTCTTCATCTCCTTAAAGAATGGGCCTGCAAATAAATTAAGCAATTAATTAAGACAATGCAAAGTTTTATTCTAAAATAGTATGAAAATATGATATTAAATATGTAACATTAGTGACCAATCATACCCCCATACCTATCTTTTGCTCGTCCTCGAGCAAAACAACTAAACTATACTAAGGATTATTAGACCACTTTCGCAGGTCGCGCGATTGCACTGAGCATGTGCAACAAGCCGTTAAACCTCTAGGTTTCCCCTAGAGGACGAGTTTTGTCTCGTGAGGGTTTTCAGCGGATTGCACCCACAAAATCCATAAAGAAAGGGAAATAAAGAGTTAGTATTTTCGAAAAGCATTTTGAAAGGAAAAAAATATTTGAAATATAATTGTAAGATCTAAGCAATCTATAAGTTATAGGAAAACTAAATTTTTCATTCCTAAACTTAGTCTCTATTCAAAATTTGTTATCAATTAGAGTAAGGAGTCAAATTGTACTTCTCATCTAGTCTATTACTTTACCCTAAGTCATATGCACTTGTGACTGTGAAAATTTTGACTAAGGGTTCATTTACTCTAACTCTTATGCCTTATTTATATATATATATATATATATATATATATATATATATATATATATATATTTTGGTGGTATTATTCCTTAGTTTAGGCTTTCCAATCTGCCCATGTAACGAGCCTTTAATCGATGACTCCCAAACCAGACGGTCTTAGGGCACCAGGTGAGAAGACACCCCTAGGACTTAAGGACTCGAGCAAACAAGGCCACAAAACTAAGGATTTTATTATATGAACCACTTTTAGGCGTGAATACTTATGCTTTATTAGGCACAAATACCCAGCTTAATCAGAGGATTTTATATATTTTTTTCTTAAACTTACCTAATCATCTTTCGCATAAATACTAGGCTTGCTTAGACCAAAGCACCTAGCTAATCAATAATTAGATTTGTTTATCTTTTTTTTTTCAAACTTATCTAATTATCTTTCGCATAAATACTAAGGCTTGCTTAGGCCAAGCACCTAGCTAATCAATAATTGATTTGTTTATTTATTTTTTTATATATATATTTTTTATAAGACATAAGAATCTTTGTTTTTGAACCCTAAGTGTGTAAGTGTATGAAGTGTGCATATTTCATCAAGGTAAAGATTAAGACTAAATTACTTTGGCAAATTTCTTCCTAACCCTAAAAATCAAACAAATAATCTTATTTTGACCAAGTATAAGAAATCCTAATTTGGATTTTCCTATTCCTTAAAATTATTTTAATTTCTTACAAAAATAAGTCAAAATATTGTTTCTATTTTTCAAAAAGTTTTTAAAAGTAAAGAAAAATGTTAATTTTTTTTTATTTTTTATTTTAAAGAAAAGAAAAGTTATGTTAGACCCTCCCCCACACCTATCTCATGCATTGTCCTCAATGTATGAATTAATGCATAGATGCATGAAAAAAAAGAAAGGGAAGGAAAAGGTTACCTTAAGGTGGTGGTTCTGGTGGTGGTCTGATTGGTCCACGAAACGCGACCCAATCAACTTTTCTTGGGTCTCGGAGGAACCCACCAGAAATCACACTAATATAACCCACTAAAAAGATTTGTCCATGAAGAATTTTTATTAAAAATTTAACCCCATCTAATTTCCAAATTCCATAATTGATTTCAGAGTTAAATTTGTCAAGCACCTCGTCCCAGAATGGAGTGTGAAAAGATAGAATGATTGACTTGGACTCAGGAAGGACAGGAACTAATACCGACTCAGGAAGGTGACTTAAGTCAAGTAAAGGTTCAGGAGTCGAAATAAGTTCAGGAATTGGGTCCAAGTCAAGAAATTGAAACTCAAGTCCATAATTATTTTTCAACAATGGAATGTGACTTAATGTTGGTGATTCAAGTTCATGAATGATAGGTTGAGGAATCAAAACTGACTCTAAAATATTACTCAAGTTTGGTAACAAAACAGGAGTCAATATTGATTCAGAAAGTTGAACTGGATCACAGATTTGGAATTTAGGTCACATATCTCATTGAGTTCAATATCAAAAAATTGAGAACTTGCCAATTTGTCAATAGGATCTTCAAAAGTGTATAATTGATCAAGTTCACATGATCCTCAAAGATGGTGATTCAATTTCATATGAATTGGTACAAGATCCAATATTGACTCCGGGAAAAGATCAAAATCAGGTGAAGATACCGGAGTCATAATCGAATCAGGAAGTAGAATTGAATCACTAAGTTGGGGTTCAGGATCATATTCATTTTCAAGTTCTATTTCAGGAAAAGGAAAACTTGCTAAACTGTCAATATCTTTTTCAAAATTTGGAGTTTGGGCAAGTTCAAATGGTTGTTCTGAAATGGAATCTTGATTTCCAAAACTACATGACTCTTCGGCTCTAACAGAATGGTTAGTGACATCAGAACTGGTCCAACGGTGAGAATGTAGAGATTCGACCATCATATCTATGTCACGATTACGAGTGTTTTGAGCCTGAGTCATGGATTCAAGCATCTTTTCATAGTTGATAGGTTCATTATTTTGATGAAAGATGAAGAATTATCTTGGAAGTGGTAGTGAAATTGTGAGTCCATCAGATTTTGGGCTTTGTGTTTGGACTCACGCATACTCATTTCCAAATTGATGGTTTCCTATTTTGGACGGGTGGAACTGAGTATGACTCTTGAAAATATTGTGGACTAGGTGGAGAAGGAGGACAAGTTGGTTGATAATTATGCTCGGGGGAGTTGAATCCCCACTGACTCGGTGAAGAGTTGAAATTATTATGGACATTATAGTTATTAGATGGGGGACATGGGTCATATTGATTCGGATAAGACCAATCCGGCACACTAGGTTGGTTAAAGTCATGATATGCCGGGTTGGTAATATCCAAAAATGAACTCGGTGTGTAATATGGATTATTATTAAAGTTGAAAAAATTATTATTATAAGCCATATCACACAATAGAATACACACAAAAAAGAAAGAAAAGCAAACAAATAAACAAACAAGAAAGAAAAAAATTCTAACCTAAGTTAGGGTAGACCTAGACCTAGACGACTCCTAACTGGTTAGACTGTCCACGGGAGGTTTAATGTAGAATTTGACCACAAGCTAATCAGCCAGGTCAGGGCAAGATTGGTGGGAGGTTTTCCGTCAAAGACGTTCCTTAATTAAATAACCACCAATCTTCAGGCTTTCGGCCCTTAATCCCTTTCCTAGACACTGATTTGGCAAGAGTCAAGTTCCAACACCTTTCCCCCTTAGGATAATCTCCTAATTGAGTCTGAGATGTCCCTAGGCCAACGTCTACTCATTTTAAGTTAGGCTTGGGTTAGTGAGTGCTTGGATTCTGATTTTTGGGCTAAGGAAGGGTGATTAATCCCCACCTTATCTTGTTAATGGGTGGTGCCCTTAAAATCAGTTTGTGCAAGTGTACAAGATATATAAGATTCACTCAAAGCGATATAAATCAACCAAGAAGTGAGTCCTATGCTAAATGCAATGCATACGTACCTTGCTCTAGCACTCTTCAACAGTAAAAATAAATGAATTGAAAAAGACGCGTGCCTAAAATGCAAACGTCTAATCAATTTTTAACTTTTGCAACAAACGTTTTACTGTTGATTATTAGCAGGCTTATGTGATGGCATATAAGAAATAAATAATTGCAGCAAACTAGAATTTGCAAACTAAGCAGCCCTACAAAAAGCTGTTAGTAGTCAGCTCTTCATTGCCGCAGATCCGCGGCTTTTGCCGTGGAAAAGCGGCAATTCAGAAGGCAGTGGGTCTCTGCTTTCTAGAGCAGAGGCCCAATACCACTTGTATGTCACTGCAATATTAATTTCCTACTTTGATTGCCCTGTAACCTGCAACAGAGAAGAAAATTCGTTAAGTTCTAAAAAATTTTCAAGAAAAATTCAGATTTCAATAAAAACATGTTACCCTCCCCGGCAACGGCGCCAAAATTTGATTGAGGCCAAACCTGCACACAAAATACGAAATTAGAGAACTTAAGAAAAGAAATGTGCAAGTGCTCAATTCTTCTGCTATAGCAAGTGGCAATGCGGGTCGTGATCCACAAGGAGGGTTTGCGATGGAAGCTTTACGGTTCTTTATTAAAATCTTATGAACACAAAACGGGAGTTCTTCTCTGTTTTTAAGTTAAGAAAAAGAAAAAGAAAGTTAAAGGTTAAAGTTAAGAAGAAAGCGAGAGATGAAGAAGGTGGAGAAAAATCGGAAAACGATGAAAAGCGACTATGTACAAATGAAGTGGAAAGAAGAATGAAAACGATTTGGAAGAAGTGGTGTTTGTGATTTAATTTACAGAAATGAAAGAAAAGAAATAAAAACAATTGCTTACCTTCTTTTCGTCAAAAGCTTACCTTGAGTCTTCAGCGATGATTTTACCTTGAAGTGGAGGCATTCAGCGCATAGCCCATAAGATTTGAGTATTGGTCTTCGTCCACATTACATCATCAAGACTACTTCAAGAATGAAATGATACAGAGAGAGACTCTATTCCATCGTCATGAGCTATCGGTGGTACTCGCAATGGCAAGGCTCTTTCGATGCTTTTAGACTCACTTGGAAGACGATTGCACGAAAAAGAAAAGTAAAATAGAAAAGAAGAAGAAGAAGAAGACTAAATAGAAGTACATACACATAAAAAACCTCGATTCGATTTCATAACAATCAAAGAAAAGAAAGAAAATCTTACACCATTGTCACTATAGCTCAAGCTTCATTCTTGTTCTTCGATGAAAGTCGATCTCCTCTGAATTACATAAATGAAAATTACAATTACATAAAAGGAAAAACAAAAACCTAAACTAAGAAATGAAAAACTAGTCTAAAATCCTAACTCTGCATGGTCGTCCCTTTTGCCTTTGAGTGAAGGTATTTATAGGAGAAATGGAGAGGGTAGAGGAGTGTGAAGATAAGTAAATCTAGCAATTTTTGAACTCCCCTTATCTTCAAACTTGATTTGAGGTGGATATTCAGTTCTGATCTGCAGTTTGTTGGCATATTGATTGCTGAATATCACTTATCAAATAACAGAATTTGAGATAATGATCAACATAAGAGTTGTAACTCTGTAAGTCTGCTTTCTGGATCATCTTGAATCATCAGAATTGAGATTCTGTAGCAAAAGTTATGATTCGAATACTAAAATGTATCCAGTCAGAATCTGAATCAAACTTGCTTCATCTCATCCCTTGATCTTTGCTTTAACCGATCGATTCTGAGAGGATTCTTCTCAACTAGTTTTCAACCTCTTGATTTTTCCCTGATTTAGTGAGTGTGAATTAATTCTGATTTAATTCAGAATTTTGGTGGGCTTTGGGCTCATTTCTCTTTATCTCCTTAAAGAATGGGCCTGCAAATAAATTAAGCAATAATTAAGACAATGCAAAGTTTTATTCTAAATAGGTATGAAAATATGATATTAATATGCAACATTAGTGACCAATCACTAAGGCGAAATAAAAGGTATAAGTTATTTTCCTTTTCCCTCCCAACTCTTAGTCAAACCAATATTTCATTTTTATTTAGGCTAAAATAAAGATTTCTTAATAAGGTTCTCTTAATTCCTACAACCTTTTGGTATTTTTATAAAGAGTATGAAAATTCTTTTTTCATTTTGGAGATTTTTTTAAGTAAAAAGAAAAGAAAAAGTGAAAGTGTTAGCACCCCTCACACCTATCTAATGCATTGTCCTCAATGAAAGTCATGTAAATGCAAATGCAATAAATAGGGTGAGGAAATGATATTACCGCCTAGCCTACGGCGAATTGCGCCGGTCAAGTGCGAATAGGCGACAAGAAAAAAATATAGAAGGGTAAGCATATAAACAAGAAAGGAAAGATTATTATTATTATTATTATTATTATGTTTTTTTGTTTTTTGTATTTTTTTTTTAGTTGAAGTGTGGATGGCTGTGGTTAGGTGTATGATGGGGCAAAAGAGTCAGCACATTAACAGCCGGTAATGCAGGCTCAGTGGTCAAAAAGGGCTTCAATCTTTACCCTTCACTTTGAATTCTGTGTTGTTCGTAGATGGATAATAACACAACACCGTAGGGGAAAACAGTGCGCACAATGAACGGTCCAGACCAATGAGTCTTCAGCTTCCCCGTGAAAATATGAAGTCTAGAGTTGTACAGCAGAACCTTGTCTCCCGGGCAAAGTTTTTCCTGTTTATGATCTGATCATGAAAAAGTTTAATCCTCTTTTGGTGATCCGAGCATTCTCATAGGCTGCATTCCGTATCTTCTCTAATTCGGAGATCTGCAGTCTCCTTACTCACCGACCTTACTCAATCAAAATTGAGTTGCTTAATGGACCAAAGGCACGGTGTTCTAACTCTACTGGAAGATGACAGGCTTTTTCGAGATATGATTCTGTAGGAGACACTCCCTAGGATTGTCTTAAAAGCAGTGCGGTAAGCCCACAATGCATCGTTGAGTTTGACCGACCAATCCTTTCGGTTTTGTCTGACAGTCTTTTCTAAAATGAGCTTGATCTACGATTGGAGACTTCGACCTACCCATTTGTCTGGGGATGATACAGAGTAGATAACTTGTGATTGATGGAATATTTCCGCATCAGAGCTTCAAAAACTCTAATGCAGAAATGCGATCCATTATCACTAATTATCGCTCTGGGGGTGCCAAATCGGGAGAAGATATTTTCATTGAGAAATTTGACAACCACTTTATTGTCATTGGTCTTTATTGGCACAACTTCTACCCATTTAGAGACGTAATCGACAACAATCAAATGAATTGGTTGCCGAACGAATTCGGGAATGGTCCCATGAAGTTGATACCCCAAACATCAAAAATTTCAACTGCCAGGATCGGGTTTCAGGGCATCATGTCTCTTCTTGAAATTTTCCCCATCTTCTGACAATTTGCACATGTCTTGTAAAGTGGAATGAGTTTTTGAATAAAGTGGGCCAGTAAATCCCACTTTGTAAAACTTTCTCTGCAGTCTTGCAGGGACCGAAGTGTCCTTCGCATAGCAAAACCTTAACACCTCCTCTGTTCTTCCTTTGGGATGCATCGTCGAATAATCGGGTCGGGACAATACTTAAAAAGATACGGCTCTTCCCAGAAGAAGTATTATACTCAGGTTAAGAAGCGATACTGGTCTTGCTTTGTCTAGTCAGCAGGTAATGTCCAGTGGCCAGGTAATTGACTATGTCCGCATACCAGGGTTCCTTGAAAATGGCCAGGATGTACTCGTGTGGAAAATCCTCGTTGATCGGAGCTTGTATGATGGGTGCGTTCGGATTCGTGATAGATGATCAGCGACCACATTTTTTATACCTCGTTTATCCCGAATTTTCATGTCAAATTCTTGAAGTAAAATGATCCATCAATCAGTCAGGCTTTTGCTTCCTTCTTGGTCATGAGGTATTTTAGTGCCGAGTGATCTGTGAAAATCACCATCTTTGAGCCTACAAGTGTGGCCGGAACTTCTCTAACACAAAGAAAATATCCAAGAATTCCTTCTCGGTCATTGTATAATTCTGTTGGGCGTCATTCAAGATCCTACTCGAGTAGTAAATCACGTGCTGCCTATTGTCGATGCGCTGTCCTAGAACAGCTCGCTAATAGCAAAATTAGAGGCATCGCATATGATTTCAAATGGTTGTACCCAATTAGGAGCAAAATAATGGCACAGAAATATGTTCTTGCTTAAGCTTCCCCCATTACTTGAAACATCTATGTTAAAATCAAAGGGCACGTCCTTTGCGAGCAGATTTGTTAAGGGCCTAGCGATCTTGCTAAAATCCTTAATGAACCGTCGGTAGAACCCAGCATGCCCTAGAAAGGGTTTAATATCCTTGATGCTTTTGGGTGGTGAAAGCTTAACAATTACTTCTACTTTAGCCTTATCCACTTCAATTCCTCTCCTAGAAATCTCATGGCCTAAGACAATCCCTGTCTCACCATGAAGTGACATTTCTCTCAGTTCAGAGTTAGATTCTTTTCCTTGCATCTTTGCAGAACCAACTCAAGATGATGAAGACATTGTTCAAATGAATCTCCGTAGATGGAGAAGTCATCCATGAAAATCTTAAGAAAACGTTCTAACCATGTCGGAGAACAAACTGAGCATGCACCGTTAGAATATTGCGGAGCATTGCATAATCCAAAGGGCATGCGTCGATATGCGAAGGTTCCGAACGGGCAGGTGAACGTGGTCTTTTCCTGATCTTCTGCAGCAATGGGATTTGATTGTATCCGCGAGTACCCATCTAGGAAGAAATAGTACTCGTGTCCAGCCAGGCGTTCAAGCATTTGGTCAATGAAGGGTAGCGGGAAGTGGTCTCTATGGGTAGCTGCATTCAACTTTTTATAGTCGATACAAACACGAACCTTGGTAGACAGTTTTGTTTATGCCAACTCTTTTTGCTCATTTTCAACCACCATAAGCTAGATTTCTTCGGGATCACATGAACATGATAAACCCATTGGCTATCAGAAATGGAATAAATGATCCCATTATCTAATAGTTTCAAAATTTTTGCTTTTACTGCCTCTGCATGAGTGAGTTTAGCCTGCGTTGTGGGTCCATCTTAGGAGTCGCTTCATCGATTAAATGAATTCTATGTTAAACTATGGCTGGACTTATCCCTTTGATATCCTTCATCGTCCATCCAATGGCTTCCCTATGTCATTTCAGAATAGACATTAAGCTGTTCTCTTGTTCCTTAGTCAGGTGGGATGCTATGATAATTGACAAGGTTTCTTTTCCGCCCAGGTAGCATACTTGAGGTGTTCAGGTAAGGCTTTTAGCTCTAAGGAAGGTGTTTCTTCATTAGAGGCAATCTCCAGACTTGCATCCTATGATGAGGTACACTTGGGCTTGACGCCCAGTCTACTACTGCGGAATCCATGATCTGGTCTAGATTAAAATCCTCAGATTCCAGATCAACTTTGCCTCTGTTTCTATCTCCATGCTTTCCTCATGCTCACTGCTCAGATTTTCAATGGAATTGACTTAAAGTCTGATCATTCATATCCCTGGGTTGTCTTCCAAGGTTGGAGACATTGACTTCCTTCATCATATCTCCAAAGGTCAATCGCATAGACCCGTTCCTACAGTTAATTATGACATTGGCTGTAGCAAGGAATGGGCGCCCTAAGATGACTGGAGTTTGAGACCGCGGATTTGACACAGGTTGGGTCTCAAGCACAATGAAGTTAACAAGGTAGATGAAATCCTCGATCCAGATAAGGATATCTGTGATTTCCCCTTAGGGACTTTCACAGATCGGTCAGCTAACTGAATGGTGACTCGGGTTAGACTTAGCTCGCCTAACCCAAGTTGCGGTATACTGAGAGAGGTAGCAAGTTGATCTTTGTTGACTGAGATTTCCTGCACACAAAATATAGTATTTTAGTTTTAAGAATAGGATGTGCAAGTCTCAATTCTAATCCGCGGTAGCAGGGCTATGCGGGTCGTGATCCTTAGGGAGGGACTGCGATGGAAGCGTTAAGCAAGTTTCTCTAAAGTTTTTATTTTTATTAGTTAAGTTAGAAAGGAAGTGGTATTTACAATGGGTCGGCAAATAAAGAATTGGGAGAACTTGTGATTTGATCTACAAAAAAGAAAAGAAAGAAAAGAAAATTTACCTCTTCAGTCTGCTTACCGTTTGAACCGTTGCGATGATTTACCTTTTCTTGGAAGGTGTACAAGCACGGCTTATGGGATCGTCTGCCTTCTTAATCTACTCTACGAAATGAAAAACAAGCTATGAAGACCTGTTCATCGCCATGGGCCGTCAAGGTTCCTTCTTCGGCTAGGTATTCTCGAAGCAGTTGGATCTCATGGTGGGCAAGACATTAGAGAAAGAAACAATGTCATAAACCAAAAATAGAAAACAATGATAGACAAAGATAGAGACACAATAAAACATAAAAAGAACAAAACAAGCTTTGATTTGATTTAAACAATGGAGGAAAATTTACAACTTACACCGGCTGTCACCATTGGTACAAGAGGATCCCTTCCTCCATGAATGCAACATCTCCTCTCAGCTTTCACAAGAAGAAATAAAATTTACAGAGGAAAGAAAATCTAACCTAAAACCTAAAACCCTAGCTTTTGGCCCTTGGCTCGCCTCTGGACGCTCTGTACGTCGCACTGCAGGGGGTATTTTATAGGACAGAAAGGAGGTAGAGTCCAATACAACTCTCCCACGAAAGCTGATTCCCGACTCGTCAGAAATGCCGCGGAAATGGGAAATTTGCCGCGGAAACGCGGCACTTTTGTAGCCAAATGCCACACGCTTTGGCGCGTGGCCTTCTCTGGTCCGTCCATCTGGGTTTTATCCTTCAAGAAATTGCATCCTGGCTCTTAATCTTTGGATTTGGATATAACTTGGGAATCAAGTTACCTAGATCCCAAATCTTTTCCACGAATTTTCTTCTCTTCTTTTAGCTTTTATCCTCATCCTGCCAGTGTTTAGGGTTGAATAGAATTCTATCCTTCCCTCATCTTTAATAATTGCAACTTTAGCCCTTGTATATTTGCACTTTGACAATTGATATTTGCACTTTGACTCTTGGGCTTCAAATATGGGCTTGGATCTGGGCTTTTGGGCTCTTTAAGCTTTATTTATTTTAAAAATAAGAATTCGAGGCCTGCACACAATAAATAATAAAATATTAATAATTGTGCAGAATTAAATGAATAAATATAAAAATGTGATGGTAAATGTTATGATAAAAATGCACTTTTGACTACCAATCACACCCCCACACTTATCTTTTTGCTCGTCCTCGAGTAAGAACAAAGAAAGAAAAGAAAAAGAAAAGAAAAACTAATCTAACCTAACTCACTTTCGTAGGAATCACGGTTGCACTTAGCATGTGCAACAAGCCGTTAAACCTCTAGGTTACCCTAGAGGACGAGTGTTGTCTCGTGAGGGTTTTCAGCGGATTACACCCACAAAATCCATAAAAAGAAAATATTTGAATTATTATTGAAGAGACTAAGTAGTCTATAAGTTTTAGGATCCTCATTTTTATTCATTCTTTAAACTTAGTCTTAATAAAGTTAATTGTTTTCCATTTTAGGTAAGAATTAAAATTGAATTTCTAATATAGTCTTTTTCGTTACCAAAAATCATATGCATCCTTATGTTTTTACTAGGAATTCCTTAACTTGGACTCTCATGCCTCTTTATATATATATATCTATATATATATATTATTTTTATTTTTTTTAATATGTATAGACTCATCTAATTTTCTTTCGTATAAGCATTAAGGCTTCTTGAGGCCCTCATACCTAACTAATTGACTTTTAGATGTGTTAATATCATATATAATTAATTTTTCCTTAATTTCCTTAGGCTTTCTAATCCACCCATGTAACGAACTTAAAGTCGATGTCCCAACCGGTTGGCTTTAGGGCACCAGGTGAGAAAAACACCCCGCAGACTCAAATTGGTAACTCGTAGGCCACCTAAGGACTCTTATTTATTAACTCACTTAGTATGTGTTATACTTATGCTTTTGAGGACTTTGTATCAGCATTAATTTGTGTGTTTTTTTTTTTTTCTTAGTCAAGTTTGTTGTTTAGTATATAGTATATGTATTTGGTTTATTATAAGGCTAATTTATTATTAGAATACTTATGCTTCTTGAGGCACATATCAGCTTATTGGATGAGGCACATTTTGTCTTAGAATCCTAATATGCATTTGGTATGCATATTTCATTATAAATTAAGACTAACTAATTATTCAATTCTCCTCCTATACCTAAATTTAAACAATTTATTTATTTTGACCAAGTTTTTAGAAATCCTAATCATGATTTTCCTAATCCTTAAAACTAACTTAGATTTCTTTCAAAAAATAAGTCAAATTATTATCCTTTTTATAAATTTTTTTTAATTTTAAATTTTTTTTTTTTTAGCAAATTTTGTTAGCGTCTACTTATGTTAGTATTGAAAAACACCTAGAGGGGGGGTGAATAGGTGTAATTGCTAATCTAAGAAACTCAATGCAAACTAAGTGCGCTAAATGCGGAAGCTAATGCAAATGTTGCACAAACTTGATACAATACAACAAGTGTAGCCGAATTCCCCTTGCGAGGCTCTGGACTAACTCCTCTTGATTCCCCTTGAAATGGGTTGAGGTGCTATGTGAAGCTCTTGTTGGATGAGTACAAATTAGGCACACACACACAAGCAATCCAAGCAATATAAAATCACACAATCAAGCCAAGCATATAAGAATGAATAGCAATATAAAAGATGCAAGGCAACACAAGCAATGTATAAGATATGTATGCAATGAATGAATGATGCTTGCACAAAGTAAAGAGAGTAAGGGTTAGAGAGACAATGATCAAACGCTAACACAAAGATTTATTTCTAGGTTCGAGCACCTTGCTCTACATCCCTGCCTACACCACCGTGTAGGATTTCCCAATCCACTATAAGGAGTACCTAACTCCTCTCTCAACTTACAAAGCCACCGAGGCTACAACAACCACAATCCACAACACCTCTACCGAAGAGGCTCACAACCAACACTATCACCTCACACTTGAGGGATACAACTCAATCACCCGATCACCTCTACGAAGAGGGATTCACAAATAAAAGGGTGTTTACAACAAAGAGGTTTACAACAAACAACCTCAAACTCTTCTCTTTCTTTTTCTCTATCTTTTTCCACAAAAACAAGATCCTAATAGTTTAGGATAGAAGATAGCTCAAGTGTGGAAAAACTAGGTGTTTGGAAAACTAGCAACAAAGAAAATCACTTGGGAAAATCCTTCCAAAAGATATAGAATGAAAACCAAGACAAATCTCCCAAAATATTCTTTTCTTTGATTTTTCCAAAACCTAAAACAATAAAGATTGAAGAATTAAAGCCCAAACACTTTTGAAAACTTGTTTTAAAACTCTAGAAACCAGAAATTTTTCTCCTTAAAAAACTTGGCCAAAATCCCAAAGAGATGGGTTTATATAGCCCCTATACAAAACTAGCCGTTAGGCTGAGTTGGTAGTCTGACAGACTGCCGTCGACCGGTCCGGTCGACCGCCAATGGTCAAAAATGTGACCGTTGGGCAATAGCGGTCGACCGGCCCGGTCGACCGAACAAACCGAGAGCAGAGCTCTCAGACCCGGTCGACCGGCTCGGTCGACCGTCCACTGTGCCTAACAGACGTGCACGTCTGTGCACATCGGTCGACCGGCCCGGTCGACCGGCCTTGGTGCGGTCGACCGTCCCGGTCGACCGACCAGCCTGTCAGCACAAAACCAGGTCAGAAAAATTTGGAAAAATATTTTCTAAAATATCTTTTATCTTTTTTAAAATACCATAAAATTGTTTTATCATTTTATGTTGAAACATAAACATGTGATAAAAATTTCAAGACATATATCAATCATATCAATTCATTTTTGTGTCTTGCCAATTTTATCAAAAACAAAACTTGTATTTTATCAAACTAGAATTTTCCAAAACATGAATAGGATAGTCAAAATAAGTTTGTCTAGCAAGTTTAAAGCATGTATGTATATCTAGAACATATCTAATATACATAGTATAAGGTAAACTTGTTTTGATCTATTATTCATGAAACCAAAACCAATCATGAAACGTGTGTGTTTTGTGCACTTGAGCATATCAACTAAACTAAGCTTTACAATATGGATCTAAAACACAAACTCTAAACTAGATACCTAAGTCTTCTTGACGATCTTCATCTTCAAGTAGACTTGCTCCAAAACTCCGTGATTCTCCAAGTGCAAAGGTATGATCTTTAAGCTTTGGCACCGGAATCACCATGATAGCTTCTAATCATCTTGTTGAAGCTAATCACCAACCTAATATCCTGTTAATGATCTGAAACTTAGAAACACAAGAATATTAGTAAACATAACTACATGAGTTGATCATCATCAAACTAGAGTGGAAGGCCATTGGGCCAACAATCTCCCCCTTTTTGATGATGACAAAACTCATGGAGTTATATATGCATGGATTAAAGATAAGCTTCAAGGAAGCTCCCCCTTAACTCATGCATAGGGATAAACAATAAATATATGCAATGAATATTAACATGAAACATGCATATGCATAAACAATAAATGGTTCTAGATATCAAATGGAATATTCAAAACAAATAAGCTCTAGATACCAATTACAAAGCAAGCTCTATAAATCAATTAAACTTATATTCTTGAGATTAAAACATAATATATGCATAAACATAAGCATGCATATAAAACACAAATACTTCTCCCCCTTTTTGTCAATCATCAACAAAGGGGTAACAATCAAAACCATAGATAAAATGAGGGGTAAAATCTTTCTCCCCCTTTTCGTCAATCAAACAAATGCAAACAATGTTCTCCTCCTTTTTGTCTAAAACAAAAAAAAAATAAGGGGTGACTACAAACATGATATCACTTAAAAAATATGTCAATGAAGCATCTTGATACCAATAAACAAGATCAATATATGTTATATGCTATATACATTCATGAAGAGGAAGACGCTAAGTTAGCTTCCCTACACATATGCATTACATGAAGAAGGGATGACAAGCCCCAATTCACATAACACATATTATGTAATGCATAAGAGGAGATGTGAAGCTCCCCCTACACACGTATATCATATAAAGAAGAGTTGTCAAGCTCCTCAATTTATAATATACTCAACATGAATCTATATGTAAGAGAGATGTTAAGCTCTCCTTGCATATAGGAAATACAAATCAAAACTTTGAATATTTTCTTTAAACAACATTTTGAGATACCAATTGTAATTAAACATAACAAATTTTGAATTTCTTAAATATGATACAATTGTAAATATTTTCATTTTGAAAACATATGATACCAAATTCGAAATGTCAATCATAAAGTATGGGAGTACAAATACCAATTGAAAGACAAAATATGAAATACTCATTTTCTCCCCCTTTATGAAATACCAAAGGAAATATTGAACACTTTTATTTTAACAAGCTAAACATAAACAACTATTTGTGCTCTAAGATATAGGAATATAGTAGGCATAAATAAAACAAGTATATGTGTATGAAATGGAATGAGTATCAATCACCAATAGATGATACCAAATAAAAAACATACATACACAATAAACATATGAGTATACAAAAGGTCAAAATGATACCAATTGAAAGAGTTCAATGATACCAATTGACATAGCAATAAGTTCAAGTGTATACATCATATTATCTACCACCCATCATAATTCAAGTTTTAAAGATTTTCAATTTAGGCATACATGAACATGATCTCCCGTCCAACCGCCCTTGGAAGGTAGGGGTTTTCAAAGATAGATTTAAAAATGTAGTTTTGTTTGAAAATCACTACCAAAATGAAGAACACCGCAACTAGTTAAATGGAAAACTTGTTAACTAGCACGAAATCCTTCAAGCAAGGAATAAAACAAAATTGAAATTCACATGATAATCATCACTCTAACCAATAAAGCATAACTCATGAGAAACAAAACATGAGCAATAGATATGAGTGTACAAATAATATGTGAAGATCATAATCATGAAAAATATTTCATTAAGCTCAATTATTCCTTAAAATCTAATTCCATCAAAAACATGAAAAATCATATAAAACTACTTATTTAATCTTCAAGGCATATGTATGTCTAATACAAGCTAAAATATACATACATATCCAAAACTCAACGAGTCCACTAGATATATGCATTAAGGCACGTGGCTCAAAAGATGTATATGTATAAGATTAGTTTGAACTAGGTAGACATATACATGAAGTTAAATATAAATACATGAAACATGAAAAAAAAAAACTAAATTTTCATCACACAAATTTCATTTCAAGGTATATGTATGAATTGTCAAACATGAAGTATACATACATATCCCTAAACACAATTGAGTCCAAATATAGATTTGCATGAAGGGCAAATGACTCAAGGGGTATACATGTATATCTTAAAGTTTGGCAAATACAAACATATACATGAAGTGAAATACACAATCATAAAGCAAATTCAAAAATGAGAATACAAGTTTAATATGTATGAATCATCAAAACTAGACTATACTAGCACATCTAATGGGTTCAAATTAGCATTCAATTTCAACTATATATAGATTTATTTGTAGCCCACTCTATGTACAAGTATATAACTAGTCTTAATGAAAACTAGCACTTAAACATATATTCAAAATATGAAGCATCAAAAACACATATAAAAATCATCATGATAAAAGTCATCATGGAAAACTAAAATATGATTATTATGTGAATTCACATGTATTAGATTCATGATGTACATTATAGCTCAAAAAAGTGAGAACACTAATTATGGGTTCATATAAGCATGTGTGTCTCAAATACTATATATGTATGTCAAGGATCTAATAAACATGGAATGAACATACTAATCCATAGACATCAAAAACATTCTATAAACAATGAATATTAAAAGCATGTAAACAATAAATGGGAGTAAAGGATTGTTACCAAAACCGAAGAAGCAACTCTCCTTATCTCCAAACATGGTGGTCATCTCCACCAAATCTTCCCTTGAAAGTGATGCATCCATTTTGATTTCCATGAAGTCCGGAACGCATCCACTCCAAGGTGCTAACACTCTCACGTCATGTGAGAGCCCACACCTACATCAAAAACTTTAGGGGTGGTGGTCTTTGGTACCCACATCTTGTTGGGTCCATGGGGTTAGTCCCTTCCCTAACCCAAACAAATTTATTTGCTAAATTTGAAACATTTAATCTATCATAACAAAATTTAGCAAGAAGACCTTTTCGGCCACAATGTGTACGAGTGTACACATGAGCATACATGTGTTGATGGTGTCCGTGAGGAGCATGTGTATGCCGTGTAGGGTGTGCATGCATAAAGGATGGAACTTGTTTCTTTCGAACCAAGGTTTCCAACCGAGAGTGGTTCATGGCACATTGGCTCATAGTGGAGCCCAAACAATCCATTTTCTTCTTTAACAAATTTATATCATTTTCGAGCATAGAAGAAGTGGAACATGCAATGGGTGATTTAGGTGAAACTACCCTAGCATGGCAAACATGAGAATCAATCTTATTTTACAAAATAATATTTTTCTCTAAGCAAACATTTAAATCATTGGAAATAGAAATGATTTTGTTTTTCAAAACAACATTCTCTTTTAAAACAAAATCAACTTTAGAAGATAAATTTTCATTTTTCTTCAAAAGAATTTCACAATCATTTTTAGACTTTAAAAATTTATTTTCTTTTAAAGCAAGTTCCAATTGAGATCTCAATGAATCCCTTTCATTATAGACCTCAACCTTTTCTTGCAAAACACAATCAAGTCTAGCATGCAAACTTTTATTTTCTTTTTCAATATCTAGACTTTTCTTTTTCAACAAATTATATTTTTCTATCAATTTTTCACAAACAATGGAAAGTTCTTCATTCAAAGCATGAGGATCAACATAATCATTTGAAGAACTGGCACAATCATTACTATCTAGTTGAGATTCCGAATGTACCTCAAGGGAGTCATTCCCTTGGACCATGTAGCATATAGAGTTGGATTCTCCACTAGATTCCTCTTCTTGGATTTGGACTTGAAGCTTGGAGGTGGTGGTTGTAGTCAACTTGTTCCACACTGCAAAAGCGGAATCAAGATTAGAAACACACATAAGATAATCTTTAGGTAATGTGCTTCTAATGGCCTCTAGGGCTTGTGCATTGGCCCCTATATGATTGCAATCACCAAGATAACATCTCTTGGTGGCGGCAAGAAAGACATGCAAACCTAGGGTTTTTAGGTACATGGACATCCTATACTTCCAAATATCAATGTTGGAAGGATCATAGCTAGGTGGGGTCATGAAGTCCATGGTATAAACTAGATGTGTGCAAACAAGCAAATGCAAATGAGATTAGCAAGCAAATGGATCTCACTCCTAGGATGTTAAGCCTAAGTATCAGGAGCACTAGCTCTGATACCAATTGAAAAACACCTAGAGGGGGGTGAATAGGTGTAATTGCTAATCTAAGAAACTCAATGCAAACTAAGTGCGCTAAATGCGGAAGCTAATGCAAATTTTGCACAAACTTGATACAATACAACAAGTGTAGCCGAATTCCCCTTGCGAGGCTCTGGACTAACTCCTCTTGATTCCCCTTGAAATGGGTTGAGGTGCTATGTGAAGCTCTTGTTGGATGAGTGCAAATTAGGCACACACACAAAAGCAATCCAAGCAATATAAAATACACACAATCAAGCCAAGCATATAAGAATGAATAGCAATATAAAAGATGCAAGACAACACAAGCAATGTATAAGATATGTATGCAATGAATGAATGATGCTTGCACAAAGTAAAGAGAGTAAGGGTTAGAGAGACAATGGATCAAACGCTAACACAAAGATTTGTTTCAAGATTCGAGCACCTTGCTCTACATCCCCGCCTACACCACCGTGTAGGATTTCCCAATCCACTATAAGGAGTACCTAACTCCTCTCTCAACTTACAAAGCCACCGAGGCTACAACAACCACAATCCACAACACCTCTACCGAAGAGGCTCACAACCAACACTATCACCTCACACTTGAGGGATACAACTCAATCACCCGATCACCTCTACCGAAGAGGGATTCACAAATAAAAGGGTGTTTACAACAAAGAGGTTTACAACAAACAACCTCAAACTCTTCTCTTTCTTTTTCTCTTATCTTTTTCCACAAAAACAAGATCCTAATAGTTTAGGATAGAAGATAGCTCAAGTGTGGAAAAACTAGGTGTTTGGAAAACTAGCAACAAAGAAAATCACTTGGGAAAATCCTTCCAAAAGATATAGAATGAAAACCAAGACAAATCTCCCAAAATATTCTTTTCTTTGATTTTTCCAAAAACCTAAAACAATAAAGATTGAAGAATTAAAGCCCCAAACACTTTTGAAAACTTGTTTTAAAACCTCTAGAAACCAGAAATTTTCTCCTTAAAAAACTTGGCCAAAATCCCCAAAGAGATGGGGTTTATATAGCCCCTATACAAAACTAGCCGTTAGGCTGAGTTGGCAGTCTGACAGACTGCCGGTCGACCGGTCCGGTCGACCGCCAACGGTCAAAAATGTGACCGTTGGGCAATAGCGGTCGACCGCCCGGTCGACCGAAACAAACCGAGAGCAGAGCTCTCAGACCCGGTCGACCGGCTCGGTCGACCGTCCACTGTGCCTAACAGACGTGCACGTCTGTGCACATCGGTCGACCGGCCCGGTCGACCGGCCCTTGGTGCGGTCGACCGTCCCGGTCGACCGACCAGCCTGTCAGCACAAAACCAGGTCAGAAAAATTTGGAAAAATATTTTCTAAAAAATCTTTTATCTTTTTTAAAAATACCATAAAATTGTTTTATCATTTTATGTTGAAACATAAACATGTGATAAAAATTTCAAGACATATATCAATCATATCAATTCATTTTGTGTCTTGCCAATTTTATCAAAACAAAACTTGTATTTTATCAAACTAGAATTTTCCAAAACATGAATAGGATAGTCAAAATAAGTTTGTCTAGCAAGTTTAAAGCATGTATGTATATCTAGAACATATCTAATATACATAGGTATAAGGTAAACTTGTTTTGATCTATTATTCATGAAAACCAAAAACCAAATCATGAAACGTGTGTGTTTTGTGCACTTGAGCATATCAACTAAACTAAGCTTTACAAATATGGATCTAAAACACAAACTCTAAACTAGATACCTAAGTCTTCTTGACGATCTTCATCTTCAAGTAGACTTGCTCTAAAACTCCGTGATTCTCCAAGTGCAAAGGTATGATCTTTAAGCTTTGGCACCGGAATCACCATGATAAGCTTCTAATCATCTTGTTGAAGCTAATCACCAACCTAATATCCTGTTAATGATCTGAAACTTAGAAACACAAGAATATTAGTAAACATAACTACATGAGTTGATCATCATCAAAACTAGAGTGGAAGGCCATTGGGCCAACAAGTATGTTAGTAAAGCCCACCCCCACACTTATCTCATGCATTGTCCTCAATGTATGAATGAATGCATATATGCATGAAACAGAACAAGGGAAGGCGGAAGTTACCTTAGGGTGGTGGTTCCGGAGGTGGTCTAATTGGTCCACGAAATGCGGCCCAATCAAGATAACAAATAATTTGGTAGAACCCACCAGAAATTTTCCTTACATAACCCACTAAAATATATATATAATCATTTTTTAGTATTTCCACCCCATCAAATTTCCAATTTCATAACAAATTTCAGAGTTAATTGTCTCAACCTCCTTGTCCCAAAATGGAGTATGAAAAGATGGAATTATTGACTTGGACAATATAGGTGTGGGAACGAATACCGACTCAGGGAAAATGATCAAATCAAGTAAGGGCTCAGGAGTCGGGCTAGGTTCAAGAATTGGGTCCAAGTCAAGAAATTGAAACTCAAGTCCACAATCTTCTTCCCATAATGGAATGTGACCTAATATGGGTGATATCTCTTTACTTCCAATATTAAGGAATTCTAGCTCATCGCCATACAATTCTTCAAAACTAAGGTCAACATCTTCCGTCAGAATTGTACAATCAGTTTCAGAAGTAAAGAGATTGTGAGAATCTAGGTCAAGTTCAATATGATCATCTAAAATGGGTGATTCAATTTCATAATGAATTGGAATAGGATCCAATGTTGACTCGGGAGAAGTGAAATCAGGTGGAGACACTGGAGTCATTATTGGATCAGGAAATAAAATTGAATCATCAAGTGGGAGATCATGATCATATTCATGCTCAAGTTCTATTTCAGGAAAGAAAAACTTGCCAAATTATCAAGAATTGGAGTTTCGGCAAGTTCAGATGATGGTACTGAAATAGAATCTTGTTGTCCAAAGCACTTGGTTCGTCGGCTCTAAGAGAGTGGTCAGCGATATCAGAATTTGCCGAACTGTAAGAATGCAAAGATTGAACCATCATATCTAAATCATGCTCGCGAGCTAATCTAGCCTGAGTCATGGCTTCAAGCCTCTTTTGGAGTTGGATTTGGAAAGAGGAAGTGAGATCGTGATGAAGTTGTGAATCGGTGGACTCACGCATCATCATGTCTAAGATTGATGGTGGTTGTTGCTTGGACTCGTGCATACTCATCATTTCCCCGATAGATGGTTTTCTATTCTGAATGGGTGGATCTGAGTATGAATCTTGGGAAGAATGTGGACTAGATGGATATGGAGGACAATTTGGTTGAGAATTAGACTCGGGGGACTCGAAATCCCATGAACTCTGTGACGAGTTGAAATTATTATGGAAATTATAGTCATAACATGGGGGTGTGGGTTATATTCATTCGGATAAGACCATTCCGGCACACTAGATTGGTCAAAGTTAGGGTATGCCGGGTTGGTAATATCCGAAAAATAGTTAGGGGTGTAATATGGATTAAAATTGGAATTAGAATTGAGACTTGCACATCCTATTCTTAAAACTAAAATACTATATTTTGTGTGCAGGAAATCTCAGTCAACAAATTGGCGCCGTTGCCGGGGATATTTATAGGAGCAGAAGGAGGTAGAGTCCCAATACAACTCTCCCACGAAAGCTGATTCCCAGACTCGTCAGAAATGCCACGGAAATGGGAAATTTGCCGCGGAAACGCGGCACTTTTGTAGCCAAATGCCACGCGCTTTGGCGCGTGGCCTTCTCTGGTCCGTCCATCTGGGTTTATCCTTCTAGAAATTGCATCCTGGCTCTTAATCTTTGGATTTGGATATAACTTGGGAATCAAGTTACCTAGATCCCAAATCTTTTCCACGAATTTCCTTCTCTTCTTTTAGCTTTTATCCTCATCCTGCAAGTGTTTAGGGTTGAATAGAATTCTATCCTTCCCTCATCTTTAATAATTGCAACTTTAGCCCTTGTATATTTGCACTTTGACAATTGATATTTGCACTTTGACTCTTGGGCTTCAAATATGGGCTTGGATCTGGGCTTTTGGGCTCTTTAAGCTTTATTTATTTTAAAAATAAGAATTCGAGGCCTGCACACAATAAATAATAAAATATTAATAATTGTGCAGAATTAAATGAATAAATATGAAATGTGATGGTAAATGTTATGATAAAAATGCACTTTTGACTACCAATCAATCTTGCTCCCAGGTTAAGTAGTGCTCTGCTAATTTCTGTTTGTCCTATGGTGCAAGAAATTGTGGGACATCTGGGATCCTTGTATTTCACCGGAATGGGAGCAGACAGAATTTCGCTTATATTGGTTGCCAGGAACATTTTCTTGGGCACATTTGTCTTCCTTTTCTTCATACACATATCCTTATGAAATTTGGCATAAGCTGGGACTTGTTGGATAGCGTCTAGAAGAGGCACATTCAGTTTAACCTGGTTAAACATCTCAAGTATCTTCTCCATGTGCATATTCTTGTTATTGTTCCTAAGCCTATTGGGAAAGGGTGCTACAGGCTTATGAACTTGTTTGTCTTCATCAGATGTTTGAGGAGCAGATTGGGAGGAACGAGCACAGGTGGAGGCTGGAGAAGGATCAATGTGGATAGTATTTTTTTGTTGGTAGACCTTGTTGTCCACCTTCTTTCCAGATCGAAGTGTGTGAACAACATTACACTAGTTGATCAAAGGATCCTGAATTTCATACGCTTGATTGGTGTTTTTAGGGTTAACTAGCGGCTGACTAGGTAAAGTACCCTTTGATCTTTCACTTAGAGAGCTAGCTAACTGATTCATTTGCATTTCCAATCTCGATATAGCCTGTGAATGGTCTTGTACGGTACGGAGTATAAGAATTCGATGTAAATTTTCTTGAATCAGATGAAAGATTACAACGGACTAACGCTCCGACTACAAGGGAGGAAGATGTTGAGTCTTGAATCTCCCCTTTGTTTAAAGCTGGGTTCTTCAAGTGGCGGTGGAGAGTGAATCTTGTTCTCCGTTGACCGGATGACCGTCAAAATCGTCAGGGACTTCTCTTTGACTGGTAGAAAGAGTAGCACAGCTCTGTCTACCAAAACTCTCAAAGAGAAGGCAGGCAAAGGGCAACTTGTCCGCAGCAAGCTTGTTGAAGAGTTGAGCTCTCTCTTGCTCCTCCGACGTTCTTGTTCTCCTCCTCCGAAAATCCGACCTTCTAAAATCCGACCTTCTAAAATCTGACCCCTTCTTCATAGCGACGGGGCTATTTATAGAGGCTCTAGGGGTGAACGTGCCCCCTAAAAGTGCTCCACAATGAGGGGCTGACCTCCCCGCTATGTGGGCGGCGACTGGCCCCATAACCAGGGCGGTTATAACTGAGGCGCGGGTTTCAACCCACGCGCCTTGATACTGTGACGCGGGCTTTGGGCCCTCGCGCCTTTGATGTTGAGACGCGGGTGTCGAGCCCACGCGCCTTGATGTTGAGACGCGGGTGTCGAGCCACGCGCCTTGATGTTGAGACGCGGGTGTCGAGCCCACGCGCCTTGAACTTGAGACGCGGTGTCGAGCCCACGCGCCTTGAACTTGAGACGCGGGTGTCGAGCCCACGCGCCTTGATGTTGAGACGCGGGTGTCGAGCCCACGCGCCTTGAACTTGAGGCTCTGCTTTTTAATGGCTTGTGTGATTTTTAGACAGCCTACAGAACCCCCTCCAAAGTTTTCGATATTCCGCAGTTAACTGGGACGGATTTCGAAATACTTTAGACACTAGCTGAATTCACCTCTATGACTGGACTGTTAATGCTCCGGGTTTGATCTTATCTGGAGTTGGTCTTCGTGAGTGTATTGTTGAACTCTTTGAGGCCACCAGAGTTGATCGAGTTGAGTGTCTAGAGACACAGTCTAAACCTCCCCGATTGCTTTTAGTCTGTCATGGACGCGTTTTAAGCCAGGAGTGGACGATCGTCTGCTTGTGCCAGTGTACTGTTGAAACTGATTTGCAGAAGTAAGGACTGAACGCCAGTTCTTTTTGAAGAGCAGAGATGGTACTGCTTTACAGACACGACTTTCATGGGGTGCGCCTTTTGGAAATGGAAAACGCGACTGATATTCCATTGGGCAGACGCGATGCTAGGCCGGATTGGAAGGACGCGAACTTCAGAGAGACGCGCCTGTTGGGTGCGAATCCGTGCCATGTCATGAGTGCACCGCCACTTGTTCTGGGGAACCATCGGGACATCACCTTTTGGCGCGCGGACTTCCCAGTTCATTAAATGATCTGTTCCACGCGTCAAGCGATGACTCGCTGTAGAGCTAATCGAGCCACGCGCCGCGTATCTTTGCAAATCTTTGTGCCTATAACTGGCAACAGTCGGAGAGATATCCTCTTCTTCTCCGAGCGCATCTGTTAGGGTTTTTTGAGAAAAAGGAGTCTTCTCTTTCTCTTTCTATTTCTTCATCGTTCATCATCGGATTTTTGATTAACGATGGCACCCAAAGCTAAACCCACCGCATCATCTTCAAAAGCGACCATCGCCGAGGCCCAGGGGGCGGTTCCTCCGCGCAGGAAGTCCTTTTCCCAGGTATAATACCATTAATGGAAGTTCATGGAACCCCTAAAAAAATCTTCTTTTTTTTTTGGAGGAGAACTGTCAACACAGAATATAAACTGTGTTTGA
Organism: Agave tequilana; assembly: GCA_038442645.1. NCBI lineage: Eukaryota > Viridiplantae > Streptophyta > Magnoliopsida > Asparagales > Asparagaceae > Agave > Agave tequilana. The sequence goes on along the minus strand of JAVJIF010004303.1, from coordinate 13,933 downwards.
TTCTCAGACGCGGTCTCAGACGCGGTCTTTGAGTTGATAACCAAGGCGCGGGTTTGATGACCCAGTGCTTGTGAGCCCTGCATTTCGGATTCTTCACTTAGAATATTTCTAATTGTGAAGGGTTCGGACGCGGGCTTGATCCTTGCGTTCTATGACATCAGGTGCTGATTTTTTTTTTATGAATCTGGCACCTGAGCCCAAGTACTTAGAGATTTTTCATAAATCTTGGTTTTCAAAACGCGGGCTTGATCCTGCGGGCCTCACATCTGGACGCGGATGTACAGGTCTGGACGCGGATTTTGATAATTCCTGCGTCCAATGTCTCTTTTCTGCGTCTGGAATATAGACACTTTAACATTTTTTTTTGATAAGATGTCTGATCAAGTGTCCTTTTCTTTTGCAGTGCCACACTCTTCTGCTCCACTCTCCAAGAAGCGCCACTTTGGGCACGTAGGTGGTGCTGACCGTGATTTAACCTTTGTGCTGCAAAGGACTGTACCTGTGACTACTGACAGGTCGCAGGAGCGCAAGAAAAGGCTCTCCAATGTTGACATGACAACTTTTCGAGAGCTTATGACTGACGCAGCATTCACAACGGATGCTCGCGTTCCGCTGGAGAAGCCTGCCTTCTTCTTTGGAGACCATATCGGCGATGGCGGCTATTCCATGTATAACGCAGATTATAAATGGCTCCGCCAGATAAGAGATAGAAGATTTTTTCTTCCGGACATGGAGAGGATGTACCCGCTGTCTTATCTCCAGCACATGTCCGTCCCTCGGAAGATGAAATGGGACCTTTCCCGATATGTCCCTGAGATTACTCTCGGTGACTTAGGCTCCAAAAGGGTATACCGTCATGATAGTCATGATAGGGCGGTTCTCGGCCTGTTCCCCGGGTCGCTCAGGGCTGAGCCCCCGGTCGGAGAAACACCAAAACTTGGCACCACTTTCCTCAACGCATTTATGAAAGTGGAGGGCGATTTTCCGGTTGAGTTCCGTTCGCCCGGGTGGGTTCATTCCACCGAGAAGTATTGGTGGGGCAGGATGGTAAGCTTCGTCCTTGCCGACCTTAGGGACTTGTTGGAGCAAACGGATTTGTACCAAGCAGTCGGGCCGTCCAGTATGGTATCCTGCCGAGTTCTCAGAACTTCTTCGGGATCCTGTAACGTTATAATCCTTTGACGGGGACATTCTTCACTCCGGTTGGAGAGATGGGCCTTGCCCTGCACGAGTTGCATGAGGTTTCGGGGCTGGCAACAGGGGACTCTCCCTATGAGGAATATGTCCCAACCACTGAGGAGCTCAACCTTATGAAGAAAGGGTCTCCTCAAGTGTACGAGACTTATTGGGAGGTGTTATGTCACTTCCACATTTGCGGTCAGGTAACCTCTTGGAGGTCGGGAGGAGTCAAGCAGCTGTCTTGGGCCAGCTACTTGTTTAACGGCATCAATAAGAAAGACCATCCGGTAACCCGACTGGCTCCCAGCTCCGACGAGGAGTTTGACGACAGGATTAAGGCTTCTGAAGGCTCTACACCACGTTTCGAACGAGGATGTTTTCGAACCTGACATGGTTTTCGAAAGCTTTCATCATCAAGCCCGGGTTCCTATCTCCGATCGAGCACTGTTGGCGGGCTTCTTGATGCTGTGGTTGAAGCGCTGTGTGGTGCCCACGCTGCCACATGAAGTCATTGTTGCCGATGTAGTGTACCCGGTGGTGCTCCTGGCCTATGGCAGTCCCATAGCCCTTCTCCCGGCCATGGCGGCTGGCATTCAAAGCGGGTTGCGGGCATTAACCCAGACTTTCTGCGAGGCAGGGAAGGCTGTCGACTCCCATGGCAAGCCGATTGTTGACTCAGAGGGGAAGCTGACGGTGAAGCGCCCCAATCCTCGGGTCGAGCTGCCCTACACGTACTTAATGGCTTGGTACGTGATGCACTGCCCCTCTCTGATGACGCCGGTGCCTTGGAGTGAGGGTTTTGTCCCTTTTGTACAGCGGTTGGAGGGTTCTGACTGGTGTAATACTTACATGTATTACGTTCGAAAGTGCATTCTGTCTGCTTCGAACTACCAGCTTAACCGCTGCTTCCCCGAGATTCCTGGTGCATCTTTCGGGGAACTATTCACCGACTCCGCAGGCCAAGATGATTTCACTAGGCTGTCAACGGGGATTTTCTGATGGTTGGTTAACATCCGGCCTGGGTATGTGCTTTTCCGGCAAGGTACTTCATGCACAATCGAGCCATATATGCCGAATCGCTTCACCCGACAGTTCGGCTATGATCAACTCTACGTCGGCAACCCAATGCTCGACTCGCCTTCAGTGGGAACTTGTTCGAAGGTGCTCGGGCTTGGTACTATAGCGTGGCTGGAGGGACGGAAGCAACTTTCCGTCTACCTATCAAGGAGCCAAAGGGCCGCACAAGCTTCAGCTTCTGTACCTGGTACTTCCAGGTCAACCAGACACCATACTTTGTTCCGGAGTATTCATGCATTGAGAGTATCAATGCAAATTTCGAAGCAAGGTCGGGGTCTGGTAAATGCTCGCGAGGTGTCGAGCAGTATCTGAAGGCTCTGAGGGAAGTCGGGAGAAGGTCGAGGGAGGAGCCACGAGCAACAAAGGCTCAACAAGCAGTGAGTAAGCGTGCTCGAGGCTCTACTTCCACTGCTGACCCTACCCCAAAGAAGGTCCGGAGAGACTTGACGGCCGAAGTTTCTCTATTCGAAGACATCCCTGCTGGTGTTGAGGAACCGAGGGAAGAAGAGGCAGATGAAGAGGCTGTCCCCTTAGTCCGTGCCCATAGGTTGCGCAGCAGGGGCTGCAGGAGTCCAGAGGAAGGAGAGCCTGCTGACGAACCGACCGCCGCTGACGAGGCCGGGCAGTTCGAAGTCGACATCATAAGCGGAGGTGATGTTGAGATTCCGGGGGTCTCAGCTCAGCCCGGGTTTTCCTCAGCTCACGAAAGGAGAGATGAGGCACAGCAACCGGAGGTCGACATCATCAGTGATGTTGAGATTGCAGGAGTCTCAACTCAGTCCGGGTCTTCCCCCGCTCACGAAAGGAGATATGAGGCACAACAACCTGGGTCTCCAAGTGTGTTCATCTCCAGTCCTCGGACTGTTGACCCCAGCCCTACCACTGGGGTAATTGGTGGCAAGGCTCCTGCTACCGAGGCCTCTCGCGTTGAACTGTCGTCTTCCTTATCCGCAGAGGGAAGCGATTTTGAGGATGAGGTCGACTATGGTGACGAACCCGCTCCTCCTGATCCGAGTAAATTCTCACACATCTCGGAGGAGGAAATACATGGGTGCGGGCTGTTGACGGCATCACCACTGGCGGCAGTTATTCCCGCTGAAGGTACTCTTTTCACCTTCTGACTTGATTTCCCTTTTCATTTTGAAGAGGAGGTTTTAACATTCTCCTTTTATGCTGCAGGGTTGGCCGAGGATATTGAGGCTGCAACCTCCTCGCATATCGAGGAGATGGTGCAAGAGTTGACCCAGCCGGAAGGAGTTGAGACTCTAGCCACCGAGATGCCTCCAGAGAAGGCAACTACTGAAATCGGGGAGACTCCCACTCTGCAGGAAGGTTTCCAGGCTGATCATCAACGGCTAGCGGTCGAGTCCAAGGAATCTGTCATGATCATACAGGCTGCAAAGCAGGCTATCCTTTACTTTCGGGCTGCTATAGCCAGGGCTGAGGCCATGATTGCTTTTAACGAACAGAGGCTTGCTACCTCTGAAAAGAGGCTAGCGGAGTTAGAGGCTGCCAAGGCGCAAGTTGAAGCAAACCTCTCTGTTCGTTCATCCGAGTTGGAATCCCTCCGAGTACAAGCGCAGGGATTTTTATCTGAGTCGGATCTGCGGGCCCAAGCTCTCATGGAGGCTGAGAAGGCGCGTCAACATAAGATACATCGCCTTAGAGAGCAAATCCGTTCCTTGGCGAACCAGGACTTGTAGCCTTCTTCTCTTTTTTTTTGTAAAGAAAAAGGACACTCTATTCACCAAGAGTGTTTGTACTTGCTTTTATCATTTTTTTTGAATAGTAAAAGTCTTTGAAGTTCTTGTTCCATCTTTATTGCCTTGTTGTAGATGAATTCAACTTCTTTTAATGAAACGCGGCGTTGACTTAAGTCTTCTTGATGAGACGCGGCATTGATTCATAGAGAGAGACGCGGTCATCAGTTCATAGGAACTTAGGCAGAACTAAGTCCTTTTGCTGAGACGCGGCGTCAAATCATAGAGAGAGACGCGGTCATCATTTCATAGGAACTTAGGCAGAACTAAGTCCTTTTACTGAGACGCGGCGTCAATTCACAGAGAGAAACGCGAATCCGTCCTGCTAATGAAGACGCGGTTCAAGTGGACGTGAAGGACGCAATTTTTTGAGTGTGACTCGCTGGTCGCAGTCCTTAAGGATGCAGCGCTGGGTCTTTTGACTAGGTGCAAAAACCCATCACTACCCATGCAGACGCAGCTCCTCTGATGAAGACGCGAGGGACGCAGCCTTACGTATTTTCCGACTAATCCCACAATGGCCTAAGTCTTTTGCTGAATTAAGTGCTTTCCCTAAAATGGGCCCCGTTTGCTGAAGGGACGCAACTTTGGGTCACGCGGACATTCCTCTGGAATGCAGGTGGACGTCATTCAGTTTGAAAAGGGGACGCGGATTCCTGGACGCGGCTTTCTCATCTGCGTCTTGATGTAACTTCCTAGGCATTAAATGCGGCCTGACTTAAAGATTTCATGAGATCTTTCAAGTCTTCACTGACGATTGGGAAACCGGGTCGTCCGTTGTTTCCCGAAGCAGTTGTCCACGCGTTGGTTTCTCATTGGACTCAGGCGTTAATGCCTTTTAATGCAAAACCGGCGCTGGCGGTTTGAGACCAGCGTCTGCGACGCTTCCCGAAGCAATGTTCCACGCGTCAGACTCCTATTGGACTTTGATGGTCGTGCGGTCATTAAGGCCGACGGGGACCATTAATGGCAGTTATCAGGGGCTGCCTATAAATAGGGCTCACCCTCTTCCCCTTTAACAACCCAAACTTAGACTGTTTTCTTTTGATTTGCTCTGAGAAATTTCACCTTCTTCACAGTTTCTAACAGGGGTCTGTCTCCATGGATGGAGGTGACTCTGCGGATGAAGATGACCCAGAGCTTTCATGCTTCTGTTTGGTCTCTTCAGGAGAAAGCATCTCTTTGATCATCTTTTCATATCCACGTTTTAATGCAGAGAGTTCAACTCTTGATAGAGGCCTCTGCGGGTATGCCGTCCCGACTTGCCATGATATTTTTAGTCCACCCAGGCTTGCACCTTGGCATCTCTTAAAGAGATATCACTATCTGGATGAAGTCTTAGTTGGTGCATTCCTTTTTTTTGGAATTTGCGCCATCGACTTGAACTTCTCTGGACTCGAGTACAGAAGTCTTTGGCACTTGGCGCTGGCTTTGCTCAGGAAGCTCGCGTTTTAAGGCCACTGACTTGGATGAATTCCAACTCGGGTTGAAGGTTTCAGACCCGAATCTTGCAAATCCTGTTCATTCAACAGGGAGATGGCAATTTTTTCGGCGTCTGAGTCTTTTCGCGCCTGGTGTGTTAGACGCAGATGCAGAAAATTGGACTGCGTTTGAACCCTGCGTGTATCACAGTTTTAACTCGCGTCTGTTTCTGCCACCGCGGAAGTTTTGGCTCACTGCGTGGGTCATTCCCGCGTCTGTAGTCTTCGGCAATAACTGCGTCTGTCACTTAGTTTTCTCTGTTGAAGTGTACTATGTTCCAGATGTTTTGATTCCTTTGTTTATTCCTTGCAGGTAGGCTTGATCGTCCTTTTTCAGGTTCGCTGGGCCCCTGGAAGAATATTTCGGCCGGCGAACTTGTTCGATGTTCGTCCACAAGGGAAGAAATCATAGTCTCCGTCGTCCACAAGGGAAGAAATCACGATCCCTGACGGGGACTTAACCCTCGTCAAGATCTCTTTGAACGTGACGCACCAGTCATGCTTGCGGGCTGGTCACGGTCACAGTGGGTATGGCGGCGAGGGGGGTTACGGTGGATATAGTGGCAGATAGCATCCCCTTCCTCTCTCATCCCAGAAGTGACATCGAGGACACTCCATGTTTGTTGGATGGCCTTATGGCGAGAGAGATGCTCATGAATGAAGGGTTGCAGGGCTTTCTGCTGCCACCGGACCTCAAGAACACCATTGCTCTTAGCTTAGTCAGCTAGGGCTCTTTCGATGTTTACATCATGCATCGTGGTGCGGCCAGCTTCTATTGTCGCCACAGTTTGGCGCTTTTCCAAACATCGTGCACTTGGAATCAGATGCGGCTTCAAGGAGTGAGTACGGCCTCTGAGAGAGAGAGGGACTTCTTTGTACTCCTTAATTGTAACACTCAATCTTATTGTATAAGAGAGCGTTTTGTATCACTTTCATATGCTTGGATATAAATAAAAGTGACATTTTTCTTTCTGCCTCTTTCTATTGTCTTGAACCTTTTGTCTTCAGTCAGACGCATAGAAGCAGAAGATCTTTGACTTCGTCAAAATTATGATGATAATCTTAATAAGTCAAATTTTGTAGGGAAAGATCCTATTTCAGGAACTTTCACAATACTGTCAGAGGTGTAATATTAACTTGACAGAGATGAAATAATGTTTAGTGGACCTGTCAATCTATAAAGGAGAATGACAAGTGAAACTCATACCCCCAGGGAAAATGGGCCTTTATCAAGGTTTAGGATTCACTTGATTAAGCTCAGCTGGGGATCTGAAGGAAAACACTGTTAATGGTGTAGTATTAACCTAACAATGTGTTTAGGTAGACTTGTTATTCTGTTGAAGAGAATAACAAGTGAATCTAGATCCGCGGGGAATCTAAGAAGGTTTTTACCGTTAGAGGTGTGATATTAACTTAACGGGTTGAAAGTTGTCTTACCAGAAGTGTGATGTTAACTGGACAAGAATGTGAATCAGAGGTGTAATATTAACTTGACTCAGAAGCATTTCAGCTTTCGTTTAGGAAAACTGAGAGTGTCACTGACATAGGTGTGATGTTTAACTTGACAGTGAGGGTAACGCTAGAGGTGTAATGTGGAACTTAGCATTGGTCATCTCGGCTTGGATAAGGAAGTCGAGGAAAAGTCATGGCCATAGGTGTATTGTTGAACTTAGCAATGACTTAGATGCTAGAGGTGTGGTGTTAACTTAGCATCATTCGTTTCAGCTTCAACACGGAAGTCTGAAGGAAAGTGACTGTCAGAGGTGTAATATTAACTTGACAGAAGCTTGGGTTACTGTTTAGAAGTATAATGTTAACTTAAACAGTAATTTTGTCAGAGGTGTGATATTAACTTGACAGAAACTTGATTCGCGATATGAGCAATTTGAGGACCTGTCATTCTATTGATAAGAATGGACAGGTGGAGTTTGGAGTGCCAGAGGTATAGTGTTAACTTGGCAACAACTGTATCTTGTAGGCCTACCATTCTGATCGGGGTGGAAAACTAGCACTCAAAATGTGTATTTATGAAATCAAATGAAAAGCTCAAATGTGCTTAGTATACCCTCGATACTTCCGTTATAGCATTGGCTTAACGGGTCGTATCCACAGGGAAGGGAGGCGATAGAAGCATTAACAGTCTCTAGTCACGTCAGATGTTAACAATTCTTCTATGTTGAAAGAATGAAAAAGAAAAGAAAACGAAAACAAGCATGTGGTAGGTGAGGAGAGCGATGAAAACGGCGATAAGAAAATAAGAAGAGGAACTTGAAAATGATTTCTAAAATAAAGGTAAAAGAAAACTCATGGCTACTAACTACTAAGTACTCCACTAACCATGCTAACCTCTTCGAGATAGTTGCCTCACATTTTGATCCTCGGCCATCACAATCCTTGTCTTCAAGAAGCAATACAAATCATGGCTCATGGATGGTTCATAACAATCAAAACATTGCAACAAGAACAAGCAATTACAAGCATCACTCATTACACTACAAGCATGAAATAAAAGAGCATGAAAATAAAAGAGAGTTAGCTTGGTTAGCAAGTTAACAAGTTAGCAAGTTAGATTGTTATAATCCATCATCTTTGGCCATCAATGGCTCTTGCAAGAACAAGGCCTTGTAGAGGCAACCCGATTCATGTGGATTATCAAGTAAGTGGTTAGATGGTTAGTGGTTAGTAGTTAGATTGCCATGAGAAGAAAAACTTAGCTAGAAATCATGTTAGAAGGTGAAGGAGATTACAATGGAAGAGAAAGGAGGCATCTTTACATAGAGTGTCACTCTCTATTACATCAATCCCTCACTATCTCTCTCTAGAAATCACTCAGCCCTACTACAATGATCTAAGAAAAAGAAATGAAAATAAAAGAAATGAAGAAAACTCACCTACACTACACTAAAATCTGGATCTGCTCCTAAAAACGCAGTCTGCTCTCTGTTTGGCTCTCTACAGGGCTATTTATAGGGCTCAGAAGGATCCAGAAGACGAGACGGAGCCACGCGTCGAAAATCGACGCGTGGCTCCCTAGGATTGCCGCGCCTTTGCCGCGTTTTGTGGCAATTCCAGAGAATTAATTCTCTGGATTTCTTCCACGCGTTCGTCTGGCTTCTAGCGGCTTCCAGATATACCCCTTTTCTGGTACTTTCGCCGAATATTTTGTCTGACAGCTCAGGAGTCTAGGTACAATGCATGTTCTAGAAAATCCTTTGCTTGGCCTCCAAGTAATGCGGGATTAATTAGCATAAATTGAGCTGAATTAGCCTCTTATTCCATCTTTGCCCTTGGACTTTGGATTTACCTGCAATTAAGACCAAAACACGATTTAGACGATTATTTATTCATTAAAACTGTGAGAAATGCGATATAATAATGCAGAATTTGTAGACAAATCACACCCCCACACTTATTCTTTTGCTCGTCCGAGCAAAACAAGAAAAGAAAACTATACTACAAGGATTATTACACCACTTTCGCAGGTGACGCGATTGCACTGAGCACGTGCAACAAGCCGTTAAACCTCTAGGTTACCCTAGAGGAGGAGTGTTGTCTCCTGAGGGTTTTCAGCGGATTGCACCCACAAAATCCATAAAGAAAGAAGACAAATGTTAGTGTTTTGAAAATTCATTTGAAAAAGAGACATGTTTTCGAACTATTTTTGCAAAAATATAAGTGATCTAAGGTCATAAGTCCACCTATAATCATTCTCCCTTAAACTTAGTCTCTATGCAAGATCTTGTCTTTAATTAAGGTAAGAATTCAAAATTGGATTGAATATTTTATCTTTCATAAAACCTAGATAGTATGCACACCGTGACAGTGAAGATTTCTGGGATTTCAACTCTAACCATCAAGCCATTTATTTATATATTTTTTATTTCTTTTTTTTCTTCCCTTAGTTTAGGCTTTCTAGTTCACCCATGTAGCGAGCCTATAACCGATGACTCCCAAACCAGAAGGTCCTAGGGCACCAGATGAGAAAACATCCCTCGAGTTTAAGGACTCGAGTGAAAAAGGCCACGAAACTAAAGGGGATTATTATTTTCTTTACCACCGTTAGGCGTGAATAATCATGCTTCTTGATGCACAATTATCCAGCTTAATAAGTGATGTTTTATTTATATATTTATATTTTTTCTTTTTTTTTCTTTATTTATTTATTTATTTTTTTTATATATGGCATTTTAGGTCTTTGTTTCCATCCCAAAAAATGTGTAAGTGTGAAGTGCTTACTATCTAAGGCAAAAAATTCAAGATAAAAATATCTCCCCAATTTTACTTACTTAGCCTATAATTTCAAACAAGATCTATTATTTCAACTAGGTTTAAGATGTCATAATTAAGGCTTTCTTAATTTCTAAGATACATCTTAATTTCTTAAAAATAGATCAAAACTTTTGTCTCTTATTTCAAAAAGTTTTTAAAGAAAGAGAAATTTCTATACAAAAGGAAAGATTTCTAAAAGTATCCTAAAAGAAGTGTAAAAGAAGAAAATCTAAAAACTCTATGTTAGTAAACCCTCCCCCACACTTATTTCATGCATTGTCCTCAATGCATCGTGATATATGTATGCATGAAACAAATAGAGAGGGAAGGAAAAAAATTACCTCAAGGTGGTGGTTCCGGTGGCGGTCTAATTGGTCCACGAAAGGCGGCCCAATCATTATTGCATGGAGTCCGAAGGAACCCACCAGAAACCTCCATGATACAACCCACTAGAAAGATGTATGCATGTGTGATTTTTATTAAAAATGTTACCCCATCTAATTTCCAAATTTGCAAAATAATTTCAGAGTCAAATTTTTCAAAGCCCTTGTCCCAGAATGGAATGATTGATTTGGACTCAGGAAGCACAGGAACTAACACTGACTCAGAAAAATGACTCAAGTCAAGTAAAGGTTCAGAAGTCGAGATCGGTTCAGAAAGTGGGTCCAAATCAAGAAGATGAAGCTCAGGTCCACATTCATTTCCCCATGATGGAATGTGACTGTCTAAGAGTGGTGATTCAAGTTCAGGAATGACAGGTATGGGAATCAAAACTGATTCAAAATGTTACTCAAATTGGGTAACAAAATAGGTGTGAATAGTGATTCGGGAATTTGAACAAGATCACAAATTTGGGGATCAAAGTCACATTCCTCATTCAGTTCAATTCCACAAAAATGAGAACTTACCAATTTATCAAATAGACTTTCAAAAGTATGAAATTGGTCAAGTTCAATATGATCATCATAAATGATTGGTAATTCAATTTCACAATGGATGGGTACAGGATTCAATACTGACTCGGGAAATGAAGTGAAATCATGTGAAGACACTGGAGTCATAATGAATCAGGAAGGAAAATTGAATCATCAAGTGGAAGTTCAGGATCATATTCACACTCAAGTTCAATTTCAGGAAAAGGAAAACTTGCCAAAATGTCAATGGGATGGACAAGTTCAGATGATTGTGCTGAAATAGAATCTTGATTTCCAAAATGACAGGAGTCTTGAGTCATATCAATAGAGTGTGGCATAGCTGAATTAGTCAAAGGTTGATAAGATAGAGTCTCCTCATTCCTATAGATGTTAACCAATTGACTCAATTGTTCATCCACCTTATTGAAAGACTCGGCACGTGTTTTTTGATATTGTAACAAAGACTTTTGCAAGATGTCTATACTCTTTTCTAAACGTGATATTTTTACAAATGGTTGCTCTAGAATGGGAGTATAATAATCTTGATTTTGGAAAGTTTGTGAATAATGTGAGTCACACATGTGTGGTGATGGAAGAGTGGACTCACACAAGAGATCTTTACTCGTTTCCATGACAAATGGTTGTTCATTAGGAAAAGGTGGAACTGAGTAAGACTCTTGAAAATATGGTGGAATTGGAGAGGCAAATGGTTCTTGAAGTTTTGCTCGACTCTCTATAAATTGGCTTCTATACTCCTTAGTAACTCAGATTTTTCTTCAATGGTGGTTCAGAAAAAGGAGTGTGAGAAGAGAAATCGGGAAATGAATATTGTGGATAGTGTGGACTTGGTGGATATGGTGGACAAGGAGTTTGAGAATTTGACTCGGGGTACGTGAATTCCCAATTACTCGGTGAAGAGTTGAAATTATTATGAAAATTATAGTTATTAGATGGGGGGTATGGGTCATATTGATTCGGATAAGGCCAACCCGGTGTATTTGGTTGGTGCATAGTAAAACGCCGGGTTGGAATTATCCGAGTCAAATGGAGTTGGTGTGAAATATGGATTCATGGTTGGATTGAAAGAATTGTTATTGTTGAATGCCATTTCACACAAAAAAATCACAAAAAAGAAAGAATCAAACAACAAACAAAAGAAAAGAAAAATCAAAACCAAGCCAAGAGGAGGGTTGACCTAGACCTAGATGAAATGTCCCTAGGGGCCAACGTCTATTCAAATTTTATTAGGGCTTGGGTTGTGTGAGTGGGGAGATGATTTTTGGGGCTAAGGAAGGGTGATTAAATCCCACCTTATCTTGTTTGGGTTTTGCCCTTAAATTCAATTCGTGCAAGTGTGCAATATAGACAAGAAGATAACACAAAGCGATAAATCACCCACGTGTTTGTCCTATGCTATATGCAATGCCATATGTACATCTCCATCCAGATCACAACAACAGAACAAAATACAGTATATTGGAATTGAATTGACACGTGCCTAAATGCAAATGTCTAAACCGTTTTAAAAGCGTCCATTACCGTATTTTAGTTCTTTTATTTTTATGGTGTGTAGGCAATCAAAGCAAGAAATATAGCAGCACAAATCAACTAGCTATTACAATTCACACATCCCAGAACAACAACAATTACAACGTTCACAAAATTGCCGCGGGTTCGCGGCACATGTCGCGGTTGCGCGGCAGTTCTTCGGAATCTGGGTCCCTTCTTTCAAGAGCAGGGAAAGGCAAAGCTAGTTTATGTACTGCAGTGTTAAGCACCTGAAAATATTGCCATGCACACCAAAACAGAGAAGACAAATTTTAACAAAAACGTGACATCAAACCATTCCCTTCCCCGACAACGGCGCCAAAAATTTGATCGGGGTGGAAAACTAGCACTCAAAATGTGTATTTATGAAATCAAATGAAAAGCTCAAATGTGCTTAGTATACCCTCGATACTTCCGTTATAGCATTGGCTTAACGCGTCGTATCCACAGGGAAGGGAGGCGATAGAAGCATTAACAGTCTCTAGTCACGTCAGATGTTAACAATTCTTCTATGTTGAAAGAATGAAAAAGAAAAGAAAATGAAAACAAGCATGTGGTAGGTGAGGAGAGCGATGAAAACGGCGATAAGAAAATAAGAAGAGGAACTTGAAAACGATTTCTAAAACAAAGGTAAAAGAAAACTCATGGCTACTAACTACTAAGTACTCCACTAACCATGCTAACCTCTTCGAGATAGTTGCCTCACATTTTGATCCTCGGCCATCACAATCCTTGTCTTCAAGAAGCAATACAAATCATGGCTCATGATGGTTCATAACAATCAAACATTGCAACAAGAACAAGCAATTACAAGCATCACTCATTACACTACAAGCATGAAATAAAAGAGCATGAAAATAAAAGAGAGTTAGCTTGGTTAGCAAGTTAGCAAGTTAGCAAGTTAGATTGTTAGAATCCATCATCTTTGGCCATCAATGGCTCTTGCAAGAACAAGGCCTTGTAGAGGCAACCCGATTCATGTGGATTATCAAGTAAGTGGTTAGATGGTTAGTGGTTAGTAGTTAGATTGCCATGAGAAGAAAACTTAGCTAGAAATCATGTTAGAAGGTGAAGGAGATTACAATGAAAGAGAAAGGAGGCATCTTTACATAGAGTGTCACTCTCTATTACATCAATCCCTCACTATCTCTCTCTAGAAATCACTCAGCCCTACTACAATGATCTAAGAAAAAGAAATGAAAATAAAAGAAATGAAGAAAACTCACCTACACTACACTAAAATCTGGATCTGCTCCTAAAAACGCAGTCTGCTCTCTGTTTGGCTCTCTGCAGGGCTATTTATAGGCTCAGATGGATCCAAAAGACGAGACGGGGCCACGCGTCGAAAATCGACGCGTGGCTCCCTAGGATTGCCGCGCCTTTGCCGCGTTTTGCGACAATTCCAGAGAATTAATTCTCTGGATTTCTTCCACGTGTTCGTCTGGCTTCTAGCGGCTTCCAGATATACCCCTTTTCTGGTACTTTCGCCCGAATATTCGTCTGACAGCTCAGGAGTCTAGGTACAATGCATGTTCTAGAAAATCCTTTGCTTGGCCTCCAAGTAATTGCGGGATTAATTAGCATAAATTGAGCTGAATTAGCCTCTTATTCCATCTTTGCCCTTGGACTTTGGATTTACCTGCAATTAAGACCAAAACACGATTTAGACGATTATTTATTCATTAAAACTGTGAGAAATGCGATA
>JAVJIF010004302.1:0-275815 GCA_038442645.1 Agave tequilana | reverse complement strand
GCCCCCGCCATCTGTAAATTCTGCATAATTAAAATTATGCATCTTTTAGGATCTCAAAAATTAATGGGTGACTGATTACCCTGCTAATATTTCCATAATTGTATAATGTAATCTTCCAATAATTGAAATTATGTATCTCTTAATAACTGCAAGTTTTTTAAGCGTCTCTAAAACATGTAAATCTCCCTCTCCCTTCAAACACATCATTAATGGGCCCTCCCATGATTGCTCAAGCTCAGTTTTATTTTTACTTTTACTTTTCTTTTCTAGGGTATGTGATAGTTTTTAAGTAAAAATTCCTTAGGCAAGCTCAACGACTTTCTGTCTTTTAAAATTTCATTTGATTACTTTGAGATTATCCCTCAATCACACTAAGGATAGGCCCTCTCTCTAGATTTCTCACGTAAGTTATTCATTTGGATTTTTTGAACTTATGTCCATTTAGTCAAAATTTGGTTTCATTAGACATTTTTAGAAAAAAACCAAGGATTACAAACAGTTTTGACATGAAAAAGGTATACATCAAAATTCAAGAAGTTACTATTTTATAATGATTGGTCATTTTCTTCTAAAAAACAGTCACTGATAATTTACATTTAACTCAAGATTTTTTTTTAGATTTCGTAACCCCCCCCCCCCCCCAAAAAAAAAAAAGAAAGAAAAGAATGAAAGAAAGAAAGAAAAGAAAAGAAAAGAAAAAAAACAAGTGAATCATGGCTCCATGTCATTCATGGTTCAAAGACTCATCCGAGTCGGAGACGAGTCGGCCGAGTCGTATCTGTCTCGGCCCCTCCGAGACGAGTCCGAGTCACGAGTCGGTCGGCTCAACTCAGAGGAGGCCGACTCGGCCGAGAATCGGAGTTGACTCCGCCGACTCGGCCGAATCGGTCGTGACTCGGCGAGTCGACTGAGTCGACTCCGATTCTCAGCCGAGTCGGCTCGAAACGTTATTTCACCCGTGACGAATGGGTGTAAAGAAAAAAAAAAGAAAAGAAAAAAATTTAGCTTTCTCGCTCAGATCTAGAGATCGCCGCTGCTGCCCGATCGTCGCTGCTCAGATCTGGCCGTCGGCCGCTCTTCCCCAATCCCAGGTGATGTTCCTCCCTCTCTCTTTCCCTCTCCCTCCCTCTGTTTCTCTCTCTCTTACCTACTCTCTCCCCCCTCTCCATCTCCCGTCTCTCTCTGTCTCTTTCCCTCCCCCTCCCTCTGTCTCTTTCCCCTCCCCCTCCCTCTCTCACCCACTCTCTCTTTCCTTTTCCATCTCCCGTCTCTCTCTGTCTCTTTCCCCTCCCCCTCCCTCTCTCTCTCTCTCTCTCTCTCTCCCCCTGTTTACCCCTCTCCCCCTCCGAGGTATAAGAGAAGTAGATGATGGTGGTGGTGAAGATGTGAGGGTTTTATCCCGTTCTAGTAGTGATGATGGTGAGGATGGCGATGATAATGATGACAGTGATGGCGGCAGTGGTGATGATGACAATAATGAGGGCAACAATAGTACTAATGAAGGAATTTATAGTCTTAAAGGTCATATACAAATGTTGAGTTTGACATCAGGCCAACATTATGGTGTGACATATATCCATGACTACAGACCACAACTTGAGAGATTTACGAGTATTAGTATCGGTTTGTCTACTTACCGCAGACATGATTATGATGATGATTTTGTGCCTCATCGCAATTCAATGTGAAAATAGCTACATTAGCATATATTTATGAATGTAGTTTGTGTAATTTACTATATTGTGCATATATTTTGATATGTTTCTACCGACAACGCGTGTATTTATATTTTCGCTTTATATTTAGCATGTTAAGTGATATGTTTTGGACATGTGATATATAAATTGGATGTCTACATTTTTTTAAGATTTGTCGTGATTTTTTCAGATTTTTTTGAGCTTTCTATGTAACGTTTTGCGCGTATCACCCGAGACCGATCCGAGTCGCCGAGACCGATTCGTCTCAATGCCCGCCGAGTCGACGGCCGAGACCGCGACTGTGAACCATGATGTCATTGATACATAGGTTAAGGGTAAAGGGGATCTAGATCTAAACCTTTAGACCGTTGTTTGTGCTCCTTAACTCAATCAGTGTTATTTTAGTGTCTTATTAATTAACAGCCTATGACTCCAATTAAAAACAAAGAGGTTGTGTTAGGTCTGCACAAATGCTTAGCATAAAATGTAGTTAGATCTCTATAAAATATAGGTTACTGCTCCTTGGTCAAAGTGTCAGCAATGTCACTGGCCTGTGCGAATTTTCTCGCAAATTGAGACCTTATTCTCTAGCATATCCAGCTCAGTGGACAACTCTGACTTTGCAAATTGAGTCAGTATCCTTCTGATTCATCAGCTAGCTAAGTTCCATGTGCTCCCCCTGTTATAGTAATTGCTTTACATGTTTACAGACTGTATTTCTAATTATATTGCTTTTATAAAACTCAAAGGTCTCTACACTATTTATAAATGGAAATTACTCCTTTATCCTACTAGAATAGGACTTGTAATATCAAAAGAATTACAATTAAAATAATTCCAAAACATCAAAAAAATCTCATAATATTTCTTCTAAAACCCTCAAATTCAGAGTAGGTTTTCTAGTTAATTTAGTTTTTCAAACTAGACAAACACCTGCATATATATTTGTTTCTGGCTTGAAGATGCTTGCTCAGACATCTGCTGAAGTGTCTACAGTTCAAAACTTGCTGTTTCTCTAGACTAATCATACAACATGAGGATTTTTCTTCTGTTTTCCCTTTTATGGGATATTTGGGTATTAGTAAGACCTCGTGTTGATGTGTAAGACCTAGGATTCCAATTTCCTTTCGAAATGCAATACCTAGTGTCGCTAACTTTTATGCGATTTTTTTACTCCCAAATCCTCTTTATTGAATAGAAGCTCTTCAGTTATGTAATTCAATTTTGATCTGGATTTTCTTTGAGACTTATGCTGATTATTTAAACCCTTCCTTGCCGACCATAAGTCATGTACATTTTCCTTTTGATATGTAAGACCTTAACTTGATCCCCACTCCCTACAATCGACATTTTCTTCCTCAACTCCACAAGTGCAAGGTCGATTTAAAACATCTTCTACTGAAATGTGTCTCTTCTATTGCATATATTATAGAAAAAAAATCCAAGAAAGAAGGCAATGAACAAAGCAAAGAATGAGAGCTTGATCTTCTTCAAATCTATATGAATTTTGCTTAATTCATCTAAGGGTCTTTTATTAACGTAACTTCCTTTATGTGAAGAATGAAGAGGCGTTGCTTCAAGTAGAGCTTCTAGGTAGAGACTTCATTATATACAAGCTCTCTACTTTGTGCTACATGCTTACAACATCTTCATCAGTAACCTCATGCAAAGCTCATTACCTAGACAACATTGAATGGCATTATGTGTATCCATC
This sequence comes from Agave tequilana, assembly GCA_038442645.1. Lineage (NCBI taxonomy): Eukaryota > Viridiplantae > Streptophyta > Magnoliopsida > Asparagales > Asparagaceae > Agave > Agave tequilana. The sequence continues at coordinate 272,404 of JAVJIF010004302.1, read as the reverse complement.
TTGAGTTCTTTTTCATCTTTGGTCACGAATTCTGGCAGCTTGTCCTTTTCAAACAAGACTTTCAACAAGTCTTACTAGAGAGCTTGCATCTTGACCCTCCACAAAGTGAAACTATTCCTTTCATCAAATTTCCTACTTTGTATTTTGTCAAAGCCATCCCGGAATTCAGAACAAAATTGACATCAAGATCTAGAACCAGTTTCTTACAACACTAAACTTTTAATACACAAGATGGTAATTTATATAAATAGAGATAATAATTGCAGAATTCACCTGGCAATAATAAGATGACAACACATTAAAAATTTATGTGGTTAACTCTAATCTGACCTATGTCAATGTAAAGACATCAAAGGAATCCACTTGTAAAGGGGGATATTAATTTCCGTCTCGCACATACCCAAGTCCAGCAACACCCAGTTTAAACTTAGAATTTTAACAAAGAAGAAAAAAAAAAGAAGAAAAGAGATCGCATTAAGATAATAGACTCTCTAATTTCTCTTTACTAGTTTCACTTTGCCACCACCTTACCACATCTTTCTATAGGGTCCAAATTAGCTGAATCCAGTTTGAAATTTTGTTATGTCTAACATAATTTGTCTTTCACATGTAGATAGACAAAGCATGTGTTGCCTGTTCTTTCATCCAAGTCACATTGTTACAGGTGAAGAAACTAATTTAGATTTTATTTCTTGATATTCAGATCAATCAACAACATCAACAATGGATTTCAAATGGACTTCTAATTTGTTTATATGGGTAATTAGCACCGACTAGTTCTGTATTAAGTGGCAATCTGGAAACCTTCATCGATCATTCATTCATCATCATAGTTCTTGGCACTGGGACAAAATTGAGCAAGTATGTCATATCCTATGGGAGATTGCAGAACTCTCATTCACCTTCTTAGACTGCATCCTAGTACAAAAAGATCCAACTATGCAATATTATGTTAACATTGCTTGTGCCCAACTCACTTTGCTTATGCAACGAAACTAGCTGTACTTTCTACCCATAGTAGTAAATTAGGAGTCAATCTCATGACTCATAAGTCATTGTTCATGTTAACTGATTATTTTGAATACTGATAAAAAAAACTAAATCAGTTTTTTCTTCACCCTCTAACTATGTGAATTAGGTAAAAGAGTCAACTATACATATTTTGTCCTTTACATGTAAAAAAATTGTGTTAAAAGAAGACAAGCTCAAATTGGATTCGAGCTAATTTAAATGCTACATAAAGCAACGGTATGGTAGTGTCAAAAATGAAGCAGGGAGAAGTTAGAAGAATCTCCCCCCCCCCCCCCCTTCTTCTTCTTCTTCTTTGTTAAAACTTAAAAGCATAGTTTAAAATCTCGGTAATCGGTCTCAGGTTATCAGCAATGATTTTTAGTATCAATATTGTCACTAGCATCAGCCAACATCAGCCGATATAACATGGTTAATATCGTATCGAGCACTCAAAACCTGAGGTGATATTGCCAAATTGGTCGATATTTAAAACCATGATTAAAAGTCTAAGTAAGTCTAAAGGGGGTTTTATGTTGTGAGATTTATGTGCGTGTATGATTAGAGAATAATCTCCTTGCTCCTTTTATTTGTAATTCCTTTGTTGTCTTTCTCATGGATGCAGGTCAAACAATATTAAACCACATAAGTAGTGTATTGTCCTCTTATTGTTGCAAGCTGAATTTTGTTATTATTATCTCTATTTATATTGCCAGCTCTTGTATTACAAGCCCACTGTTGTAAATGATTCATAGCAAATTCATATACATCTGCACTTAACCAATTCATCTTCTGATTAAGGTCAAGAAATTGTTACCTCTTGCCAATCACCTTCCATGTTGTGATGCACCTTTTCAACATATATGGACCATGAGTATCACATTGCTTGTGATAATATTTGTCTAACAAGCAATGATTTTAACCAAGCTGTATTACTTGCTTGGAAAGAAAATCTAGGTTAAATCCTACACAGATTTTATAATTTGAGCTAAAGATGAGACACCTATAACCAGCAGTTGCACAGGAAAGCCTTTAGGGAAACTTCAGCGAAAGTTTTGGTGGGGGAAGTCCAATAAAAGCACCTTAGGTTACACAGTTCAATGACGATACAAGAACTCTCCCTAGAATTACAAAGGATCTCTGTACTAAACCTTAACCAACTCGGATCAAACTCAGCCACAACCTAGGAATGAGAAGTCCAATGACTTAAAAATGTAAAGACAAAAGAACACTAAAAATCAGAAAACTGAAAATGACACAAATTGTAGCCATATAAAACATTTAGGACCCAAAACTTAATGATAAAGTTTTAGCCTTTTAGAACCAGGGTCTGCTTTGGATTCTGCAAACTTGGAATTCGAGCTAAACTAGATTGCATAGAGCTAGTATTCTGAACCCAGAATATCCTGCCAAAAATCACACACCACACAAGACTGCAGACGTGTGTCTAGTCAATGCAGAATGGGGCAACTCTCACAGCAATTAAGCGGCAGACAAGGTGACTCTTTAGGAAGACTTCCTCACTGGTTACGACTTGAACCCCAGATGACTATAGTTAATCATTCACTAATTCTGGCAGCTGATCAGCAAGCACTTTTGTCAAAAAAAAAACTTTAGACAATAGTAATTTAAAATTATAAAACTATCCACAACATACAACTTTTTAGATCATAAGAAATTTTTGTTTAAAAACGAAAAATAGGTCATAATGTGAATATATTTGGCTATACATTATGTAAAGGCTCATTAGAACATAAGGGTGGACAAGCGTGCCCTTAAATTTCAAGGTAAATTGCACGAGTACCTCCAAATTTTGCCATATTATTCAAGTGCACAGATTGTATATTCCTCATGCACTTCATGTAACTCTTTCTTTTTGGGTTTAATCTATGCACTATGCTACCGTAAAACTCTAATGACTATTCTACCTTTAAGAAGGTTGAGTAGAGGCTATCAGAGCTCATTGGTTTTTATCAAACTTTTTCCAACAATTGAAAATATATTGTGTGTGTGTGTGTGTGTGTGTTTTGAGGGGGGGGGGGGGGGGGATTTCATCATAAGACCACAATTTTGACTGGATTAAGGAGGAAAATGAAGGAACAGAAGACAATAGCATGCAGAGCTCAAAGTTCCTCAGTGACAAGTTAATGCTCCACAATTACCCTGAAAAAATTTCGGTCTTTGTTCTTCTTGGTTTTTTTTTTTTTGCCTTCTTTTTTAGAATCTTGCATAGTTCTAATCGTAGTAAGTACAACATTATTATCTACATAGCTATTCGTGCCCTGTGTGTTGTGATGCTTTTTGTCAATCCATTGATCCCATTAAAAATAATACCTTTGAGGCAATGAAAAGACTGAAATTTATAGATGAAGATAAAACGGCTTTTCTTATAGATTTGCAAAAAAGATATAGAAAAGTTCACGCTTTAGTGAACAATTTAAGTATTGAGTACAACGAACAGTTTATACCTATTTCACAACTGAAAGAGTTGGCAGAAAGAAGAACTCTAAATAAACTCAGGAAGGATATCTAAGTGCAAAAGCAACAAAAAGGTTTAAGGTATAAAAATGTTAAAAATGATACAAGTGAGTTACTTGCATAGATGGGAAAACACAAGTATTTTTTCACAACTTATTCTGTTTTCTACCAGAACTCTGAAACTGAATAAAGGCATCTACTTACTGTCACTCAAATAACAAGAAGAAACAAATAATTCCCTCTTCGCTTGGCCAGAACAGCCGAGGCAGTCAAAGTAATCTCTGTTTTGTGATAACACTTTACAAACTTGTTGCAGAAATATCCTAGTTATAGCTCTTTTCTAACTTGCAACTAATGGCTTTGCCTCGATTAAGCTTTGGTTACCATCTTAATGATAAATCACTAACAGGCTTTGGTCAGGCATCAAGTCATCCTTACCACTAAAAATCAAAGAGAACATTAAATTAATGATAATTTCAATACAGATCAAGATCTTTTCAGTAATTTGTGAAATATTACACTATAATTCCACTATCAGAAAAAAATAATATAAACAAACAATTCCTGTGAAAGAAAGGAGAACAAGAATAAGAGGGCAAAAAAGCTAAAATAGAGTACCTCTTGTCATTCTGACCTCAAAACTTCAGGATCTCAGCTAATCCAATAACTTTTACCGTTTTACGTTGATAGCCCAGACCACAAGCTCATCAAAGTTCAATCCACTTCCTTCTCAATCTTTTCTCATTCTGTGCTGACCTCTTCATTATACATTTTAAGAATGCCATCTATTATTTGGATTTGTATAGGGGATGGTTCAAACAAAATTTTCTTCTTTGCCACTCTCACTTGACCAATAACCACAATGCAAAATCCTAAAATAACATCTGATTACATCTGGCTTGCTTCTTTCTTCCAACACTTTGAATGAGGTGTTTGGGGTCTGCACAAGACAAGTAACCTCCACTTAAGAAGGGTCATAGGCCAGCTGCATGTTTCCTCATTTTCAAACAATCACTAATGGAAGTGGAGTTACCCTCAGCCCAAAGATGAGATCGGTGAAGTGGTACAGACTGCAACTATAAATCCTTCTGAAGGGCCTCACAATTGGGTATTTGGGTGAGCGATGTATAATTGGAATTACAAGTTTACAACTCATCACCACAGGCCATCTGAAATGATCATGAGCTAGATAACCTGCCTTGGTATTTTTACCTTCATACTCGCAGTCAACAGCTGAAGAAAAATGGGCCCAAGCAGAACTATCACCCTAAAAATGAGATCTGAGAGCCATCCACTGCTTCACTCAGCAGAAGTAGAAGTCCCTGCCACACTCTGCATGCAAATTGCATCATAAGCATCAATATTTAAACCCCGGACAAGAAACATTTCCACCTCATCTACGAAACGTTCTGTTCGTCCTAATAGAAAAGCACTGGCGGCATCAGAAAGCAGTCCATAAATGCTTTGCGGATTGCCTCAGGCATTGTATCCTTCATGCCCTCTTGCTCTTGTCTTCTGAAGAAAGTCTCAATTGCTCCATGAAGGTGATGTACAATAACTTCCACATCCTCGTCTTGGGTAAGAGCCTGAATTTCCCTTCTCAACCAACTCTCAAGCCAGATGTTTCTCCGAAGGTACCTACGTCGCTTCCAATACAGATGAATATCAGATGCATTACTGGGAACTCTTGCGTCACTGTTATACCACTGCAATCTAAAGTCATGAGCACTGGAAAGACTGTTTGTTCTGCGGCCTTGGCTTACATAATGCTGCAGAAAATATTCTCCATTAAAGCCATGAACTATAGAAAAATTTTCCGTCTTGCAAAGAGGGCATGCAATTGAAGATTGAGGTTGAGAGTGCTTCTTGGTGACCACACTGGACCAACGAACAATGCAGGGGTAGCAAAATGAATGGAAACAGCGATCTAAATAGGCCTCTTCCTTCACTGGTTCAAGACATATTGGACAAGGGTCAGGGCCCTTGTGGTCCTTGCTGCTGCAGGACGATGCCATCTTCATTCACCAGCGTCAGCGTGCCACAGATATAAACACGGAACTAAGTAGTCTTGACTTTTCCTATACCTTTAAGGAATAGTCAATTTCCTAGAGCAATTAGACACTGGTGAAAACAAGCCCCATTTTCAGTGAAATCTTCAAGACATTTCCCAGTGGAAGCTCAAGACCCTGTGTAACCAAAGCCCAAATTATCTCAGCAGCTTTGTTAAAAAACAAGAGCCTGTAAGAGAAACAAAAACTGACAGGTTAAAGGAAGCAATAAAAAAAACAATAGAACTACGATATTGAAGACCCAAGAGGCCAATTGAGACCATTTTTGTTGTTCACAAAATACTCCATGACAAAAACATATTGATGTATAAACAGGACTGAATGATGACATACAAAAAATCATGCTTAAAACATATTTGGAATGATACAGAACAAATGAAAATTTTAAAGATGAGATCCAGAGTACCCTGTTTTAAGAATCATCTAACTGCCCAATGGGCCTTTAACATAAGGATTCTAATTTACAAGATTCAATAATCTATGAGAGACCAGATTGACCACACACATGCAAATGAGTAGATATTGCTCAAAACACAAAAAACTTCCGCACAAGTCAGGAACAGGAGTCAAGTCAAAATGCTAATTCAATTTAAATATGACTAATTTTATTGACACTAGATCCAACTTGGAATTGCCCATGGCAAGTAGATTATCGGTTGTGAGAAAGCTGGATTGGCTGTTGAACACAAGGAGGTAATCTTGAAGCACTTTACCACTATTAGAATGATGATAAGTATTGTATATGAAAAAGAATGACAAAATGCTACATAACCTCACCCGGGGCACTCGCTTATACTATCTGTAGGTTCCAGCTGCCATAACATATACTCAACTTCTGAAAACTTTGGTAGCCACGAAAGCCCTATTCCCTCAATACATATAATGATGATGATGATGATAACTGGCACACGGATCTATTACTCCAGTAATCCAGGAATGACTATTTGCAGTTTACCAACTACCTTAGGGGGGAAAAAACAATATCATCCTACTAACTCTACCGCATAAGGTGCAAAAACTCTCTAATCCATTATGTGTGAAACTTAGTGTCACAAAAACCTTCAGATTGAGGATGAAAATAACATGAATGTTCAGATATTAGGAATGTTGTGATATTGTCACATGCCATCAAAATTGTTCAAAAGTAAGCAGCACTCAGACGAAGCAACATAAATGACCCGCCCCACAAAGTTAACAGGACATGTCTTAAGGACTAATAGATAATATTTTGATAATCCTCTGCCTGTCTCCCTACAGGTATAGTTTGGTAAACAACTTTCCTACTGTATGCTCAAAGATGCTAGTGACCATAGTTCAAAACAAAATTCAGCAAATGTCAAAATGTTAACACTATCAGTAGAACTGATATCAAGTAAAGGCGACAGGCGGAGCTAGGCGGCAGACCCACCCCTAGTGAATAGCTGCGATCGCCACCACCTATGGGTTTCCAGATTTTTTTTTTTTTAATTATTGTTTTGTAAATGCAGAAGATACCAAAATGGGAAGGGAAAACACAGAAAAATTAGGAAAAATCAGCAAGATGAAGAAACATTGCAGCAGCAGAATCAGCAGCAGCAGCATAGAAGAAGAAGACAAGAATCAGAAGCCACAGCAGTACATAAAGGAACTCAATTTGCTATAAGGCAGTAGGAGAACAAACAGATTACATACTTCAGTTAACTAGTTAATTCTAGGGTTCTAAAATTGAAGAAAAGTAGGGCACCTAGAAATTCAAGATTCTACAAGCGATATCGAAATTAGGGGGGAGTTAATTTTCTGGATTCTGTGGAACATAATAACAGCAAGCAAAGAATCAAAGATATCTAAAACAAAATAAACTAGCCATCAAAAGATTACAAGAGGAATAAAACCACAAAAGCAGGGATGCGTTTTTTATTGATCGAATAAAAAGAAATCTGAAGAACGAAGGTACCTTCCAAAAATTTCTAGGGTTCCTCGTCGCCTTGGAAGGAAAGGGGGAAAAAAAACTAAAAAGGAGGGGGAAAACCCAAGGAGGCGGTGATGGAGGGTAAAAAAAAATTTAGACCATTTCTCGATTTGTGCGTGTCATCCTTGCGCAGGGGCCATGCTAATCTTCTCTGTATCGTTCCAATTTTATCGGATGTCCCCGAAGGGACGTGGGTGCCGCTTGCGTCTTTATATATAAAGATTTCACATTTATTTTAGCGACCGATGTGGGACTAAAATCTTTCTCCTTACACTAATACAAATGCTACCAGGAGCCTAGAAAATTGCACGTGTTATGCCCGGCTTTGCATGTAAAAGAAAATTTGTCTGCTCATAAAATAATAGAAAAAGTTAAAATAGCCTCCCAAATAACTGAATCTAACTACGATCTTTCATGTAAATTTAACTTTCTAAGAGAGTTATATTGTTGTTTTAATTCTCAATAATTTGACACTCAAATGTAATGAGATAAAATAGCTTTTCTTATAATTTTAGTTAGACTGATTTCTTTATTTTTCTTTTTAGTCAGATATTAATATAAATTCCAAAAAATTAATTTGATAAATTAAAACAAAATTCTTCAAATATTATAATTTTGGGATGATGATCTGTTGAGTTTACTTATATAACTTAAATTAGCTCCAATCAAATACTAACATAAATTTTAAATATTTAATTAATCATAATAGTTAGTGGTGTATTACTGAAATATGTTGACAGAGAAAAAAGAGGAAGGGACATGGTTCGAAACTTTTTTGCATTTAAGAGCATTATAGATATAATAGTTTGAATACGTGTTTAAAATTATAAAAGAATACAAACACAAATTAATTCTAAAGTTCCACGGCCTTATATTGCTCTAAGATTATAATTGATTAAAATATAATCTAATTATAACTATGTTATATTACTTAATTGGGCTAACTTTCTCATCTTCTTATATTTTTAAAATAAATGCATTCTCACTCAAGATGTGAAAAAATAGCTCTCCCAATCTGCATCGTGATAGCAGTTTCGATAAACTCAACTATAGCTCCAGACGCACCTTCATTTGCTAAGAAGTCAGCTCCAGTATTTCCATCACGGAACATATGGCTTGTTCAAAAATTCTATAGTATCCTCACCATCTGACTCGCACAGTAACCTTAGAAAGCGCCCGACCTTCTAATGTCCTAAAAAAATCCTGATCAGGTTATAAAAAATAATAATAATTATACTTTAAGAATTTGTGGTTTGAAAATTTTGAGAAATATATAAAAATGTCTTCTCTTATATACTAATATCATTTTATAAAATGACTGAGATGGTTTGAGTAAACATTTCAATAGATGTTAGCATACATGTTTATGAGGTTCCATCTGTGTAGTTGTGTGTATATCTATATCTATATGTTACATGAATCACTTGTATATATGTATGTATGTGATTTTGTTCCTTTCCTTTTAGTTTATATGTACAAAACTGTTCATCTAATTATTAAGCATGGTTAATCTAATTAACATGGGAGAAAAATCTAAACATGTGGTAGCAAGCGAGAGAGTTGAGATTGACACCTAGTGGTGAAGGTGTATAAAAGAATTAGAGGGAGAGAGATGGACACAAGTTAATAATGATGATTTTTTTAAAAAAAATAAAAATAATGTAAATTTTAAGCCATTTAGACTATAGTTTCCCATTTAGAAGCCCAGCACAAGGTCATAGGTTCTGAGATCCAAAAATATTTTCATTGCACAAAAACTTTTCCAGAACTTTGAGACAGGTAGGAAACAATAATGGGCTAATACTTATTTCCTGTAATCACATATCTATGTCATAAAATGTCAAACTAAATTAGGTTGTTCAAGTGATAGGGAAAAAAAATTGAACTTTTTATTTAAAAAACAAAAGTTTAGTAAGACAGTCATTTTAACACAAAACACATTAATTACAAGAGAAATTTTTTTCTCTCTTGAAACTATGAAAGGCAATCTATCTAATTATAACGGTATACTCATGTTTACGACTTATATTATTCTAAAATAAATAGAAAAAAAAGGTTCATATTTGAAGGCATAGGCCTTTCTATTTTTTTGGCTGATCAGGATAAACTCCTTTTCTGTCTGACTTCTTTATACAATCTGCCAACCAGGAAGCAAGCCTAATAATCTACTGAAGCTTTTCTTATAGCTAATAATTTTAATTTCTTGTATTGTAATCAAGATATAATGTCAAGAGTTATGATTTATATTAGTGACAATTGAAATTACTCAGTTCGGGAATCAAATAGAGCCATTTACAAAGTGATATGCCTTGTAATCATTAATAGGTGGTTGTTATTTACTAGGTGTTAATGGTATTGTGGTGGAAGGTGTTAGTCAAATAACTACACTGATTTTATTGGGGTTCAGGGTTCACACATTAACAGTCCATAAGTTGTATACACAAAAATTTGAAAGCAAGGATGACATTTTGTCTCAGTCAGGAAGAGCGCGAGTAAGTTCAACAAACTAGGGCAAAAGAGCTCGATTCCCTGCTTCAAAAGAATCCTCAGACTGTGTCAAAAAAGGTCATACCAGCAAAGCAAAAATTCTTACATAGGCATATGTCAAAATTTTAGACCAAGTTAAGCACATTTCGGAGGTTCACAGTTCGCTGCGGAGGCCACTGCTCCTCCAAGCCAATTTTCAAATCCCTCCTAAAGCATCAATTACGATCTAGCAACCACAATCTCCCTCCAATCAGGCAGACCGGGGGAGAGAGAGAGAGTGGGACCTGTTGGCGCAAAGGTCCATCACTCTAGTTTTAATGATGATCAACTCATGTAGTTATGTTACTAATGATCTTGTGTTTATTTAGTTTCAGATTTGTGATCAAGATCTTAGTGGAGGTGTGTAGCTTCAACAAAGGATTTAAAGTCAAGTTTTGGAGTTAGCACGGTTTGATTCAAGAGCTTGTGCATCAAAATCACATCAAGTACTCAAGAGGAGTCTAGCTCTATGGATCAAGTTTGGACCAAGTCAAGAAGATGAGAAGACTGCAAGTGAAGACCTTCAAGATCAAGACTTGTGTCTAGGTTTATTTTATAAGATTTTGTTTTTTTGGATAAAATATAAAAGATAGAATAGTTGGTGGATTGCTCAAGTATATCTATACACACACACTCTTGATTAGTTATGTTTTCATAAAAGAATTTTCAGTTTAGAAAAATACTTTTTTATTTTGGAAAGATACCGATTTGATTTTTGGTATTCTAGTTTACATATTTTAACCAAAACCGTATTTAGAGCTTAATGTCAAAAATATAGATATTTCACCATATTTGTGTAGTGGATCATATCCATACACACTATGCTTTAAAAGAGTTTAAAATATCTTATTTTTGTATTTGGAGAAGTTTTGGAAAAACCACTTTGGAAAATATAGTTTTTTTATTTGAGCCATTTTTTCAAGTTACAAAAATAGTCTAAATTATTTGTAACATGTCTTGATTTTGTGCAAGCATGCTTGTTTATCAAAGTATATTGGTAAACTATTTTTGTAGATTTTCTGTGATTTTATGGGATTTTAATTGAGCCAAAATGACCAAGTTTTCTTTCCCTAAAATCCTTGAACTGGCTTCAGCCGGTCGACCGGGACGGTCGACCGTAGCTTGAAGTCGGCCGACCGTATCGGTCGACCGACGTGCACAGCGTGCACGCCAGTATCTGGCTGGAGCGCCGGTCGACCGTCCAGAGAGTTTTGCTCTCTGGAAAGCCTCGGTCGACCGGGACGGTCGACCGACGGAGAATCTGCTCTCTGTTCCAGAGGTTCAGTCGACCGGGCCAGTCGACCGCTGCCCCAACGGTCAGAAATCTGACCGTTGGCGGTCGACCGGGCGGTCGACCGTCAGGCCATCTGGCTCCCAACGACTAGTTTTTCTAACTCTATAAATTGGGGCATTTGGGGGCTGTTTTCTCTAAGATTTTAAGTAGATTTTTACAACAATTTTTCCTACTCTTTCAAGAGGTTTTCTCCACTTATTTGAGAGCAAATATTTCCAATCAAAAGGGGAGCTTTATCAAGAGCGTTTTAAAAGAGATTTTCTTGAGTTTTCCTCCACCATCTCAATCCTTGTTTTCTCACACAACACTTGAACAATCCATTGCTATATCTACCTATAGGGATTTGTTGTGAGAGGATTTTAGGTGATCAAGAGTTGTGATCACCAAAGTTCATCTTTGTTCTTTGAGGAGGCGGACGAGTGCGTTCGCGGTGTATCGAGTTCATGTGTGAACTCCTTGTTTGAGGTGCGGCCTCGGCGAGCTAGAGATCTTGCGGTGTGTACGGACTAGGGAGTCCGAGAGCTTGTAGGTGTTGCGGCACCGAGTGGTCCGGTGGGATCGATTATAGTGGAAATCCTTCGTGTGTCGAAGGCGGGGATGTAGAGCAAGTGTGCTCAAACCTCGAAACAAATCCCTTGTGTTTGCGATTGCTCACTTTCTATCTCTTTGTCTTTATATCTTGCATTCTATTATTGTGCTTATCCTTACATGCTTGATATTCATATTGTGCTTAATTGTTATACTTGCTTGGGGATTGTTTGCTAACACTAGTTTTCAACCAAGAGAGCCAACGCGGCACCTCAACTCTTATTTAGAGGAATCTTGAGGAGTTAGTCCAGAGCTCTTCACGGGGAATTCGGCTACACTCTTATGTTAAACTTGGTGTTTAGTGTAAGAAGTTTAGTTTAGGTCATATAAGTTTTTTAATTCCGCATTTAGTGACCTTTAGATTAGCCATCACCTATTCACCCCCCTCTAGGTGATTTTACAATTGGTATCAGAGCCAAGTGCTCTGAATTTGGGTCTTACAACCTAGAGTTAAAGATCCTTTTTTTAGGCTAATCACTATTTTTGTACACACACCATGGATTTCATGTCACCACCCACTTTTGACATTCTTAACATCCAAGTTTGGAAGGTTAAGATGTCTTTGTACCTCAAAGCCCTAGGCATTCATGTTTACCTTGCCATCACTAATGATTATTGTTTAAATGACAAGAATCTTGAGGCTAATGCAAAAGCCCTACATGCTTTGAAGAGTAGCCTAGATGATGTTTACTTATCTAGGATTGCTAATATTGATTCGGTTTTTGTAGCATGGAACACCCTCACCTCCCTTGGCAAAGAAGATCAATACTATGTGGGGAGCGATTCGGATGTTGGAAGCGACACTTCCAAATTGTTCTATATGGTCCAAGGGGATAACCCCCTTGAGGTAACTACCGAATCCGAGGTAGATGAAAATGACATGTCATATGATGAACTTGTTTCATTTTGTCAACAACTTCTTGAGAAATATGACATGATTAAGAAAGATAATAAAAATTTGAAAAAGAAATTTGATTGCATGCTTAAAGAAAATGATTCATTTAGAAATAATATTGCATGCATTGAAAAAGAAAATGGTAGTTTGAAAAATGAAAATGTTTCCTTACTTTCCAAATTAAATGAGTTATGTGATGGAAACACTAATTTGAAAAATAAAATTGTTTTGGTGGAAAAACAAAAAGAAGTTGCTTTTCAAGAAAACACTTCTTTGAAAAGAAAAATTATTGAAAAAGAAAAAGAAAATGTTTCTAAAAAGAATAAGAAAAATGATCCTCATTCTCACCATGCACTACATGCCACTATTGATAAAAATGAGGTTAAATTTTTGAAAAATAGAATTGATTGTTTGAGCTCCACTTTGAGCTCATGTGCATTTAACCATTCTAGATTGGAGTCCTTATTTTCGAAGAAACAAACTCCACACATTCATGCACATCATCATCATGCATATACTTATGTTGCACGTCATGATCACACTCACACACATAAGCATTTTAAGGTGTACAAATGTACACATTGTGGCCGCAAAGGCCATTTAGCAAAATTTTGTTATGATAAGATAAATGTTTTAAATTTTGCTAAAAATAAAAATGTTTGGGTGCCTTACAATGCTAACCCCCGAGGACCCAAAGGAAAATGGGTAGCAAAACCCCACCGTGTGTTTTTGATGTAGGTGAGGGCTCTCACAAAACGTGAGAGGGATGGTGCCTTGATGGTGGATGCACATGGACTTGATGGATACACATTTGATGCACCGCTATCAAGGAGATTTGGTGGGACAACCACCATGTTTGGAGATTTGGAGCATAATTCCTTGGTTTGGTAACTATCTCTAAAACTCTTAATTTATTTACATGCTCATTCATATGTGATACTTTTAGCATGTTCATGTTTTAGTTGTTTTGTGCTTCATGTGATAAATACTAGTTTAAATGTAGTTTTTATTAAAACTTGGATATATACATGTACAAGTAGTGAGCAACATTTGATTCATATACGTTTGCACTTCATTGTTCATTTGTACTCACTATATGCACATGTATAGCCTAGTTTTGATGATTCTCTCATTTACACTTGTTTTGCCTATTTTCATGTATTGCTTCATGTATATGTATTTTGTATTCAAATCTAATAAATATACATGTATACCCGTGAGTCTCTTGCCTTCATGCAAATTATATCATAGACTCTTTTATGTTTGGGATATGTATGCATATTGTTAGTTTTAGATAAAATCATACATATACCTAGAAGTGTGTTTTTAATATGAAAAATAAATTTTCATGTTTTGTTTGATAAAATAAAATGAATAATTTGTTTTGATCATTTTGAGCTTCATTGACTATTTTCATGAAAATGCTAGTTACATGATTTTTGAACACTCACACCTTATTTGTTTATTCATGACTTTATTTCATGATTATTTTTGAGCTTTATGGACCATGAGTGCTTGAATTTTTGTGTATTTAGTATGATTCATGAAAAACATATGACTTGGTTTCATGTTTTTGAAGGATCTTTAACTAGTTTTTCAAAAATTAATTTAACTAGTTATTTATTCTTCAATGTTTTATGAGTTATACACATGATCCCATTATTGGTTCAATTGGTATCATTGAATCATTTCAATTGGTATCAATTTGACTCAATTTTTGTATATACCCATATTTTGTTTTCTTTTATATGTATGTATCAATTTCAATTGGTATACTCATTTTTTTTCATACATATATATGAGTTATTCGTGCTTGCTTTACAGTTGGTTTACATATTTAAAGCACATAGTTTATGCTAAGCTTAATTTAAAACTTTATTTTCAATTGGTATCTCAATTAACATTTTAAAGCTTATGCATTATTTTTAAATTGGTATCAATATGTTTCAAATTTATTATAAATTTCAATTGGTATCAATATGTTTTACCTATTTAAGAAAAGTCAAAAATTATAATGTTTATTTACAATGGTATCTTAAAATTTGACTACAATTGGTATATTAAAAATTTGTTTTATTGAGAAAAATTCAAAATTTTGTTTTATAAGAAAATTAAATTTTTGATTTGTATTGCATATATGCAAGGGGAGCTTAACATCTCTTCTACATATAGATTCATGATGAGTGTATCTAATATTGAGGAGCTTGACAACTCTTCTTTATGCGGTACACGTGTGTAAGGGGAGCTTCACATCTCCTCTTATGCATTGCATATTATGTGTTATGTGAATTGGGGCTTGTCATCCCTTCTTCATGTAATGCATATATGTAGGAAAGTTAACTTAGCGTCTTTCTCTTCATGAATGTATATCGCATATAATCCTTTATAGATTGATTTGTGTTTACCCTTTTATTAGTTCTTTGTTTCGGACAAAAAGAGGGAGAAAATTTGTTGATGTTTTTATTTTACTTTAACCCCTTTGTTGATGATTGACAAAAGGGGAGAAGTATTTGAGATATATGCATGTTTTTCCTTCCTTTATTCATAAAGGGGGAGTAGTTCTTATGTTTATGCATATATGTTTTGTTTTGCAAATAGGAGAAAAAGAATTTGATTTGTTTTATGCTTGATTGGCATGTTTATCTCCTAGATTTGCATACATATTTAGGAGCATACATTGCATATTTATTTGTTTATTTGTTATGCATGAGTTAAGGGGGAGCTTCTTTGAAGCTTTACTTTAATCCATGCATATATAACTTCATGAGTTTTGTCATCATCAAAAAGGGGGAGATTGTTGGCCCAAAGGCCCATCACTCTAGTATTGATGATGATCTACTCATGTAGTTATGTTACTAATGATCTTATGTTTATTTAGTTTCAGATTTGTGATCAAGATCTTAGTAGGTGTGTAACTTCAACAAAGGATTTAAAGTCAAGTTTTGGAGCTAGCACTGTTTGATTCAAGAGCTTGTGCATCAAGACCACATCAAGTACTCAAGAGGAGTCTAGCTCTATGGATCAAGTTTGGACCAAGTCAAGAAGATGAGAAGACTTCAAGTGAAGACCTTCAAGATCAAGACTTGTGTCAAGGTTTGTTTTATAAGATTTTGTTTTTTTGGATAAAATGTAAAGGATAGAATAGTTGGTGGATTGCTCAAATATATCTATACACACACACACACACACACACACACTCTCTTGATTAGTTATGTTTTCATAAAAGAATTTTCAGTTCAGAAAAAAGACTTTTTAATTTGGAAATATACGGGTTTGGTTTTTGGTATTCTAGTTTACATGTTTAAACAAAACCGTATTTAGAGCTTAATGTCAAAAACATAGATATTTCACCATGTTTGTGTAGTGGATCATATCCATACACACTATACTTTAAAAGAGTTTAAAATATCTTGTTTTTATATTTGGAGAAGTTTTGGAAAATCACTTTGGAAAATACAGTTTTTTTATTTGAGCCAATTTTTCCAAGTTACAAAAATAGTCCAAATTATTTGTAACATGCCTTGATTTTATGCAAGCATGTTTGTTTATCAAAGTATATTGGTAAAACTATTTTTGTAGATTTTTTGTGATTTTATGGGATTTTAATTGAGCCAAAATGACCAAGTTTTCTTTCCCTAAAATCCCTGAACTGGCTTCAGCCGGTCGACCGGGACGGTCGACCGTAGCTTGAAGTCGGTCGACCGTATCGGTCGACCGACGTGCACAGCGTGCACGCCAGTATCTGGCTGGAGGGCCGGTCGACCGGGACGGTCGACCGTCCAGAGAGCTTTGCTCTCTGGAAAGCCTCGGTCGACCGGGACGGTCGACCGGCAGAGAGTCTGCTCTCTGTTCCAGAGGTTCGGTCGACCGGGCCGGTCGACCGCTGCCCCAACGGTTAGAAATATGACAGTTGGCGGTCGACCGGGCGGTCGACCGGGCGGTCGACTGTCAGGCCATCTGGCTCCCAACGGCTAGTTTTTCTAGCTCTATAAATTGGGGCATTTGCGGGCTGTTTTCTCTAAGATTTTAAGTAGATTTTTACAATAGTTTTTCCTACTCTTTCAAGAGGTTTTTTCCACTTATTTGAGAGCAAATATTTCTAATCAAAAGGGGAGCTTTATCAAGAGTGTTTTAAAAGAGATTTTCTTGAGTTTTCCTCCACCATCTCAATCCTTGTTTTCTCACACAACACTTAAGCAATCCATTGCTATATCTACCTATAGGGATTTGTTGTGAGAGGATTTTAGGTGATCAAGAGTTGTGATCACCAAAGTTCATCTTTGTTCTTTGAAGAGGCGGACGAGTGCGTTCGCGGTGTTTCGAGTTCGTGTGTGAACTCCTTGTTTGAGGTGCGGCCTCGGCGAGCAAGAGAGCTTGCAGTGTGTACGGACTAGGGAGTCCGAGAGCTTGTAGGTGTTGCGGCACCGAGTGATCCGATGGGATCGATTATAGTGGAAATTCTTCGTGTATCGAAGGCGGGGATGTAGAGCAAGTGTGCTCGAACCTCGAAACAAATCCCTTGTGTTTGCGATTGCTCACTTTCTATCTCTTTGTCTTTATATCTTGCATGCTATTTTGTGCTTATCCTTACATGCTTGATATTCATATTGTGCTTAATTGTTACACTTGCTTGGGGATTGTTTGCTAACACTAGTTTTCAACCAAGAGAGCCAACGCGGCACCTCAACTCTTATTTAGAGGAATCTTGAGGAGTTAGTCCAGAGCCCTTCAAGGGAAATTCGGCTACACTCTTGTGTTAAACTTGGTGTTTAGTGTAAGAAGTTTAGTTTAGGTCATATAAGTTTTTTAATTCCGCATTTAGTGACCTTTAGATTAGCCATCACCTATTCACCCCCCTCTAGGTGATTTTACAATTGGTATCAGAGCCAAGTGCTCTGAATTTGGGTCTTACAACCTTGAGTTAAAGATCCTTTTTTTAGGCTAATCACTATTTTTGTACACACACCATGGATTTCATGTCACCACCCACTTTTGACATTCTTAACATCCAAGTTTGGAAGGTTAAGATGTCTTTGTACCTCAAAGCCCTAGACATTCATGTTTACCTTGCCATCACTAATGATTATTGTTTAAATGGCAAGAATCTTGAGGCTAATGCAAAGCCCTACATGCTTTGAAGAGTAGCCTAGATGATGTTTATTTATCTAGGATTGCTAACATTGATTCGGTTTTTGTAGCATGGAACACCCTCACCTCCCTTGGCGAAGAAGATCAATACTATGTGGGGAGCGATTCGGATGTTGGAAGCGACACTTCCAACTTGTTCTATATGGTCCAAGGGGATAACCCCCTTGAGGTAACTACCTAATCCGAGGTAGATGAAAATGACATGTCATATGATGAACTTACTTCATTTTGTCAACAACTTCTTGAGAAATATGACATGATTAAGAAAGATAATAAAAATTAAAAAAGAAATTTGATTGCATGCTTAAAGAAAATGATTCATTTAGAAATAATATTGCATGCATTGAAAAAGAAAATGATAGTTTGAAAAATGAAAATGTTTCCTTGCTTTCCAAATTAAATGAGTTATGTGATGGAAACACTAATTTGAAAAATAAAATTGTTTTGGTGGAAAAACAAAAAGAAGTTGCTTTTCAAGAAAACACTTCTTTGAAAAGAAAAATTATTGAAAAAGAAAAAGAAATGTTTCTAAAAAGAATAAGAAAAATGATCCTCATTCTCACCATGCACTACATGCCACTATTGATAAAAATGAGGTTAAATTTTTGAAAAATAGAATTGATTGTTTGAGCTCCACTTTGAGCTCATGTGCATTTAACCATTCTAGATTGGAGTCCTTATTTTCGAAGAAAAAAACTCCACACATTCATGCACATCATCATCATGCATATGCTTATGTTGCACGTCATGATCACACTCACACACATAAGCATTTTAAGGTGTACAAATGTACACATTGTGGCCGCAAAGGCCATTTAGCAAAATTTTGTTATGATAAGATAAATGTTTTAAATTTTGCTAAAAATAAAAATGTTTGGGTGCCTTACAATGCTAACCTCCGAGGACCTAAAGGAAAATGGGTAGCAAAACCCCCACCGTGTGTTTTGATGTAGGTGAGGGCTCTCACAAAACGTGAGAGGGATGGTGCCTTGATGGTGGATGCACATGGACTTGATGGATACACATTTGATGCACCGCTATCAAGGAGGTTTGGTGGGACAACCACCATGTTTGGAGATTTGGAGCATAGTTCCTTGGTTTGGTAACTATCTCTAAAACTCTTAATTTATTTACATGCTTATTCATATGTGATACTTTTAGCATGTTCATGTTTTAGTTGTTTTGTGCTTCATGTGGTAAATACTAGTTTAAATGTAGTTTTTATTAAAACTTGGATATATACATGTACAAGTAGTGAGCAACATTTGATTCATATACGTTTGCACTTCATTGTTCATTTGTACTCACTATATGCACATGTATAGCCTAGTTTTTGATGATTCTCTCATTTACACTTGTTTTGCCTATTTTCATGTATTGCTTCATGTATATGTATTTTGTATTCAAATCTAATAAATATACATGTATACCCGTGAGTCTCTTGCCTTCATGCAAATTATATCATAGACTCTTTTATGTTTGGGATATGTATGCATATTGTTAGTTTTGGATAAAATCATACATATACCTAGAAGTGTGTTTTTAATATGAAAAATAAATTTTCATGTTTTGTTTGATAAAATAAAATGAATAATTTGTTTTGATCATTTTGAGCTTCATTGACTATTTTCATGAAAATGCTAGTTACATGATTTTTGAACACTCACACCTTATTTGTTTATTCATGACTTTGTTTCATGATTATTTTTGAGCTTTATGGACCATGAGTGCTTGAATTTTTGTGTATTTAGTATGATTCATGAAAAACATATGACTTGGTTTCATGTTTTTGAAGGATCTTTAACTAGTTTTTCAAAAATTAATTTAACTAGTTATTTATTCTTCAATGTTTTATGAGTTATACACATGATCCCATTATTGGTTCAATTGGTATCATTGAATCATTTCAATTGGTATCAATTTGACTCAATTTTGTATATACCCATATTTTGTTTTCTTTTATATGTATGTATCAATTTCAATTGGTATACTCATTTTTTTTCATACATATATATGAGTTATTCGTGCTTGCTTTACAATTGGTTTACATATTTAAAGCACATAGTTTATACTAAGCTTAATTTAAAACTTTATTTTCAATTGGCATCTCAATTAACATTTTAAAGCTTATGCATTATTTTTAAATTGGTATCAATATGTTTCAAATTTATTATAAATTTCAATTGGTATCAATATGTTTTACCTATTTAAGAAAAGTCAAAAATTATAATGTTTATTTACAATGGTATCTTAAAATTTGACTACAATTGGTATATTAAAAATTTGTTTTATTGAGAAAAATTCAAAATTTTGTTTTAATAAGAAAATTAAATTTTTTTTGATTTGTATTGCATATATGCAAGGGGAGCTTAACATCTCTTCTACATATAGATTCATGATGAGTGTATCTAGTATTGAGGAGCTTGACAACTCTTCTTTATGCGGTACACGTGTGTAAGGGGAGCTTCACATCTCCTCTTATGCATTACATATTATGTGTTATGTGAATTGGGGCTTGTCATCCCTTCTTCATGTAATGCATATATGTAGGGAAGTTAACTTAGCGTCTTTCTCTTCATGAATGTATATCGCATATAATCCTTTATAGATTGATTTGTGTTTACCCTTTTATTAGTTCTTTGTTTCGGACAAAAGAGGGAGAAAATTTGTTGATGTTTTTATTTTTACTTTAACCCCTTTGTTGATGATTGACAAAAAGGGGAGAAGTATTTGAGATATATGCATGTTTTTCCTTCCTTTATTCATAAAGGGGGAGTAGTTCTTATGTTTATGCATATATGTTTTATTTTGCAAATAGGAGACAAAGAATTTGATTTGTTTTATGCTTGATTGGCATGTTTATCTCCTAGATTTGCATACATATTTAGGAGCATACATTGCATATTTATTTGTTTATTTGTTATGCATGAGTTAAGGGGGAGCTTCTTTGAAGCTTTACTTTAATCCATGCATATATAACTTCATGAGTTTTGTCGTCATCAAAAAGGAGGAGATTGTTGGCCCAAAGGCCCATCACTCTAGTTTTGATGATGATCTACTCATGTAGTTATGTTACTAATGATCTTATGTTTATTTAGTTTCAGATTTGTGATCAAGATCTTAGTAGGTGTGTAGCTTCAACAAAGGATTTAAAGTCAAGTTTTGGAGCTAGCACTGTTTGATTCAAGAGCTTGTGCATCAAGACCACATCAAGTACTCAAGAGGAGTCTAGCTCTATGGATCAAGTTTGGACCAAGTCAAGAAGATGAGAAGACTTCAAGTGAAGACCTTCAAGATCAAGACTTGTGTCAAGGTTTGTTTTATAAGATTTTGTTTTTTGGATAAAATGTAAAGGATAGAATAGTTAGTGGATTGCTCAAATATATCTATACACACACACTCTCTTGATTAGTTATGTTTTCATAAAAGAATTTTCAGTTCAGAAAAAAGACTTTTTAATTTGGAAATATACGGGTTTGGTTTTGGTATTCTAGTTTACATGTTTAAACAAAACCGTATTTAGAGCTTAATGTCAAAAACATAGATATTTCACCATGTTTGTGTAGTGGATCATATCCATACACACTATACTTTAAAAGAGTTTAAAATATCTTGTTTTTGTATTTGGAGAAGTTTTGGAAAATCACTTTGGAAAATACAGTTTTTTTATTTGAGCCAATTTTTCCAAGTTACAAAAATAGTCCAAATTATTTGTAACATGCCTTGATTTTATGCAAGCATGTTTGTTTATCAAAGTATATTGGTAAATCTATTTTTGTAGATTTTCGGTGATTTTATGGGATTTTAATTGAGCCAAAATGACCAAGTTTTCTTTCCCTAAAATCCCTGAACTGGCTTCAGCCGGTCGACCGGGACGGTCGACCGTAGCTTGAAGTCGGTCGACCGTATTGGTCGACCGACGTGCACAGCGTGCACGCCAGTATCTGGCTGGAGGGCCGGTCGACCGGGACGGTCGACCGTCCAGAGAGCTTTGCTCTCTGGAAAGCCTCGGTCGACCGGGACGGTCGACCGGCAGAGAGTCTGCTCTCTGTTCCAGAGGTTCGGTCGACCGGGCCGGTCGACCGCTGCCCCAACGGTCAGAAATCTGACCGTTGGCGGTCGACCGGGCGGTCGACTGTCAGGCCATCTGGCTACCAACGGCTAGTTTTTCTAGCTCTATAAATTGGGGTATTTGGGGGCTGTTTTCTCTAAGATTTTAAGTGGATTTTTACAACAGTTTTTCCTACTCTTTCAAGAAGTTTTTTCCACTTATTTGAGAGCAAATATTTCCAATCAAAAGGGAAGTTTTTTCAAGAGTGTTTTAAAAGAGATTTTCTTGAGTTTTCCTCCACCATCTCAATCCTTGTTTTCTCACACAACACTTGAACAATCCATTGCTATATCTACCTATAGGGATTTGTTGTGAGAGGATTTTAGGTGATCAAGAGTTGTGATCACCAAAGTTCATCTTTGTTCTTTGAGGAGGCGGACGAGTGCGTTCGCAGTGTTTCGAGTTCGTGTGTGAACTCCTTGTTTGAGGTGCGGCCTCGGCGAGCTAGAGAGCTTGCGGTGTGTACGGACTAGGGAGTCCGAGAGCTTGTAGGTGTTGCGGCACCGAGTGATCCGGTGGGATCGATTATAGTGGAAATCCTTCGTGTGTCGAAGGCGGGGATGTAGAGCAAGTGTGCTCGAACCTCGAAACAAATCCCTTGTGTTTGCGATTGCTCACTTTCTATCTCTTTGTCTTTATATCTTGCATGCTATTATTGTGCTTATCCTTACATGCTTGATATTCATATTGTGCTTAATTGTTATACTTGCTTGGGGATTGTTTGCTAACACTAGTTTTCAACCAAGAGAGCCAACGTGGCACCTCAACTCTTTTTTAGAGGAATCTTGAGGAGTTAGTCCAGAGCCCTTCACGGGGAATACGGCTACACTCTTGTGTTAAACTTGGTGTTTAGTGTAAGAAGTTTAGTTTAGGTCATATAAGTTTTTTAATTCCGCATTTAGTGACCTTTAGATTAGCCATCACCTATCCATCACCTATTCACCCTCCCTCTAGGTGATTTTACAATTGGTATCAGAGCCAAGTGCTCTGAATTTGGGTCTTACAACTTAGAGTTAAAGATCCTTTTTTTAGGCTAATCACTATTTTTGTACACACACCATGGATTTCATGTCACCACCCACTTTTGACATTCTTAACATCCAAGTTTGGAAGGTTAAGATGTCTTTGTACCTCAAAGCCCTAGGCATTCATGTTTACCTTGCCATCACTAATGATTATTGTTTAAATGGCAAGAATCTTGAGGCTAATGCAAAAGCCTTACATGCTTTGAAGAGTAGCCTAGATGATGTTTATTTATCTAGGATTGCTAACATTGATTCGGTTTTTGTAGCATGGAACACCCTCACCTCCCTTGGTGAAGAAGATCAATACTATGTGGGAAGCGGTTCGGATGTTGGAAGCGACACTTCCAACTTGTGCTATATGGTGCAAGGGGATAACCCCTTGAGGTAACTACCGAATCCGATGTAGATGAAAATGACATGTCATATGATGAACTTGCTTCATTTTGTCAACTTCTTGAGAAATATGACATGATTAAGAAAGATAATAAAAATTTGAAAAAGAAATTTGATTGCATGCTTAAAGAAAATGATTCATTTAGAAATAATATTGCATGCATTGAAAAAGAAAATGATAGTTTGAAAAATAAAAATGATTCCTTGCTTTCCAAATTAAATGAGTTATGTGATGGAAACACTAATTTGAAAAATAAAATTATTTTGGTAGAAAAACAAAAAGAAGTTGCTTTTCAAGAAAACACTCCTTTGAAAAGAAAAATTATTGAAAAAGAAAAAGAAAATGTTTCTAAAAAGAATAAAAAAAATGATCCTTATTCTCACCATACACTACATGCCACTATTGATAAAATGAGGTTAAATTTTTGAAAAATAGAATTGACTGTTTGAGCTCCACTTTGAGCTCATGTGCATTTAACCATTCTAAATTGGAGTCCTCTTTTTCAAAGAAATAAACTCCACACATTCATACACATCATCATCATGCATATGCTTATGTTGCACGTCATGATCACACTCACACACATACAAATGTACACATTGTGGCCGCAAAGGCCATTTAGTAAAATTTTGTTATGATAAGATAAATGTTTTAAATTTTGCTAAAAATAAAAATGTTTGGGTGCCTTACAATGCTAACCCCCAAGGACCCAAAAGAAAATGGGTACCAAAACCCCCACCGTGTGTTTTTGATGTAGGTGAGGGCTCTCACAAATGTGAGAGGGATGGTGCCTTGATGGTGGATGCACATGGACTTGATGGATACACATTTGATGCACCGCTATCAAGGAGGTTTGGTGGGACAACCACCATGTTTGGAGATTTGGAGCATAGTTCCTAGGTTTGGTAACTATCTCTCAAACTCTTAATTTATTTACATGCTTATTCATATGTGATATTTTTAGTATGTTCATGTTTTAGTTGTTTTGTGCTTCATGTGGTAAATACTAGTTTAAATGTAGTTTTTATTAAAACTTGGATATATACATGTACAAGTAGTGAGTAACATTTGATTCATATACGTTTGCACTTCATTGTTCATTTGTACTCACTATATGCACATGTATAACCTAGTTTTGATGATTCTCTCATTTACACTTGTTTTGCCTATTTTCATGTATTGCTTCATGTATATGTATTTTGTACTCAAATCTAATAAATATACATGTATACCCGTGAGTCTCTTGCCTTCATGCAAATTATATCATACTCTTTTATGTTTGGGATATGTATGCATATTGTTAGTTTTGGATAAAATCATACATATACCTAGAAGTGTGTTTTTAATATGAAAAATAAATTTTCATGTTTTGTTTGATAAAATAAAATGAATAATTCTTTTTGATCATTTTGAGCTTCATTGACTATTTTCATGAAAATGCTAGTTACATGTTTTTTTGAACACTCACACCTTATTTGTTTATTCATGACTTTATTTCATGATTATTTTTGAGCTTTATGGACCATGAGTGCTTGAACTTTTGTGTATTTAGTATGATTCATGAAAAACATATGACTTGGTTTCATGTTTTTGAAGGATCTTTAACTAGTTTTTCAAAAATTAATTTAACTAGTTATTTATTCTTCAATGTTTTATGAGTTATACACATGATCCTATTATTATTTCAATTGGTATCATTGAATCATTTCAATTGGTATCAATTTGACTCTATTTTGTATATACTCATATTTTATTTTCTTTATATGTATGTATCAATTTCAATGGGTATACTCATTTTTTTTCATACATATATATGAGTTATTTGTGCTTGCTTTACAATTGGTTTACATATTTAAAGCACATAGTTTATGCTATGTGATTGGTCGCTAATGTTGCATATTTAGTATCATATTTCCAAACTTATTCTTGAATAAAAACTTTGCATTGTCTTAATTAATTGCTTAATTTATTTGCAGGCCCAATCTTTAAGGAGTTGAAGAGAAATGAGCCCAAAGCCACCAAAATTCTGAATTAAATCAGAATTAATTCGCACTCGCTGAATCAGGGCAAAATCAAGAGGTTGAGAACCGGTTGAGAAGAATCCTCTCAGAATCGATCGGTTAAAGCCAAGAATCCGAGGCCATTTCGTCACAATACGGGACTCAAACTGCAAACCAACTGAAGATAAAAGCAGGAAGCGGAACCAGGGCGACCCACCAACCGGGTGTGGCCACCTGGCCACACCCTGGCCGCGAAAACGCGGCCCAAGCCGCGTTTTCGCGGTAAAGTTGGGGAGTTAGGGGGAGCGTTTGCTCCCCCGACCTCCTCGGGATCCTGCTTACTGGGTTTTCTGCCTATAAAAGGCCATTCTTTGTGCTGAAAATGGACGAGCATGCAGAAATAGGATTTAGCCTAGTTTTCATTTGTAGTTTAGGTCTTTCTTTTCTTTATTATGTAATTGTAATGTGTATATAAGCTTAGGATTAGATGATGATTCATGTAAGTAAGAGAGAGAGGCATATGTTGAGAGTGACACTGATGTACCCTCCTCCTTTCTTCCATCGTTTCAAGCAATAAAAGGTAATCTTTTTGTGTTATTCTTTACTTTCATTTTCTTTTATTTTCGTCTTCCTCTTCTACTTTGCCTCGTTTGTTTTTGTTGAGTTTACAAGTGAATTCCAAAGCACAAGTATAACGATGTTATGTGAGTGCCAACGATAGTTCATGAAGACGTTCTCCTCCTCAAGACGTATCACTTCATGCTTGTGCTAGACTTGATGATATAATGCGAACGGGGACTGAGCTCGGGCTTATGATCTATGCGTTGAACGCCTTCTAAACAAAGGTAGAACATGCACAGGTTTCCAAGTAAGTCATCAATCAAACTAGGTAAGTATTTCTTCACTCTCCTTTCTTTCTTTTCTTTTATTTCTTTAGTATAGATCACCACTTCTTCCAACTCTTTCTTTTCGACTTATTTGTACATAGTCGCTTTCTTTCCCTTCTTTGTAAATAGTCTTTTCTTTCCACCTTCTTCATCTCTCATTTCTTCTAACTTTAACATAACTCTTTTTCTCTTTTCTTTTTAAGAAACAAAGAAGAATCTTCGTTTTGGTTTGCATTAAGATTTCAATAAAGAACGTAAACGCTTCTATCGCAAAACTCTCCTTGTGGATCACGACCCGCATAGCCACTTGCTATAGCGGTAAGAATTGAGCACTTGCACATCTTCATTCTAAGTTCTATAATTCCGTATTTTGTGTGCAGGTTTAGCTCCAATCAAATTTTGGCGCCGTTGCCGGGAAGGGTAACGTTTTTATTGAAATCTGATTTTTTTTGAAAATTTTTTAGAACTAAACGAATTTTCTTCTCTGTTGCAGGTTAAGGGCAAGCAAAACAGTAAATTAAAGTTGCAGTAACATATAAGTGGCCTTGGGCCTCTGCTCTAGAAAGCAGAGACCAAGTGCCCTCTGCTTTGCCGCGGATCCGCGGCCAACGCCGCGAAAACGAGGCAAAAAGGAGTAGACTACTAACGTTTTTTTTGCAGTGCTGCTTGCTTGCAAATTGTAGTTTTCTGCCACTTTACTTTTTCTTATATGTCATCACATAAGCCTGCTAATAATCAACAGTAAAACATTTGTTGAAAAGATAAAAAATTGATTAGACGTTCGCATTTTAGGCACGTGTCTTTTCAATTCATTTATTTTTACTGTTGAAGAGTACTGGAGTAAGGTACGTTCGCATTGCATGTAGAATAGGACTCATCTCTTGGTTGATTTACATCACTTTGAGTGCATCTTATTTACATATCTTGTACACTTGCACAAACTGATCTTAAGGGCACCACCCATTAACAAGATAAGGTGGGGATTTAATCACCCTTCCTTAACCCAAAAATCAGATTCCAAGCACTCACTAACCCAAGCCTAACTTAAAATGAGTAGACGTTGGCCCTAGGGACATCTCGGACTCAATTAGGAGATTATCCTAAGGGGAAAGGTGTTGGAATTTGACTCTTGTCAAATCAGTGTCTAGGAAAGGGATTAAGGGCCAAAAGCCCGAAGGTTGGTGGTTATTTAATTAAGGAACGTCTTTGACGGAAAACCTCCCACCAACCTTGCCCTGACCTGGCTGATTAGCTTGTGGTCAAAGTCTGCATTGGACCTCCCGTGGACAGTCTAACCAGTTAGGAGTCGTCTAGGTCATAGGTCTACCCTAACTTAGGTTAGAATTTTTTCTTTTTCTTTGTTTGTTTATTTGTTTGTTTTTCTTTCTTTTTGTTTGTATTCCATTGTGTGATATGGCCTATAATAACAATTTTTTCAACTTCAATAATAATCCATATTACACATCAAATTCTTTTTTGGATATTACCAACCCGGCATATCATGACTTTAACCAACCTAGTGTGCCGGATTGGTCTTATCCGAATGAATATAACCCATACCCCAATCTAATAACTATACTTTCCATAATGATTTTAACTCTTCACAGAGTCAGTAGGGAATCACCCACCCCGAGTCCAATTTTCAGCCAACTTGTCCTCCTTCTCCACCTAGTCCACAATATGTTCAAGATTCATACTCAGTTCCACCAGTCCAAAATAGAAAACTATCAATTTTGGAAATGAGTATGCGTGAGTCCAAACACAAATCTTAAAATCTGATGGATTCCCAATTTCACTACCACTTCCAAGATAATTCTTCATCTTTTCATCAAAATAATGAACCTATCAACTATGAAAAGATGCTTGAAGCCATGACTCAGGCTCAAAACACTCGTAATCGTGACATAGATATGATGGTCGAATCTCTACGTTCTCACCGTTGGACCAGTTCTAATGTCACTATTCTGTTAGAGCCGAAGAGTCATGTAGTTTTGGAAATCAAGATTCCATTTCAGAACAACCATTTGAACTTGCCCAAACTCCAAATTTTGAAAAAGATATTGACAGTTTAGCAAGTTTTCTTTTTCCTGAAATAGAACTTGAAAGTGAATATGATCCTGAACCCCAACTTAGTGATTCAATTCTACTTCCTGATTCGATTATGACTCCGGTATCTTCACCTGATTTTGATCTTTTCCCCGAGTCAACGTTGGATCCTGTGCCTATTCATCATGAAATTGAATCCCTCGTCTTTGAGGATCATATTGAACTTGACCGATTATATAATTTTGAAAGTCCTATTGACAAATTGGCAAGTTCTCAATTTTTTGATATTGAACTCAATGAGATATGTGACCTAGATTCTCAAATTTGTGATCCAGTTCAACTTTCTGAATCAATATTGACTCCTGTTGTGTTACCAAACTTGAGTAATATTTTAGAGTCAGTTTTGATTCCTCCACCTATCATTCCTGAACTGGAATCACCCATATTAGGTCACATTCCATTGTTGGAAATACATGTGGACTTGAGTTTCAACTTCTTGACTTGGACCCAATTCCTGAACCAATTTCGACTCTTGAACCTTTACTTGACTTAAGTTACCTTCCTGAGTCGGTATTAGTTCCTGTACTTCCTGAGTCCAAGTCAATCATTCTATCATTTCATACTCCTTTCTGGGACGAGGTGGTTGACAAATTTGACTCCGAAATCAATTATGGAATATGAAAATTAGATGGGGTTAAATATTTAATAAAGATCCTTTATGGA
The DNA here is from genome assembly GCA_038442645.1 of Agave tequilana. NCBI lineage: Eukaryota > Viridiplantae > Streptophyta > Magnoliopsida > Asparagales > Asparagaceae > Agave > Agave tequilana. The sequence continues at coordinate 243,264 of JAVJIF010004302.1, read as the reverse complement.
TACATCTTTTTAATGGGTTATATTAAAGAAACTTCTGGTGGGTTCCTCCGAGCCCCAAGAAAAGTTGATTGGGCCGCATTTCGTGGACCAATCAGACCACCACCGGAACCACAACCTTAAGGTAACATTTCCTTCCCTTTTGTCTTTTTCATGCATCTATGCATTAATTCATACATTGAGGACAATGCATGAGATAGGTGTGGGGGAGGGTTCTAACATAACTTAGGTTTTTCTTTTTATTAAAAACTTTTTAAAAATAGAAACAATATTTTGACTTATTTTTGTAAGAAATTAAGTCAATTTTAAGGAATAGGAAAATCTAAATTCGGATTTCTTATACTTGGTCAAAATAAGATTATTTGTTTGATTTTTAGGGTTAGGAAGAAAATTTTTCAAAGTAATTTAGTCTTGATCCTTACCTTAATGAAATATGCACACTTCATACACTTACACACTTAGAGTTCAAAAACAAAGATTCTTATGCCTTATAAAAAAAATAAACAAATCTAATTATTGATTAGCTAGGTGCTTTGGCCTAAGCAAGCCTTAGTATTTATGCGAAAGATAATTAGATAAGTTTGAAAAAAAAAGGATAAACAAATCTAATTATTGATTAGCTAGGTGCTTTGGCCTAAGCAAGCCCTAGTATTTATGCCAAAGATGATTAGATAAGTTTAAGAAAAAAAATATATAAAATCCTCTGATTAAGCTGGGTATTTGTGCCTAATAAAGCATAAGTATTCACGCCTAAAAGTGGTTCATATAATAAAATTCTTAGTTTTGTGGCCTTATTTGCTCGAGTCCTTAAGTCCTTGGGGTGTCTTCTCACCCGGTGCCCTAAGACCGTTTGGTTTGGGAGTCATCGATTAAAGGCTCGTTACATGGGCAGATTAGAAAGCCTAATAGAACTAAGGAATAATACCACCAAAAAATATATATATATAAATAAATAAGGCATAAGAGTTAGAATTAATGAACCCTTAGTCAAAATGTTCACAATCACAAGGTGCATATTGTTGGAACTTGTTTTGATGAAGACTTATGTGACGCATGTCAATTGGAGCTCTAACACATGATGAATCAAGAGTTCTACATGATCAAGATGTGCCAAGGAGAGTTGATATGTTGTGGTTTGTAATTATGAAGTAGTACGTAAAAAGCCTAGACACAAACACACATTTCATTGTCCTGTTAGTCGACTTGCAGTCTATTATAGTCGACTAATCCCATGTGTAGTCGACTAACCAGAACCCCAAGTCGACTAAGTCCTGTGTCAAAACAGACCGAACTCTCTGTTTCTGCATTAGTCGACTGACAGTTTTTACTAGTCGACTAATAGGGTATGTAGTCGACTAATCATTGCTCCTAGTCGACTTATAGCTGGTCCAGTCGACTTGAAATTTGGTTGCAGTCGACTTGAATCAGTTATCCAGAAAACTGTCACTTGAACTAAGTTGACCTAGTCGACTTATAGTCAAACCTAGTCGACTAATAGAAGGAAATTTGCCTTGTATAGTCGACTAACTCCATGGGCAAGTCGACTATAGGCAGTTTCTGACTGTTGGACAGTTTTCGTTATCTGGTCTTTTGTGCAACGAATTTCAACGTTCCTATCATTTGAATTGCTCCTATAACTACCCTAACTTACCCTAGTCTTCAGCTATATAAAGGGTAGTTAGTCCAAAGGCCAAATACCAAGAAAAATCTTCAGTTTTCCAAAGCTAAAAATTCTGCAAAACCTGAAAACTGAATTCCAACTTCTGTTCTTCACCAAAAGTCATTTCCATTGTGAAGTTCTTTGAAGTTTCTCCTATACTAGACCTTGTCCACGTTCATACACAGTACCAAGGCTTATAGGAAAGTTGTAATACTCAAAGCAATCATTGTACACGGGTGGCTTCTTGGTGTAGAGGCAGTTGTACAAAGTGAAGTGTATTCTCTTGGTGGAAGAGAAGGTGTTCTCTTGGTGGAAGAGAAGGTGTACACATTTGGCGAAGGGGATTTGTCAAGTGGTGTGCATGGTTGTGATTTTGGGTGTACAAAATCAAGGATAAAGAAAAATCTCAAGCGGGTGGCTTGGGGACTGGATGTAGGTCACAAGGACCGAACCAGGATAAATCTCTCTTGTTTGCGTTTGTCTATTTTCTGAGATTTATTTTCCTTTTTGCAAGTTTATTTATTTGCTTAACGTTAATCCTTCTTGTTTTAGTTTTGTGTTGACTTGGGTATTCTTAGATCTATAATTGCCAACAGAGATAGTTCCGCATTTGACATCATCTCGGGGACCAACAATTGGTATCAGAGCAGGTACAAGTCAACAACAAAGATGGCAACGGAGTTTTCATCATCCCAATTCAAGGAAGGACATTCTACACAACGTCCACCGCTATTTGACGAATCCAACTACAACTATTGGAAGTGTAGAATGAAGATCTACTTGCAATCGCTCAACTATGAACTTTGGAACATCGTTGAAGCATCGTACACCAAGCCAACAACCAACTACAACGCTTGGAGTGAAGATCAAAAGAAGAACGCGAACCTTGACGCCAAAGCGATGAATGCCTTGTTCTGTGTCTTAACAAAGAAGAGTTCAACCGTGTGTCAACAGCAACTTCTGCACATCAAATATGGCATACTCTTCAGGTAACACACGAAGGCACAAGTAAAGTTAAGGAATCTAAAATATCTGTTCTTGTCCACAGGTTTGAATTATTCAAAATGGAGGAGAATGAAACCATATCCGAAATGGTTACAAGATTCACCGACATCACTAATTCCTTAGCATCCCTTGGAAAGGACTACACCCAAGTCGAAAGAGTTCGTAAGATCCTTCATGCACTCACACCAGAATGGGAGAAGAAGACAACCGCTATTGAAGAGGCGAATGGTCTCTCAACTTTGTCGATAGAAAACCTAATCGGTAATCTAATGGCATATGAAGTGCAATTGGAAGAAAGAAAGAAGGAGGAACGAAAACACCGCTCAAAGAAGAAAGAACTTGCCTTCCATGCATCCTCCGACACGGACGATTCCAATGACGATGAAGAGGAGATGGCAATGCTTTCAAAGAAATTCAGGCGATTCTTAAAGCAAGATAAATTCAAATGCTTTAATTGTGATAAACCAGGTCATATGAAAATGGATTGCCCTTTGCTCAAAAAGAAAGATAAATACAAGAGCAAAAAGTTCAGAAAAAAGAAACACTATGAAGCATCATCAGAAAACAGTGATTCCTCATCTTCTGACGAAGAAGAATCCACTGAACGTGTCAACCTATGTTACATGGCCATAGAAGATGAAGAGGTATCATTTTCTGAACTTTCTGATGCATTTCATGAATTATTTAATGATCTGAAAAATGAAAAACTGAAAAATAAAGTTTTATCAAAAGAAAATGAAAAACTTTTAAAGGAAAATTCATGTTATGCTTTACAAGTATCTTCTATAAATTCTCAACAAGATGAGTTTGAAAAAGTCATATCATCTTTGAAAAATGAAAATGAGAAGTTTATAAAAGAGAACATTTTTCTGAAAAAGGAAACTGAATCATTGAATAAAAGGATTTCTATTTTAGAAAAAGATATTTCAGTTTTCAAAAAGAAATATGAAGATCTTTTGCAAAATGTGACTAAGTTCAATAAATGAAAAGAAAAATTGAATGATTTATTATCTTTTCAGAAGTTGTCACATGATAATCATTATGGTATTGGATATAATGAAAAGTCTTCATATGTTAGTAATCCATATAGTTCTTATGTAAAAAGAATGTCTAAGAAAAATAAGTTTATATGAATTCCTAAGAATTTAAGTTTCCATGATAAAAATACATATATTGCTTCATACATTCATGATATATGTGATTCTTGCAACTATGTGTATACTAACAGGTGGAAAACAAATTCTAAATGGATTTAGACTCCTAAAGGTTAATATGATCTTTTATGTTTGGTACCATCTAACGTCTATCTTGCAGGTACCATATAAAAGTTGATAAATATATATATTTACTAATATATTTGTTGCAGGGGGAGAACAAAGTCTTTTCATATTTGTTATAACCCAATTTCTGCAGGGGGAGAAAAATATAACATATTCTCTGCAGGGGAGCACTTGTGCACATAAAGCGTCATCATCAAAAAGGGGGAGAATGTTGGAACTTATTTTGATGAAGACTTATGTGACGCATGTCATTTGGAGCTCTAACACATGATGAATCAAGAGTTCTACATGATCAAGATGTGCCAAGGAGAGTTGATATGTTGTGGTTTGTAATTATGAAGTAGTATGTAAAAAGCCTAGACACAAACACACATTTCATTGTCCTGTTAGTCGACTTGCAGTCTATTATAGTCGACTAATCCCATGTGTAGTCGACTAACCAGAACCCCAAGTCGACTAAGTCCTGTGTCAAAACAGACCGAACTCTCTGTTTCTGTATTAGTCGACTGACAGTTTTTACTAGTCGACTAATAGGGTATGTAGTCGACTAATCATTGCTCCTAGTCGACTTATAGCTGGTCCAGTCGACTTGAAATTTGGTTGCAGTCGACTTGAATCAGTTATCCAGAAAACTGTCACTTGAACTAAGTTGACCTAGTCGACTTATAGTCAAACCTAGTCAACTAATAGAAGGAAATTTGCCTTGTATAGTCGACTAACTCCATGGGCAAGTCGACTATAGGCAGTTTCTGACTGTTGGACAGTTTTCGTTATCTGGTCTTTTGTGCAACGAATTTCAACGTTCCTATCATTTGAATTGCTCCTATAACTATCCTAACTTACCCTAGTCTTCAGCTATATAAAGGGTAGTTAGTCCAAAGGCCAAATACCAAGAAAAATCTTCAGTTTTTCAAAATCAAAAATTCTGCAAAACCTGAAAACTGAATTCCAACTTCTGTTCTTCACCAAAAGTCATTTCCATTGTGAAGTTCTCTGAAGTTTCTCCTATACTAGACCTTGTCCACGTTCATATACAGTACCAAGGCTTATAGGAAAGTTGTAATACTCAAAGCAATCATTGTACACGGGTGGCTTCTTGGTGTAGAGGCAGTTGTACAAGGTGAAGTGTATTCTCTTGGTGGAAGAGAAGGTGTTCTCTTGGTAGAAGAGAAGGTGTACACATTTGGCGAAGGGGATTTGTCAAGTGGTGTGCATGGTTGTGATTTTGGGTGTACAAAATCAAGGATAAAGGAAAATCTCAAGCGGGTGGCTTGGGGACTGGATGTAGATCACAAGGACCGAACCAGGATAAATCTCTCTTGTTTGCGTTTGTCTATTTTCTGAGATTTATTTTCCTTTTTGCAAGTTTATTTATTTGCTTAACGTTAATCCTTCTTGTTTTAGTTTTGTGTTGACTTGGGTATTTTTAGATTTATAATTGCCAACAGAGATAGTTCCGCATTTGACATCATCTCGGGGACCAACAATTGGTATCAGAGCAGGTACAAGTCAACAACAAAGATGGCAACGGAGTTTTCATCATCCCAATTCAAGGAAGGACATTCTCACAACGTCCACCGCTATTTGACGGATCCAACTACAACTATTGGAAGTGTAGAATGAAGATCTACTTGCAATCGCTCAACTATGAACTTTGGAACATCGTTGAAGCATCGTACACCAAGCCAACAACCAAGTACAACGCTTGGAGTGAAGATCAAAAGAAGAACGCGAACCTTGACGCCAAAGCGATGAATGCCTTGTTCTGTGCCTTAACCAAAGAAGAGTTTAACCGTGTGTCAACAGCAACTTCTGCACATCAAATATGGCATACTCTTCACGTAACACACGAAGGCACAAGTAAAGTTAAGGAATCTAAAATATCTATTCTTGTCCACAGGTTTGAATTATTCAAAATGGAGGAGAATGAAACCATATCCGAAATGGTTACAAGATTCACCGACATCACCAATTCCTTAGCATCCCTTGGAAAGGACTACACCCAAGTCGAAAGAGTTCGTAAGATCCTTCATGCACTCACACCAGAATGGGAGAAGAAGACAACCTCTATTGAAGAGGCGAATCATCTCTCAACTTTGTTGTTAGAAAACCTAATCGGTAATCTAATAGCATATGAAGTATAATTGGAAGAAAGAAAGGAGGAACGACAACACCGCTCAAAGAAGAAAGAACTTGCCTTCCATGCATCCTCCGACACGGACGATTCCAATGACGATGAAGAGGAGATGGCAATGCTTTCAAAGAAATTCAGGCGATTCTTAAAGCAAGATAAATTCAAATGCTTTAATTGTGATAAACCAGGTCATATGAAGATGGATTGCCCTTTGCTCAAAAAGAAAGATAAATAAAAGAGCAAAAAGTTCAGAAAGAAGAAACACTATGAAGCATCATTAGAAAACAGTGATTCCTCATCTTCTGACGAAGAAGAATCCACTGAACGTGTCAACCTATGTTACATGGCCATAGAAGATGAAGAGGTATCATTTTCTTAACTTTCTGATGCATTTCATGAATTATTTAATGATCTGAAAAATGAAAAACTGAAAAATAAAGTTTTATCAAAAAAAATGAAAAACTTTTAAAGGAAAATTCATGTTATGCTTTACAAGTATATTCTATAAATTCTCAACAAGATGAGTTTGAAAAAGTCATATCATCTTTGAAAAATAAAAATGAGAAGTTTATAAAAGAGAACATTTTTCTGAAAAAGGAAACTGAATAATTGAATAAAAGGATTTCTATTTTAGAAAAAGATATTTCAGTTTTCAAAAAGAAATATGAAGATCTTTTGCAAAATGTGACTAAGTTCAATAAAGGAAAAGAAAAATTGAATGATTTATTATCTTTTCAGAAGTTGTCACATGATAATCATTATGGTATTGGATATAATGAAAAGTCTTCATATGTTAGTAATCCATATAGTTCTTATGTAAAAAGAATGTCTAAGAAAAATAAGTTTATATAAATTCCTAAGAATTTAAGTTTTCATGATAAAAATACATATATTGCTTCATACATTCATGATCTATGTGATTCTTGCAACTATGTGACCTGCGAAAGTGGTCTAATAATCTCTAGTATAGTTTAGTTGTTTTGCTCGAGGACGAGCAAAAGATAGGTATGGGGTGTGATTGGTCGCTAATGTTGCATATTTAGTATCATATTTCTATACTTATTCTTGAATAAAAACTTTGCATTGTCTTAATTAATTGCTTAATTTATTTGCAGGCCCAATCTTTAAGGAGTTGAAGAGAAATGAGCCCAAAGCCAACCAAAATTCTGAATTAAATCAGAATTAATTCGCACTCACTGAATCATGGCAAAATCAAGAGGTTGAGAACCGGTTGAGAAGAATCCTCTCAGAATCGATCGGTTAAAGCCACGAATCTAAGGCCATTTCGTCACAATACGGGACTCAAACTGACAAATCAACTGAAGATAAAAGCAGGAAGCGGAACCAGGGCGACCCACCAACAGGGTGTGGCCACCTGGCCACACCCTGGCCGCGAAAACGCGGCCCAAGTCGCGTTTCCGCGGCAAAGTTGGGGAGTTAGGGGGAGCGTTTGCTCCCCCGACCTCCCCGGGATCCTGCTTACTGGGTTTTCTGCCTATAAAAGGCCATTCTGTGTGCTGAAAATGGACGACCATGCAGAGATAGGATTTAGCCTAGTTTTCATTTGTAGTTTAGGTCTTTCTTTTCTTTATTATGTAATTGTAATGTGTATGTAAGCTTAGGATTAGATGATGATTCATGTAAGTAAGAGAGAGAGGCATATGTTGAGAGTGACACCGATGTACCCTCCTCCTTTCTTCCATCGTTTCAAGCAATAAAAGGTAATCTTTTTGTGTTATTCTTTACTTTCATTTTCTTTTGTTTTCGTCTTCCTCTTCTACTTTGCCTCGTTTGTTTTTGTTGAGTTTACAAGTGAATTCCAAAGCACAAGTATAACGATGTTATGTGAGTGCCAACGATAGTTCATGAAGACGTTCTCCTCCTCAAGACGTATCACTTCATGCTTGTGCTAGACTTGATGATATAATGCGAACGGGGACTGAGCTCGGGCTTATGATCTATGCGTTGAACGCCTCCTAAACAAAGGTAGAACATGCACAGGTTTTCAAGTAAGTCATCAATCAAACTAGGTAAGTATTTCTTCACTCTCCTTTCTTTCTTTTCTTTTATTTCTTTAGTATAGATCACCACTTCTTTCAACTCTTTCTTTTCGACTCATTTGTACATAGTCGCTTTCTTTCCCCTTCTTTGTAAATAGTCTTTTCTTTCCACCTTCTTCATTTCTCATTTTCTTCTAACTTTAACATAACTCTTTTTCTCTTTTCTTTTTAAGAAACAAAGAAGAATCTTCGTTTTGGTTTGCATTAAGATTTCAATAAAGAACGTAAACGCTTCTATCGCAAAACCCTCCTTGTGGATCACGACCCGCATAGCCACTTGCTATAGCGGTAAGAATTGAGCACTTGCACATCTTCATTCTAAGTTCTATAATTTCGTATTTTGTGTGCAGGTTTAGCTCCAATCACTAAGCTTAATTTAAAACTTTATTTTCAATTGGTATCTCAATTGACATTTTAAAGCTTATGCATTATTTTTAAATTGGTATAAATATGTTTCAAATTTATTATAAATTTCAATTGGTATCAATATGTTTTACCTATTTAAGAAAAGTCAAAAATTATAATGTTTATTTACAATGGTATCTTAAAATTTGACTACAATTGGTATATTAAAAATTTGTTTTATTGAGAAAAATTCAAAATTATGTTTTAATAAGAAAATTAAATTTTTTTTGATTTGTATTGCCTATATGCAAGGGGAGCTTAACATCTCTTCTGCATATAGATTCATGATGAGTGTATCTAGTATTGAGGAGCTTAACAACTCTTCTTTATGCGGTACACGTGTGTAGGGGGAGCTTCACATCTCCTCTTATGCATTGCATATTATGTATTATGTGAATTGGGGCTTGTCATCCCTTCTTCATGTAATACATATATGTAGGGAAGTTAACTTAGCGTCTTCCTCTTCATGAATGTATATCGCATATAATCCTTTATAGATTGATTTGTGTTCACCCCTTTATTAGTTCTTTGTTTCGGACAAAATGGGGGAGAAAATTTGTTGTTGTTTTTGTTTTTACTTTAACCCTTTGTTGATGATTGACAAAAAGGGGAGAAGTATTTGAGATATATGCATGTTTTTCCTTCCTTTATTCATAAAGGGGGAGTAGTTCTTATGTTTATGCATATATGTTTTGTTTTGCAAATAGGAGAAAAAGAATTTGATTTGTTTTATGCTTGATTGGCATGTTTATCTCCTAGATTTGCATACATGTTTAAGAGCATACATTGCATATTTATTTGTTTATTTATTATGCATGAGTTAAGGGGGAGCTTCTTTGAAGCTTTACTTTAATCCATGCATATATAATTTCATGAGTTTTGTCATCATCAAAAAGGGGGAGATTGTTGGCCTAAAGGCCCATCACTCTAGTTTTTGATGATGATCAACTCATGTAGTTATGTTACTAATGATCTTGTGCTTATTTAGTTTCAGATTTGTGATCAAGATCTTAGTAGGTGTGTAGCTTCAACAAAGGATTTAAAGTCAAGTTTTGGAGCTAGCACGGTTTGATTCAAGAGCTTGTGCATCAAGACCACATCAAGTACTCAAGAAGAGTCTAGCTCTATGGATCAAGTTTGGACCAAGTCAAGAAGATGAGAAAACTTCAAGTGAAGACCTTCAAGATCAAGACTTGTGTCTAGGTTTGTTTTATAAGATTTTGTTTTTTTGGATAAAATGTAAAAGATAGAATAGTTGGTGGATTGCTCAAGTATATCTATACACACACACTCTTGATTAGTTATGTTTACATAAAAGAATTTTCAGTTTAGAAAAAGACTTTTTCTTTTGGAAATATACGGGTTTGGTTTTTGGTATTCTAGTTTACATGTTTTAACCAAAACCGTATTTAGAGCTTAATATCAAAAACACAGATATTTCATCATGTTTGTGTAGTGGATCATATCCATACACACTATGCTTTAAAGAGTTTAAAATATCTTATTTTTGTATTTGGAGAAGTTTTGGAAAACTCACTTTGGAAAATACAGTTTTTTTATTTGAGCCAATTTTTCCGAGTTACAAAAATAATCCAAATTATCTGTAACATGCCTTGATTTTGTGCAAGCATGTTTGTTTATCAAAGTATATTGGTAAAACTTTTTTTGTAGATTTTCTGTGATTTTATGGGATTTTAATTGAGCCAAAATGACCAAGTTTTCTTTCCCTAAAATTCCTGAACTGCTTCAGCCGGTCGACCGGGACGGTCGACCGTAGCTTGAAGTCGGCTGACCGTATCGGCCGACCGACGTGCACAGCGTGCACGCCAGCATCTGGCTGGAGGGCCGGTCGATCGGGACGGTCGACCGTCCAGAGAGCTTTGCTCTTTGGAAAGCCTCGATCGATCGGGACGGTCGACCGGCAGAGAGTCTGCTCTCTGTTCCAGAGGTTCGGTCGACCGGGCCGGTCGACCGCTACCCCAACGGTCAGAAATCTGACCGTTGGCTGTCGACTGGGCGGTCGACCGTCAGGCCATCTGGCTCCAACGGCTAGTTTTTCTAGCTCTATAAATTGGGACATTTGGGAGCTGTTTTCTCTAAGATTTTAAGTGGATTTTTACAACAGTTTTTCCTACTCTTTCAAGAGGTTTTCTCCACTTATTTGAGAGCAAATATTTCCAATCAAAAGGGGAGTTTTATCAAGAGTGTTTTAAAAGAGATTTTCTTGAGTTTTACTCCACCATCTCAATCCTTGTTTTCTCACACAACACTTGAGCAATCCATTGCTATATCTACCTATAGGGATTTGTTGTCAGAGGATTTTAGGTGATCAAGAGTTGTGATCACCAAAGTTCATCTTTGTTCTTTGAGGAGGCGGACGAGTGCGTTCGCGGTGTTTCGAGTTCGTGTGTAAACTCCTTGTTTGAGGTGCGGCCTCGGCTAGCTAGAGATCTTGCGGTGTGTACGGACTAGGGAGTCCAAGAGCTTGTAAGTGTTGCGGCACCAAGTGATCCGGTGGGATCGATTATAGTGGAAATCCTTTGTGTGTCGAAGGCAGGGATGTAAAGCAAGTATGCTCGAACCTCGAAACAAATCCCTTGTGTTTGCGATTGCTCACTTTCTATCTCTTTGTCTTTATATCTTGCATGCTATTATTGTGCTTATCCTTACATGCTTGATATTCATATTGTGCTTAATTGTTATACTTGCTTAGGGATTGTTTGCTAACACTAGTTTTCAACCAAGAGAGCCAACGCGGCACCTCAACTCTTATTTAGAGGAATCTTGAGGAGTTAGTCCAGAGCCCTTCACGAGGAATACGGCTACACTCTTGTGTTAAACTTGGTGTTTAGTGTAAGAAGTTTAGTTTAAGTCATATAAGTTTTTTAATTCCGCATTTAGTGACCTTTAGATTAGCCATCACCTATTCACCCTCCCTCTAGGTGATTTTATAATTGGTATCAGAGCCAAGTGCTCTGAATTTGGGTCTTACAACCTAGAGTTAATGATCCTTTTTTTAGGCTAATCACTATTTTTGTACACACACCATGGATTTCATGTCACCACCCACTTTTGACATTCTTAACATCCAAGTTTGGAAGGTTAAGATGTCTTTGTACCTCAAAGCCCTAAGCATTCATGTTTACCTTGCCATCACTAATGATTATTGTTTAAATGGTAAGAATCTTGAGGCTTATGCAAAAGCCCTACATGCTTTGGAGAGTATCCTAGATGATGTTTATTTATCTAGGATTGCTAACATTGATTCGGTTTTTGTAGCATGGAACACCCTCACCTCCCTTGGCGAAGAAGATCAATACTATGTGGGGAGCGATTCGGATGTTGGAAGCGACACTTTCAACTTGTGCTATATGGTCCAAGGGGATAACCCCCTTGAGGTAACTACTGAATCCGAGGTAGATGAAAATGACATGTCATATGATGAACTTGCTTCATTTTATCAACAAGTTCTTGAGAAATATGACATGATTAAGAAAGATAATAAAAATTTGAAAAAGAAATTTGATTGCATGCTTAAAGAAAATGATTCATTTAGAAATAATATTGCATGTATTGAAAAAGAAAATGATAGTTTGAAAAATGAAAATGTTTCCTTGCTTTCCAAATTAAATGAGTTATGTGATGGAAACACTAATTTGAAAAATAAAATTGTTTTGGTAGAAAAACAAAAAGAAGTTGCTTTTTCAAGAAAACACTTCTTTGAAAAGAAAAATTATTGAAAAAGAAAAAGAGAATGTTTCTAAAAAGAATAAGAAAAATGATCCTCATTCTCACCATGCACTACATGCCACTATTGATAAAAATGAGGTTAAATTTTTGAAAAATAGAATTGATCGTTTGAGCTCCACTTTGAGCTCATGTGCATTTAACCATTCTAGATTGGAGTCCTTATTTTCAAAGAAACAAACTCCACACATTCATGCACATCATCATCATGCATATGCTTATGTTGCACGTCATGATCACACTCACACTTAAGCATTCTAAGGTGTACAAATGTACACATTGTGGCCGCAAAGGCCATTTAGCAAAATTTTGTTATGATAAGATAAATGTTTTAAATTTTGCTAAAAATAAAAATATTTGGGTGCCTTACAATGCTAACCCCCAAGGACCCAAAAGAAAATGGGTACCAAAATCTCCACCGTGTGTTTTTGATGTAGGTGAGGGCTCTCACAAAATGTGAGAGGGATGGTGCCTTGATGGTGGATGCACATGGACTTGATGGATACACATTTGATGCACCGCTATCAAGGAGGTTTGGTGGGACAACCATCATGTTTGGAGATTTGGAGCATAGTTCCTTAGTTTGGTAACTATCTCTAAAACTCTTAATTTATTTACATGCTTATTCATATGTGATATTTTTAGCATGTTCATGTTTTAGTTGTTTTGTGCTTCATGTGGTAAATACTAGTTTAAATGTAGTTTTTATTAAAATTTGGATATATACATGTACAAGTAGTGAGCAACATTTGATTCATATACGTTTGCACTTCATTGTTCATTTGTACTCACTATATGCACATGTATAAGCTAGTTTTGATGATTCTCTCATTTACACTTGTTTTGCCTATTTTCATGTATTGCTTCATGTATATGTATTTTGTATTCAAATCTAATAAATATACATGTATACCCGTGAGTCTCTTGCCTTCATGCAAATTATATCATAGACTCTTTTATGTTTGGGATATGTATGCATATTGTTAGCTTTGGATAAAATCATATATATATACCTAGAAGTGTGTTTTTAATATGAAAAATAAATTTTCATGTTTGTTTGATAAAATAAAATGAATAATTTGTTTTGATCATTTTGAGCTTCATTGACTATTTTCATGAAAATGCTAGTTACATGATTTTTGAACACTCACACCTTATTTGTTTATTCATGACTTTGTTTCATGATTATTTTTGAGCTTTATGGACCATGAGTGCTTGAATTTTTGTGTATTTAGTATGATTCATGAAAAACATATGACTTGGTTTCATGTTTTTGAAGGATCTTTAACTAGTTTTTCAAAAATTAATTTAACTAGTTATTTATTCTTCAATGTTTTATGAGTTATTCACATGATCCTATTATTGTTTCAATTGGTATCATTGAATCATTTCAATTGGTATCAATTTGACTCTATTTTTGTATATACTCATATTTTGTTTTCTTATATATGTATGTATCAATTTCAATTGGTATACTCATTTTTTTCATACATATATATGAGTTATTTGTGCTTGCTTTACAATTGGTTTACATATTTAAAGCACATAGTTTATGCTAAGCTTAATTTAAAACTTTATTTTCAATTGGTATCTCAATTGACATTTTAAAGCATATGCATTATTTTAAATTGGTATCAATATGTTTCAAATTTATTATAAATTTCAATTGGTATCAATATGTTTTACCTATTTACGAAAAGTCAAAAATTATAATGTTTATTTACAATGGTATCTTAAAATTTGACTACAATTGGTATATTAAAAATTTGTTTTATTGAGAAAAATTCAAAATTTTGTTTTAATAAGAAAATTAAATTTTTTTGATTTGTATTGCATATATGCAAGGGGAGCTTAACATCTTTTCTACATATAGATTCATGATGAGTGTATCTAGTATTGAGGAGCTTGACAACTCTTCTTTATGCGGTACACGTGTGTAAGGGGAGCTTCACATCTCCTCTTATGCATTGCATATTATGTGTTATGTGAATTGGGGCTTGTCATCCCTTCTTCATGTAATGCATATATGTAGGAAAGTTAACTTAGCGTCTTTCTCTTCATGAATGTATATCGCATATAATCCTTTATAGATTGATTTGTGTTTACCCTTTTATTAGTTCTTTGTTTCGGACAAAAAGAGGGAGAAAATTTGTTGATGTTTTTATTTTTACTTTAACCCCTTTGTTGATGATTGACAAAAAGGGGAGAAGTATTTGAGATATATGCATGTTTTTCCTTCCTTTATTCATAAAGGGGGAGTAGTTCTTATGTTTATGCATATATGTTTTGTTTTGCAAATAGGAGAAAAAGAATTTGATTTGTTTTATGCTTGATTGGCATGTTTATCTCCTAGATTTGCATACATATTTAGGAGCATACATTGGATATTTATTTGTTTATTTGTTATGCATGAGTTAAGGGGGAGCTTCTTTGAAACTTTACTTTAATCTATGCATACATAACTTCATGAGTTTTGTCATCATCAAAAAGGGGGAGATTGTTGGCCCAAAGGCCCATCACTCTAGTTTTGATGATGATCAACTCATGTAGTTATGTTACTAATGATCTTGTGTTTATTTAGTTTCAGATTTGTGATCAAGATCTTAGTAGGTGTGTAGCTTCAACAAAGGATTTAAAGTCAAGTTTTGGAGCTAGCACGGTTTGATTCAAGAGCTTGTGCATCAAGACCACATCAAGTACTCAAGAGGAGTCTAGCTCTATGGATCAAGTTTGGACCAAGTCAAGAAGATGAGAAGACTTCAAGTGAAGACCTTCAAGATCAAGACTTGTGTCTAGGTTTGTTTTATAAGATTTTATTTTTTGGATAAAATGTAAATGATAGAATAGTTGGTGGATTGCTCAAGTATATCTATACACACACACACACTTTTGATTAGTTATGTTTTCATAAAAGAATTTTCAGTTTAGAAAAAGACTTTTTATTTTGGAAATATACGGGTTTGGTTTTTGGTATTCTAGTTTACATGTTTAAACAAAACCGTATTTAGAGCTTAATGTCAAAAGCATAGATATTTCACCATGTTTGTGTAGTGGATCATATCCATACACACTATGCTTTAAAAGAGTTTAAAATATCTTGTTTTTGTATTTGGAGAAGTTTTGGAAAAATTACTTTGGAAAATACAGTTTTTTTATTTGAGCCAATTTTTTCAAGTTACAAAAATAGTCCAAATTATTTGTAACATGCCTTGATTTTGTGCAAGCATGTTTGTTTATCAAAGTATATTGGTAAAATATTTTTGTAGATTTTCTGTGATTTTATGGGATTTTAATTGAGCCAAAATGACCAAGTTTTCTTTCCTAAAATCCCTGAACTGGCTTCAGACGGTCGACCGGACGGTCGACCGTAGCTTGAAGTCGGCCGACCGTATCGGTCGACCGACGTGCACAGCGTGCACGCCAATATCTGGCTGGAGGGCCGGTCGATCGGGACGGTCGACCGTCCAGAGAGCTTTGCTCTCTGGAACACCTCGGTCGACTGGGACGGTCGACCGGCAGAGTGTCTGTGATTGGTAGTCAAAAGTGCATTTTTATCATAACATTTACCATCACATTTTCATATTTATTCATTTAATTCTGCACAATTATTAATATTTTATTATTTATTGTGTGCAGGCCTCGAATTATTATTTTAATAATAAATAAAGCTTAAAAGAGCCCAAAAGCCCAGATCCATGCCCATGTTTGAAGCCCAGGTGCAAAAGCGCAAATATCAATTGTCAAAGTGCAAATATACAAGGGCTAAAGTTGCAAATATCAAAGATGAGGGAAGGATAGACTTCTACCCAACCCTAAACTCTTGCAGATGAGGATAAAAGCCAAAGATAAGATGCAGAATAAGGAAATTCGTTCAAAAGAGATTGGGAGAATTCCAAATCTAGATAACTTGATTCCCAAGTTATATCCATATCCCACGATAAAGAGCCAGGATGCATCTTCCAAAAGCAGGCGCCCAGATGGACGGACCAGAAGAAGCCATGCGCCAAAGCGTGTGACCAGATTCCCTAGAAATGCCGCAATTCCACGGCAAAATCCCAGTTTTTGCGGCAATCCGAGCTTATCCAGAGACCATTTTTCGTGGGCAACTTCATCCGGGACTCTTCAGCCTTCTGCACCTATAAATACCCCCTGCAGTGCAACGTACAGAGAGTCCAGAGTCCAGCAAAGGGCCAAAAGCTAGGGTTTTTAGGTTTTTCTTCTTCTAGGTTAGATTTTATTTCCCCCATTGTAAATTTCTATTTTCTTTTTGTAAAAACTGAGAGGAGATGATGTATTCATGGAGGAAGGGATCTACTTGTACTGATGGTGACAGTCGGTGTAAGTTCTATTTTTCCACCATTGTTTAATAATCAAATCGAGGTTTGCTTTTATTTTTGTATTGTTTTATTTTCTTTTCTTCTTATTTAATCTTGTGTATCTCAGTATTTACTTCCTTCTATTTGTTCTCTAATGTCTTGCCCACCATGAGAACCAACTGCTTCGAGAATACCTAGCCGAGGAAGAGCCCTTGATGGCCTATGGCGATGAACAGGTCTTCAAAGTTGCTTTTATTTCATAGTTAGGAAGGCGGACGATCCTATACGCCATGCTTGTACGCCTTCCAAGAAAAGGTAAATCATTGCAACGGTTCAAAAGGTAAGCAGACTAAAGAGGTAATTTTTCTTTCTTTTCTTTTCTTTTCTTTTTGTAGATTAAATCACAACTTCTCCCAATTCTTTATTTGCCGACCCATTGTAAATACCACTTCCTTTCTAATTTAACTAATAAAAATAAAAACTTTAGAGAAACTTGCTTAACGCTTCCATCGCAGTCCCTCCCTGAGGATCACGACCCGCATAGCCCTGCTACCGCGGATTAGAATTGAGACTTTCACATCATATTCTTAAAACTAAAATATTATATTTTGTGTGCAGGAAATCTCAGTCAACAAATTGGCGCCATTGCCAGGGAGGGACGGTAAGTTTATCTCTAAAACAAAAATTTAATTTTTAACTAATTCTTTATTCTTTTCTGTTTGCAGGTTTGGAGAACAGGAAACAGAAATACAGAAGCAGCAGTGGACATATAGCTATCCTGTGCCTCTGCCCTCGAAGGCAGAGCACAGGAAGCTACTGTTTTGCCGCAGATCTGCGGCCAGAGCCGCAATTCTGCGGCAACAGTAGAGAACTACTGATCCCAATTTCTGCAGGTTGCTGCAAAGTTCAAATACTGTTTACTGCTCTGTTGATTTTGTTCTGTGATAACCCTGCTTACTGCTAATTAATTCAACAGTAAAAAGTTTGTTGTTAATGATAAAAATTGATTAGACGTTTGCATAATAGGCACGTGTCTTTTCAATTTATTTATTTTTACTGTTGAAGAGTGCTGGCGACAAGGTACGTTTGCATAGCATATAGATTAAGAAACACTCTTGGTTGTTTACTGCTTTCTTGAGTGATTACTTTTCTACAGCTTTACACGTACACTAATTCATCTTAAGGGCATAACCCATAAATAAGATAAGGTGGGGATTTCATCACCCTTCCTTAGCCCAAAAATCATATCCCAAGCACTCACTAACCCAAGCCTAACTTAAAAATTAGTAGACGTTGGCCCTAGGGACATCTCGGACTCAATAGGAGATTATCCTAAGGAGGAACAGTGCTGGAAATTGACTCTTGCTAAATCAGTGTCTAGAAAAGGGATTGAGGGCCGAAAGCCCGAAAATTGGTGGTTATTTAATTAAGGAACGTCTTTAACGGAAAACCTCCCACCACTCTTGCCCTGACCTGGCTGATTAACTTGTGGTCAAAGTCTGCACCCGACCTCCCGTGGACAGTCTAACCAGTTAGGAGTCGTCTAGGTCATAGGTCTACCCTAACTTAAGTTAGAATTTTTCTCTTTTTTGTTTGTTTATTTGTTTGTTTTCTTTTTTTTTGTTTGTGTTGGTGTGATATGGCATATAATAATAATTCCAATTTTAATCCATATTACACACCTAACTATTATTCGGATATTACCAACCCGGCATATCACAACTTTGACCAATCTAGTGTGCCGGAATGGTCTTATCCGAATAACGATAACCCACACCCCCCATCTTATGACTATAATTTCCATAATAATTTCAACTCGTCACAGAGTTTATGGGGTTTCGAGTCCCCCAAGTCTAATTCTCGACCAAA
The DNA here is from genome assembly GCA_038442645.1 of Agave tequilana. Lineage (NCBI taxonomy): Eukaryota > Viridiplantae > Streptophyta > Magnoliopsida > Asparagales > Asparagaceae > Agave > Agave tequilana. Next base: position 224,791 of record JAVJIF010004302.1, on the reverse strand, counting down.
TTGTCCTCCATATCCATCTAGTCCACATTCTTTCCAAGATTCATACTCAGATCCACCCATTCAGAATAAAAATCCATCTATCTTGGAAATGATGAGTATGAATGAGTCCAAGCAAAAATCACCATCAATCTTAGACATGATGATGCGTGAGTCCACCGACTCACAACTTCATCACGATTACTCGTCCTATTTTCAAGTCCAATCAGAACATGATGCACCTATCGACTATGAAGGGATGCTTGCCGCCATGAATCAGGCTAGATTAGCCCATGATCATGACCTAGATTTGATGGTTAAATCTTTACGTTCTCACCGTTCGGCCATTTCTGCTTTCATTGACCACTCGATTAGAGCCGACGAACCAAGTTGCTTTGGACAACAAGATTCTAATTCAGTACCATCATGTGAACTTGCCGAAACTTCAAATTCTGATAACTTGGCAAGTTTTTCCTTTCCTGAATTAGAACTTGAACATGAATATGATCATGATCTTCCACTTGATGATTCAATTTTATTTCCTGATCCAATAATGACTCCAGTGTCTCCACCTGATTTCACTTTTCCCGAGTCAACATTGGATCCTATTCCAATTCATTATGAAATTGAATCACCCATTTTAGATGATCATATTGAACTTGACCTAGATTCTCACAATCTCTTTACTTCTGAAACTGATTGTACAATTCTGACGGAAGATGTTGACCTTAGTTTTGAAGAATTGTATGGCGATGAGCTAGAATTCCTTAATATTGGAAGTAAAGAGATATCACTCATATTAGGTCACATTTCATTGTGGGAAGAAGATTGTGGACTTGAGTTTCTATTTCTTGACTTGGACCCACTTCCTGAACTTAGCCCGACTCCTGAGCCCTTACTTGATTTGAGCTTCTTCCTTGAGTCGGTATTCGTTCCCGCACCAATAATGTCCAAGTCAATAATTCCATCTTTTCATACTCCATTTTGGGACAAGGAGGTTGACACAATTAACTCTAAAATTTATTATGAAATTTGGAAATTTGATGGGGTGGAAATTCTAAAAAATGATTATATATATATTTTAGTGGGTTATACAAGGGAAATTTCTGGTGGGTTCCACCATATTATATGTTATCTTGTTTGGGCCGCATTTCGTGGACCAATTAGACCACCACCGGAACCACCACCTTAAGGTAACTTCCGCCTTCCCTTGTTCTGTTTCATGCATATATGCATACATTCATACATTGAGGACAATGCATGAGATAAGTGTGGGGGTGGGCTTTACTAACATACTAACATAAGGTAGAAACTAACAAAAAATTGCTAATAAAATTTTTTTAAAAAAAAAAAATGTTATGAAAAGGAAATATTTTGACTTATTTTTTGAAAGAAATCTAAGTTAGTTTTAAGGATTAGGAAAATCATGATTAGGATTTCTAAAAACTTGGTCAAAATAAATAAATTGTTTAAATTTTTAGGTATAGGAGAGAAATTGAATAAGTAATTAGTCTTGATTTTTACCTTAATGAAATATGCATACCAAATGCATATCTAGGATTCTAAGACAAAGACCTTGTGCCTCATAAAAAAAAAAAGAAAAAAAAATCACCAATTAAGCTGATACATGTGCCTCAAGAAGCATAAGTATTCATGCCTAAAGGTGAGTAAATAAAATAAAGTCCTTAGTTTTGGGGCCTAGTTCACTCGAATTTGAGTCCGCGGGGTGTTTTCTCACCTGGTGCCCTAAAGCCAACCGGTTTGGGAGTCATCGACTTTAAGTTCGTTACATGGGTGGATTAGAAATCCTAAGAAAATTAAGAAAAAATTACTTATATATGTATTAACACATCTAATAGTCAATTAGTTAGGTATGAGGGCCTCAAGAAGCCTTAATGCTTATACGAAAGAAAATTAGATGCGTTATACATATTAAAAAAAATAATAAATATATATATATATATATATATATATATATATATATATATATATATATATATATATATATATATATATATATATATATATATATATATATATATATATATATATAAAGAGGCATGAGAGTCCAAGTTAAGGAATTCCTAGTAAAAACATAAGGATGCATATGATTTTTGGTAACGGAAAAGACTATATTAGAAATTCAATTTTAATTCTTACCTAAAATGGAAAACAATTAACTTTATTAAGACTAAGTTTAAAGAATGAATAAAAATGAGGATCCTAAAACTTATAGACTACTTAGTCTCTTCAATAATAATTCAAATATTTTTCTTTTTATGGATTTTGTGGGTGCAATCCGCTGAAAACCCTCACAAGACAACACTCGTCCTCTAGGGTAACCTAGAGGTTTAACGGCTTGTTGCACGTGCTAAGTGCAATCGTGATTCCTACGAAAGTGAGTTAGGTTAGATTAACTTTTCTTTTTCTTTGTTTTTACTCGAAGACGAGCAAAAAGATAAGTGTGGGGGTGTGATTGGTAGTCAAAAGTGCATTTTTATCATAACATTTACCATCACATTTTCATATTTATTCATTTAATTCTGCACAATTGTTAATATTTTATTATTTATTGTGTGCAGGCCTCGAATTATTATTTTAATAATAAATAAAGCTTAAAAGAGCCCAAAAGCCCAGATCCAAGCCCATGTTTGAAGCCCAGGTGCAAAAGCGCAAATATCAATTGTCAAAGTGCAAATATACAAGGGCTAAAGTTGCAAATATCAAAGATGAGGGAAGGATAGACTTCTACCCAACCCTAAACTCTTGCAGATGAGGATAAAAGCCAAAGATAAGATGCAGAATAAGGAAATTCGTTCAAAAGAGATTGGGAGAATTCCAAATCTAGATAACTTGATTCCCAAGTTATATCCATATCCCACGATAAAGAGCCAGGATGCAGCTTCCAAAAGCAGGCGCCCAGATGGACGGACTAGAAGAAGCCACGCGCCAAAGCGTGTGGCCAGATTCCCTAGAAATGCCGCAATTCCACGGCAAAATCCCAGTTTTTTGCGGCAATCCGAGCTTATCCAGAGACTATTTTTCGTGGGCAACTTCATCCGGGACTCTTCGGCCTTCTGCACCTATAAATACCCCCTGCATTGCAACGTACAGAGAGTCCAGAGTCCAGCAAAGGGCCAAAAGGTAGGGTTTTTAGGTTTTTCTTCTTCTAGGTTAGATTTTATTTCCCCCATTGTAAATTTCTATTTTCTTTTTGTAAAAACTGAGAGGAGATGATGTATTCATGGAGGAAGGGATCTACTTGTACTGATGGTGACAGTCGGTGTAAGTTCTATTTTTCCACCATTGTTTAATAATCAAATCGAGGTTTGCTTTTATTTTTATATTGTTTTATTTTCTTTTCTTCTTATTTAATCTTGTGTATCTCAGTATTTACTTCCTTCTATTTGTTCTCTAATGTCTTGCCCACCATGAGAACCAACTGCTTCGAGAATACCTAGCCGAGGAAGAGCCCTTGATGGACTATGGCGATGAACAGGTCTTCAAAGTTGCTTTTATTTCATAGTTAGGAAGGCGGACGATCCTATACGCCATGCTTGTACGCCTTCCAAGAAAAGGTAAATCATTGCAAGGGTTCAAAAGGTAAGCAGACTAAAGAGGTAATTTTTCTTTCTTTTTCTTTTCTTTTCTTTTTGTAGATTAAATCACAACTTCTCCCAATTCTTTATTTGCCGACCCATTGTAAATACCACTTCCTTTCTAATTTAACTAATAAAAATAAAAACTTTAGAGAAACTTGCTTAACGCTTCCATCGCAGTCCCTCCCTGAGGATCACGACCCGCATAGCCCTGCTACCGCGGATTAGAATTGAGACTTGCACATCATATTCTTAAAACTAAAATATTATATTTTGTATGCAGGAAATCTCAGTCAACAGTCTGCTCTCTGTTCCAGAGGTTCGGTCGACCGGGCCGATCGACCGCTGCCCCAACTGCCAGAAATCTGACCGTTGGCGGTCGACCGTCAGGCCATCTGGCTCCCAATGGCTAGTTTTTCTAGCTCTATAAATTGGGGCATTTGGGTGCTGTTTTCTCTAAGATTTTAAGTGGATTTTTACAATAGTTTTTCCTACTCTTCCAAGAGGTTTTCTCCACTTATTTGAGAGCAAATATTTCCAATAAAAAGGGGAGTTTTATCAAGAGTGTTTTAAAAGAGATTTTCTTGAGTTTTCCTCCACCATCTCAATCCTTGTTTTCTCACACAACACTTGAGCAATCCATTGCTATATCTACCTATAGGGATTTGTTGTGAGAGGATTTTAGGTGATCAAGAGTTGTGATCACCAAAGTTCATCTTTGTTCTTTGAGGAGGCGGACGAGTGCGTTCGCGGTGTTTCGAGTTCGTGTGTGAACTCCTTGTTTGAGGTGCGGCCTCGGCGAGCTAGAGAGCTTGCGGTGTGTACGGACTAGGGAGTCCGAGAGCTTGTAGGTGTTGCGGCACCGAGTGATCCGGTGGGATCGATTATAGTGGAAATCCTTCGTGTGTCGAAGGCGGGGATGTAGAGCAAGTGTGCTCGAACCTCGAAACAAATCCCTTGTGTTTGCGATTGCTCACTTTCTCTTTGTCTTTATATCTTGCATGCTATTATTGTGCTTATCCTTACATGCTTGATATTCATATTGTGCTTAATTGTTATACTTGCTTGGGAATTGTTTGCTAACACTAGTTTTCAACCTAGAGAGCCAACGCGGCACCTCAACTCTTATTTAGAGGAATCTTGAGGAGTTAGTCCAGAGCCCTTCACAGGGAATTCGGCTACACTCTTGTGTTAAACTTGGTATTTAGTGTAAGAAATTTAGTTTAGGTCATATAAGTTTTTTAATTCCGCATTTAGTGACCTTTAGATTAGCCTTCACCTATTCACCCCCCCTCTGTGATTTTACAGGACCTCTCCCCCCCCCGCCCCCCCTCATGCTCTCTTTCTCCTGCTAACAGCAGCTAGAGTTGCCATCCATGTTTAGCTTGCACACCCATCGCTACCAATTATGATCGCGAGATCGCGAATGGTTCGTTGGGACGTCGACTTCGCTCGCTTCGTCAACTTGTTCTCATTGTCCGTAGGCCTCTCGAGTAGGCACCAATTGTCAAGGACCGTGGCAGAGCCAAGTGGGCAAGTGTCAGCAATTGCCCACTATTGCCTCCCATAATTTTCTTATCATGTATATATCTTCTTGTTATACAACAACAACAACTAAGCCATTTGTCCCAAGTATTTGAGGTAGGCTACATGAACAAAAGAGAATTACGCCGGATCGGGCACATGGATCAGCTTTCTCCACTCATTCCTATCGAGCAATATGCTTTCACTAAGACCTTTAGTCTCTATATCTTGTCATATTATCTCCATCCATATTTTCTTTGGTCTCTCCTGCGCTCTTTTAACTTGTCCTAATTTGATACGCTCTACTCGTCGGACTAGCGCATCTATAGGTCTAAGTCGCACATGACCAAACCATTGTAGGCAGTTTTCTCTCATCTTCTCTTCTATAGAGGCTACACCTATCTTAGTACGAATATCCTTATTTCTCACCTTATCTCTCATCGTGTTTCCACATATCCAATGAATCATGCACATCTCTTCTACACTCATCTTCTGAGCATGATATCTCTTTATAGTCAAATATTCTGTGCCATATAACAAAGCTGGCCTAATAGCAGTCCGATACAATTTTTCCTTCAGCCATAACAGAATATTATGATCACATAAAACTCCTGTTGCGCTCTTCCCTTTCAATCAGCCAGCTTGGATCATATGGTTGACATCACTATTGATCTCCATATCTTTTGGATAATAGAGCCCAAGTACTTAAAATGACTACTCATCGATATTTCTTGACAATCTAGTGTCACAATACTATAATCTCGGATTCCCTGTTAACTGAATTTACACTCCATATACTCTGTTTTGCTTCTACTTAATCTAAAACCTTGAGATTCTAGAGTTTGCCTTCATAACTCCAATTTTGCATTTATCCCAGCTCTCGTTTCATCGACTAAGACAATATCATCAGTAAATAGCATACACCACGACATCTCATCCTGAATAGCTCTAATAAGCTCATTCATCACTGTGACAAATAAGAATGGACTCAATGCAGATCCTTGATGTAATCCAATTTTGATAGAAAAATCACTTGTTATGCCTCCATTGGTTCTGACATTTGCCACTACTCCATCGTACATGTCCCTGATTATGCCAATATATTTGATGGGGACTCTTTTTTTCATCAATGTCCACTATAATGCCTCTCTTGGCACCTTATCATAATTTTTTTTAAATTAATAAAGATCATATGTAAATTTCTCTTCCTTTCTCGAAATCGCTCTATAAGTTTTGAAGCAAATGAATAGCCTCTATCATCAATCACCCCGGCATAAACCCAAACTGGTTCTCTGATATTTTAATATTCTGCCTTAACCTGTGTTTAAATACCATTTCCCAAAGCTTCATGGTGTGACACATGAATTTTATTCCACGATAGTTTGAACAACTCTGAATATCACCCTTATTCTTATAGAGAGGTACTAAGGTACTCTTTCTCCACTCATTTGGCATTTTTTAGTTAGTCAGATCTTATTAAAGAGGTTTGTCAGTCATCTCACGCCTATCTTTCCTAAGTATCTCCATACCCCAATAGAAATTCCATCCGGACCAACAACTTTCCTTAATTTCATCCTCTTCAAGGCCTCAACTTTAGATTCGCTAATTCTGTGCATATAATTATGATTCATATTTTTGCACTGAATGGTAAGATCATCCAAATCTTGAGTAGAACTACTATTGAATAATTTGTCAAAATACTCTTTCCATCTTTCTTTGATTTTTTTTATCTCGAACTAAAACCTTCTGATCCTCATCTTTGACACGCCTCACAGTACATAAGTCTCTAGTCTTTCTCTCTCTTATTCGGCAATTCTATATATATTCTTTTCAACTTTTTTGATGTCCAACTTCTCATACACTTCTTTGTACACTTTAGCTCTTGCATTCTGAACAGCTTTCTTAGATCCCTTCTTGGATAGCTTATACCTCTTAAAACTCACTCCACCACAATTTTCTTCAAATCTCTGTAAGAGTTTCGTTTGATCTCCACTATGATGTATCCTTATATTGTGGAGCACCACCCCATGACTCACCAAGTACATCTTTATCTACTCTTTTAATGCAGTTAGCAATTTTTTTCATGTTGTATTGGGATTATCTTGGGCTTTCCAATCTGTTTCATGTACTATTCGATCTATAAAAACTTTTTGGTTACCTTCTTTTAGCTCCTACTACTTAATCTTAGGATCTAACTTACTTTAATCTTTCTAAATCTCCTTCTAATCCTGATATCTAAAATTAAGAGTTTATGTTGGGTTACACACTCTCGCCCGGTACTGCCTTACAATCCATACAACAACCTCTATCTACTTTTCTCGTTAAAAAAAAATCTATTTGGTTCGCACTTGATCGACTTTTAAAAGTGATCAAGTGAGACTCTCTCTTACTAAACCAAGTAATCGCTAAGATCAAATCATAAGATAAAGCAAAATCTAGAATCGAGTTACCTGATTTATTTCTTTCCCTAAAACTAAATCCTCCATGTACACTATTAAACTCATAACAACTAGTTCCTACACGCCCATTGAGATCACTGCCTATGAAATGTTTTTCTCTAATGGGTATGACTTACACTGTCTCATCTAAATCCTCCTAAAATTGACGCTTACTAGACTCATTAAGTCCTACTTGTGGCGCATAGACACTAATAACATTATAAATCTTCTTATTATAAGTTTCAAAAACTTCCATATATTGCTTAAAACTTGCCTCTAATAATCCCTTTCCCATGTATAAATTTGCCCATCGTAATTTAAAACTACCATAATAATTCGTATTATTTTAAGATTTCTTAGATAATTTAGTTTTTTACATTTCTTTATCCTATTGTTAGATACCCTTATCTTTACATACCGTTATCTTACTACTCATTTTCTTATCATCTACTCTGTCTTATATCTATTTATGATTGAAAAGGGAAAATTGAATTAAAAATAAAGAAAAATCAATGTTAGAAAGTTCCTAGTCTCTTCTCAATGTAACCGCGTAGTAAGAACTAGACGGGTCGATCCACAGAGAAGGATACGATGGAAGCTTTTCGGAACGAATTCTCTAAAAACAGCTTGAAAAAAAGAATTATGATTATAAACAAAGGTTTTAAATAGAAAGAACAGGCATAGCAAAAAAATCATCTATCACAACCAAACACTAGTCTATCATGAATAAATTTCATGTTGAACCTATAAAGATTAATCCTAGATTGTTACTTCAAATCCAAGAAAAAAAGTAAGAAAGAAAGTAAACCCTAATTACAATACGCTAGATAAAATTAAGTATTGGTTTATCGAAGTCTCAAGGTATAGCATAAGAAAAGTAGTTTAACTTAACGTTAAACCATCAAAAAATCTAAGTATAAACTAAGAATAATTATTAAATAGTATACCTTAAAGTTAGTTTAACTCAATTAATGACTAATCTTCAAGAATTATTTACTTACCCTAGGGTTTCTAACTTACATAAAGTTCAATCAATTTATTTCTATAGATCTAGGTTTTATTTAATGGAGAGATTAGCAAGCTACTAAAGAATTAGTTACATATATTCATGGTGGAATTAAGTATGGTATTTGAAGATTGCATAAAAAAGATGAAATTAGAAGAAAGAAAACACAAATAAAAATATAAGATCGAGGATGTTGGTACTACGATGATGAAGAAGAGGTAGCAATAGTTAAATACAATATGGAGGCATTCCCTTTACATGCCAATGTGGCCATCTTGTTGAGACTTCAGGATTGGGAGAGGGGGCCACGGGTTCAAAACTGTGATCGCACAAATAATGGGGTTTTCTTATTTTATTTTATTTTAAATTGCATTTTTTATATAAATCAGTATTTAATCATTAGTTTATTAGAATAAACTCCTATTAATTCAGTAAAATCCTCAAAAATTCTAAAAAGTAGAAAATATCATCTTGAATATTGTTGTGAAGTCAGATCCCTAAAATTCATTCTTAATTTTTAATTAAAAATCTCAGAGTCAGTCTATGATACCGACGATCCCGAATTGAGACTCTGCTCCAATAATTCCCGAAAGATATCAGAAAATCTAGGAAAATTTAAAATATTGTAAAATAATATATTGAGTTGAAACAACCACAATTCAGCAACCAGCATGATTAAATTGGGTATCGAATACCAGTATTGACACACGTACATTGGGAATCAAAGGTTACACTACTGGAGGTGCAGGCTCCGGTATGGACGACCAGTAGTATAGGACACTGAAAATGAATGATTTAAATATCAGGTGATACTGAGTATTATTATTGTAAGATCTTAAAATGTTGTGTGATAATATATTTGTGCCATGTTTCAGTTATTTTAATTGCCATGAACTGATAACCCTTGACACTTTATGTTATTACACCCTCGACATTGTATGCTATTACACTGGTGATATACTGATTGCTCATATGAATTCGTGTAAGTTATTTTCACTGCTTTCTTAATACTTTAATTGCCATGAAATGATGAATTTTTGATACATGTACTCTCCCAAAGAATGATTCACCACTATTTAATTGAGACCATTTATTATTATAATCTACTACTTAACTATATATTGTATGATATTTCACTCATGATATGGTTATAATATACTTTTTATTATTATAAACATATTATACTACTGTTCCTTTATTTTACCACTCACTAGGTCGCTTATTAATGACCTTGCATGCTCATATATAAGCTAAGAGGTTCTGTAGAAGCAGGAGTACATTGAACATGTTGTGAAGCCCTGGTAGTTGACTCTCCTTTCTTTTTCAGCCAGTGAAAACTTTTTCCTTAAAATTATTTCCTGGTCATGCAATAAATCCTGACTCTGTAAATATTTCTATACGTGTGAATAAAGCTAGATTTCATGTAAATATTATGATAATTGCTTATACTGAGGCTTAGCGTATATACATGTGGGATATTCTCCTCGTGTATATGCTTCACTGACTCTTGTCAGATACCAGCTGCAGTATATTTTAGGAAGCGGGGCGTGACACGCCGCACCTCCGAGAGTAAAGATGTATCCACTAGTTGATTTTGATTTTTTAGAATCTACAATCTAATTTGCATCACTGTACCCTTCAAGTACAGGTGGATACTTTTCATATCTTAAGGCATATTTCTTGGTATTAGATACGTAGCCCATCGTAGTAGGACAATCCAATGATCATCACTAGAATTACTGGTGTATCTATTCAATTTGCTTACGGCATAAGCAATATCGGGTCTAGTGCAATAAATTAAATACATCAGACTTTCAATGATTTGAGAATACTCTAACTGTCATGTTTCAGTTCTTGTATTCTTAGGAAGGTAGATGTGTAGGAGAAAAAGATTCGTATTCTCTTTTATTTCATATTCCTTGAATCTTTTTATCATCTTATCAACGTAATGAGATTGAGATAAAATGATTTCATCTAATGTTCTAATAATTTTAATTTTTTAAATTACATTAGCAACTCTCAGATCTTTCATGTCAAAATTGTTGGATAGAATCCTTTTTGTGGACTTAATAACCTCAATATTAGTCCCGAGTATCAACATGTCTACATAGAGACATACAATGATATATGCATTTTCAACTATTTTAGTGTAAACACACTTGTTACATTCATTGATAGTGAATTCATCTTTGATCATGACACCATTGAATTTCTCAAGGTATTATTTTGGAGCCTGTGTTAGGCCGTATAAAGATTAGACTAGTTTACACAAATTGTGTTTTTGACCCATGACTGTAAGTCTTTTAGGTTGCTTTATGTACATTTTCTTCATTTAATTCGCTGTTTAGGAATGCAGTTTTGACATTCATTTGATTAATATCTAAATTGTACAACACTGCAATCACAATTAACATCCAAATGAACATTATTTTTGTTACTGGCGAATAATTATTGAGCAAGCCCTTCTTTTTATCGATAACCCTTTGCTACTAACCTAGTCTTGTACTCATCGATAGATTCATCGGATTTTAATTTTCTTTTGAAAATCCATTTAATCCTGATTGGTTTACTGTCAGGAGGTAAGTTTGCCAATTCTCAAGTATAGTTTCTTCGGATGGATTCTATTTCGAATTTTACGTCTTCTTTCCACATTTATGCTTCTGGGATAGACATAGCCTCCTTCTATATTTGAGGCTCGCTTTCAAGCGTATATGCAATGAGGTCTGGATAAAAAATTTAGAGATTCTCGATCACGTACCCTTCTTGGTTCAGTTTTCGCATTCATCCTTGAAAGCTAATTCATGTGTTTTTCTCTGAAGTCTTATCTTCATTCGGTTTGTACGGAAAGACATCTTCAAAGAATACGATATCTCTGAATTTGATGATCATGTTTAGATGAATATCTGATATCTCTGATTTGTGTACGAGAAATCTATAGACATTGTTATTCAAAACATAGCCTATGAAAACACAATCCATTATTTTTGATCCCAACTTAGTCTTTTTAGGTAGTGGTGTTGGTACCTTTGTAAGGCACTCTCATATTTTGAGGTAATTGTAGGAAGGTAGCTTTTCATGTTATAACTCAAATGGTATAAGACCAAGTTTCTTGTCGGGTACTCTATTTAGAATATAGTTTGCGGTTAACATAGTTTTTCCCTATAAGTTGTGCGGTGCTCCAGAACTTACGAACATGAAATTGATCATCTCCTTCAAAATTCTGTTCTTTCTTTCAACAATCACATTCTGCCGAGGAGCACATGGTGTTATAGTTTGATGAATTATACCAAATTTAGCACTTAACTCACTGAATTCATTTGATTCATGCTCTTTGTCTTGATTGGCTTTTAAAATCTTTATATTCTTGTTGAATTGATTCTCAACCTCAAGTTTATACATTATAAACATACTTATTGTCTCATCCTTACAATTTAAAAGATACACATAACAATATCTTGTACAGTCATTAATAAAAATAATAAAATACTTTTTTCCACCTCTTGTTGGCGCAAACTTCAAGTCACGCAAGTCGTTATGAATTAACCCTAAATGTTCTGTATTTCAATCAATTGAGTGAAATGAGTTTTTTGCGAACTTGGCCTCAACACATATCTCACACTTGTGAATTTCTTCCAAGTTGAGTTTAGGATTATATTCTAAATTAAACAAGTTTTATAAAGACTTGTAATTTACATGTTCTAATCAAGCATGCCATAATATAGGATACTTAAGCAAATAAATAAAAGACTTTTCTTTATTTATGAGTTTAGGGTACAGATACACAACTTTTTGTCCACAAAGCAACATTGACCTTAAAAAGACAATCAATAAGATAACTCTTACCCACATACACCCCACTCTTAGTAAGTACAAATTTGTCATATTCAAAAACTATTCTAAAACCTTTCTTACTAATAATTGATTCAAAGATCAGATTTTTGCAAATATTTGAAACATGCAGCATCATTCAGAGTGAGTTCATTCTCAGATGTCTACTTTAGTATGATCTTTCTCTTTCTCTTAATCTTGGTGACGACTTAGCTGCCCATGAATAGTTGCTCATCATGCTCCAATTTTTATATTTAGTGAATAATATTTTCTCAGAGCAGATGTGCTAGGTATTCCCTGTGTCTACCTACCAATCCTTATTGGTAGTTGTCAGATTTACTTCTGACACCATAACTAATAGGCTTGGCAATCCATGGTCATGTTTGCCAATGGCTAGTCCTTCTTATTCTTCTTGGGATGACATTCATTCACCTTGTGTCCCTCCTTATTGCGATGTAGCAAGTTCTATTGAAGCGCTTGCTCTTGCCTATCCTTGCCTTTGTACCTTGGGGTAGTTTCTTTTTTCCCTGCTTTAAGCCCTTAAAAGTAGACTCTTTCCTTTTTGAGTCTTCGACCACATTTGCTTTGATCTCATAGGAGTTCTTATTAATCTTCTTCTTAGATTTTCAGTTGTCCTCCTCAATTGTAAGCCTCATAATGAGATCTTCCAACTTTAGATCCTTGCGCTTGTACTTCAGGTAGTTTTTGAAGTCTCTTTATGCAGATGGGAATTTTTCCATGACAGTAGCAACCTGAAAAATTTCATGTAGAATCATACCTTCAGTCTTTATCTCGTGCAAGATAAACTAGAACTCTTGCACTTGGCTGATCATAGTCTTACTATTCACCATCTTGTACTCAAGAAATCGTCCCACGACGAACTTCATAGTACCGACATCCTCGATCTTATATTTTTTATCGAGGCATCCTCAGTCTTGTGCTTTTTGTCAAGACTTGCCCACAACTTCTTTGCCATTGGGATAGGACTGTAGACATTGTAGAAAAAGTCATCTAGTCTATTTAAAATACAATTTCAGCAAAGAAAGTCACCTTGTATCCATGCATCGACTACAAGGACAGAGTCCCGATTAGTTTCGAGTTTCGATAGATCTTCTTGCAGGAATTTGACCAGATGCAGAGTGGTCAAGTAGAATAGCATCTTCTATTTTCACCTCTTGAATTCTGGGTCATCAAATTTTTCTGACTTCTCTGGATTCGGATTAGGAAGTGGAGCAAACATCATTATTTAGATTGGCACATTCAGTGCCCTAATAGAACTATCTTCGTGATTAGTTTCAGACATCTTCTGCATTCAGACAGAGTAGATGTTAGTAACTTTAATATCGTAATTGTCTTAAGAATTTTGGTTCTGACAACTAATCAAGATCAAACGATCTAATTAGATAGGTTGCTGAAAATTAGGTGGGAGGTTTTTCATTGGATAGAACATTTTTTAATTACAGAATCACCTTTCAATTCTCTTTCTTAGTTAAATACTAATTAGATTGGTATAAGTCAATGTCAATATAATAAATATACTAGCAGTAATATTTATAGAAATGAATATTCTAGTATAATCCTGTAAAAAGAACGTTAGTTCAATTACATAGTATATGAAGAGAGGTACGCATATAACCAATCTCCTTAAGACAATTACGTCCCCACTATGGTGTTAACGAGTTATTGGATGCCGGTCTCCTAAGATACAACACTCCTTCACGGTATATGGATAGCACTACCAAATAACCGTACAATCGAACTTAAGTCGATACGTACATTTCAATTAATTTGAAGTAGACAAAATACAGACCAAAACAAATTTCTGAGAGAAAATTTGTCTTATTTTTTTATTGACATATTCAAATGGGAGAATGAAGGGAAGACATAATTTCTATTTGGGTGTTACTCAGATTGATTTCTATTTCTGTGTGTTGGATGTGTTGGAAAGATTCTAGTTAGCGCTCCTGATCGGCAGTTGGAGGGAGCAGTTACAAAGGTTCATACAGAACTTTCACAACTGTTTTGACAAGAACTATTAGAACGGTTATGATAAAAACTGTTTTGTCCGTTGAGCTCTTATCCGTTGGAGATAATCGCCCATTTCTAAAAACAGGCAGAGTGCGCACCAAGTAGGGTCGAGCACGTACCCAATATCCTCACCTACTTCTAACCTAAAACGGTGGGCTGTAGCTTTGCTCGGTTTAGTCCAAAAAGAACTAGGCCGCATGGGAGCAGTTTGCACCTGCACCCACGCCCACACTCGTATTCGCACCCGAGCCGGTGCCAGGACGGGACAGCGTGGGCGACGACGCGCACACGAGCATGGTTTTCCCCCAAACACACGTGAAAATTCCAAGTACCCTAAGGGCACACCCTTAGTTTTCAACTTTTTATATTTAAACTACTCAACTTTTCACACCATATTCAATGCCGGACTAAAGAGTTTCTACTATTGTTTGGTCCCCTTTAGCTATTGAATTAGGCCAACTTCAGACTTGAATATCTCATTTATTCGGAAACTAAATTGAACATGTGAATATACCACGTTCATTTCCCAATGAAAGAAGAACACACTCTAACTATCATCCGTGTGTTTCTAGCAATGGATCACACTTGATTCAGCTCAAGAATTCACTTGAAATTCCTCATTTCCCAACACAAATCAATATGCACTGCCACCATTGGATACAAAGGAGTGGTATGTAAACATAAGGAGTTTGGGGTTTAGGGGTGATCAATCTTTGGGATTTCAACACAACCGAGCTTCTCAAATAGTGGTGCAAATTATTCGATGAACCGGGCTGTAACGGTTACACTACTGGAGGTGCAAGCTCCGGTATGGACTACCAGTAGTATAGGACACTGAAAATGAATGATTTAAATATCAGGCGATACTGAGTATTATTATTATAAGATCTTAAAATATTGTGTGATAATATATTTGTGCCATGTTTCTATTATTTTAATTCCCATGAACTGATAACCCTCGACACTTTATGTTATTACACCCTCGACATTGTATGCTATTACACTGGTGATATACTGATTGCTCATATGAATTTGTGTAAGTTATTTTTACTGCTTTCTTAATACTTTAATTGCCATGAAATGATGAATTTTTGATACATGTACTCTCCTACAGAATGATTCACCACTATTTAATTGAGACCATTTATTATTATAATCTACTACTTAACTATATATTGTATGATATTTCACTCATGATATAGTTATAATATACTTTTTATTATTATAAACATATTATACTACTGTTCCTTCATTTTACCACTCACTAGGTCGCTTATTGATGACCCTGAGTTTGCATGCTCATATATAAGCTAAGAGGTTCTGCAGAAGCAGGAGTACAATGAACATGTTGTGAAGCCCAAGTAGTTGACTCTCCTTTTCAGCCAGTGAAAACTTTTTCCTTAAAATTATTTCCTGGTCATGCAATAAATCCTGACTCTGTAAATATTTCTATACCTGTGAATAAAGCTAGATTTCATGTATATATTATGATAATTGCTTATACTGAGGCTTAGCGTATATACATGTGGGATATTCTCCTCGTGTATATGCTTCACTGACTCTTGTCAGATACCCGCTGCAGTATATTTTAGGAAGCGGGACGTGACACGCCGCGCCTCCGAGAGTAAAGTGTATCCACTAGTTGATTTTGATTTTTCAGAATCTACAATCTAATTTTCATCACTGTACCCTTTAAGTATAGGTGGATACTTTCCATATCTTAAGGCATATTTCTTGATATTAGATACGTACAATCCAATGATCATCACTAGAATTACTGGTGTATCTATTCAATTTGCTTACGGCATAAGCAATATCGGGTCTAGTGCAATTCATTACATACATCAGACTTTTTATGATTTGAGAATACTCTAATTGTCGTGTTTCAGTTCTTGTATTCTTAGGGAGGTGGATGTGTAGGAGAAAAAGATTTGTATTCTCTTTTATTTCATGTTCCTTGAATTTTTTTATCATCTTATCAACGTAATGAGATTGAGATAAAATGATTTCATCTAATGTTCTAATAATTTTAATTTTTTAAATTACATTAGCAACTCTCAGATCTTTCATGTCAAAGTTGTTGGATAGAATTCTTTTTGTGGACTTAATAACCTCAATATTAGTCCTGAGTATCAACATTTTGTCTACATAGAGACATACAATGATATATGCATTTTCAACTATTTTAGTGTAAACACACTTATTACATTCATTGATAGTGAATTCATCTTTGATCATGACACCATTGAATTTCTCAAGGCATTATTTTGGAGCTTGTTTTAGGCCGTATAAAGATTAGGCTAGTTTACACAAATTGTGTTTTTGACCCATGACTATAAGTCTTTTAGGTTGCTTTATGTACATTTTTTTCATTTAATTCGTTGTTTAGGAATGCAATTTTGACATTCATTTGATTACTATCTAAGTTGTACAATGCTACAATCACAATTAACATCCAAATGAACATTATTTTTGTTACTGGCGAATAATTATTGAGCAAGCCCATCTTTTTGTCGATAACCCTTGGCTACTAACCTAATCTTGTACTTATCGATTGATTCATCGGATTTTAATTTTCTTTTGAAAATCCATTTTATCCTGATTGGTTTACTGTCAGGAGGTAAGTTTGCCAATTCTCAAGTATAGTTTCTTTGGATGGATTTTATTTCAATGCTAACGTCCTCTTTTCACATTTGTGCTTCTGGGATAGACATAGCCTCCTTCTATATTTGAGGCTCGCTTTCAAGCGTATATGCTATGATGTCTGGACCAAAAATTTAGAGATTCTCGATCACGTACCCTTCTTGGTTCAGTTTCCGCATTCATGCTTGAAAGCTATTTCATGTGTTTTCCCCTGAAGTCTTATCTTCATTCGGTTTGTACGGAAAGACATCTTCAAAGAATACGATATCTCTGAATTTGATAATCATGTTTAGATGAATATCTGATATCTCTGATTTGTGTACGAGAAATCTATAGACATTGTTATTCAAAACATAGCCTATGAAAACACAGTCTATTATTTTTGATCCCAACTTAGTCTTTTTAGGTAGTGGTGTTGGTACCTTTGTAAGGCACTCTCATATTTTGAGGTAATGGTAGGAAGGTAGCTTTTCATGTTATAACTCAAATGGTATAAGACCAAGTTTCTTGTCGGGTACTCTATTTAGAATATAGTTTGCGGTTAACATAGTTTTTCCCTATAAGTTGTGCGGTGCTCCAGAACTTACGAACATGAAATTGATCATCTCTTTCAAAATTCTGTTCTTTCTTTCAACGATCACATTCTGCCGAGGAGCACGTGGTGTTATAGTTTGATGAATTATACCAAATTTAGCACTTAACTCACTGAATTCATTTGATTCATGCTCTTTGTCTTGATTGGCTTTTAAAATCTTTATATTCTTGTTGAATTGATTCTCAACCTCAAGTTTATACATTATAAACATACTTATTGTCTCATCCTTACAATTTAAAAGATACACATAACAATATCTTATACAGTCATTAATAAAAATAATAAAATACTTTTTTCCACCTCTTGTTGGCGCAAACTTCAAGTCACGCAAGTCGTTATGAATTAACCCTAAATGTTCTGTATTTCAATCAATTGAGTGAAATGAGTTTTTTGCGAACTTGGCCTCAACACATATCTCACACTTGCGAATTTCTTCTAAGTTGAGTTTAGGATTATATTCTAAATTAAACAAGTTTTATAAAGACTTGTAATTTACATGTTCTAATCAAGCATGCCATAATATAGGATACTTAAGCAAATAAATAAAAGACTTTTCTTTATTTATGAGTTTAGGGTACAGATACACAACTTTTTGTCCACAGAGCAACATTGACCTAAAAAGACCATCAATAAGATAACTCTTACCCACATACACCCCACTCTTAGTAAGTACAAATTTGTCATATTCAAAAACTATTCTAAAGCCTTTCTTACTAAGAATTGATTCAAAGATCAGATTTTTGCAAATATCTGAAACATGGAGCATCATTCAGAGTGAGTTCCTTCTCAGATGTCTACTTTAGTATGATCTTTCTCTTTCTCTCAATCATGGTGACGACTTAGTTGCCCATGAATAGTTGCTCATCATGCTCCAATTTTTTATAATTAGTGAATAATATTTTCTCAGAGCAGATGTGCTAGGTATTCCCTGTGTCTACCTACCAATCCTTATTGGTAGTTGTCAGATTTACTTCTGACACCATAACTAATAGGCTTGGCAATCCACGGTCATGTTTGCCAATGGCTAGTCCTTCTTGTTCTTCTTGGGATGACATTCATTCACCTTGTGTCCCTCCTTATTGCGATGTAGCAAGTTCTTTTGA
This sequence comes from Agave tequilana, assembly GCA_038442645.1. Classification (NCBI taxonomy): domain Eukaryota; kingdom Viridiplantae; phylum Streptophyta; class Magnoliopsida; order Asparagales; family Asparagaceae; genus Agave; species Agave tequilana. The sequence continues at coordinate 206,051 of JAVJIF010004302.1, read as the reverse complement.
AGCGCTTGCTCTTGCCTGTCCTTGCCTTTGTACCTTGTGGTAGTTTTTTTCCGCTTTAAGCCCTTGAAAGTAGACTCTCTCCTTTTTGTGTCTTTGATCACATTTGCTTTGATCTCATTGGAGTTCTTATTAATCTTCTTCTTAGATTTTCAGTTGTCCTCCTCAATTGTAAGCCTCATAATGAGATCTTCCAACTTTAGATCCTTGCGCTTGTACTTCAGGTAGTTTTTGAAGTCTCTTTATGCAGAAGGGAATTTTTCCATGACAGTAGCAACCTGAAAAATTTCATGTAGAATCATACCTTCAGCCTTTATCTCGTGCAAGATAAATTTCTACTCTTGAACTTGGTTGATCATAGTCTTACTATTCACCATCTTGTACTCAAGAATTCGTCCCACGACGAACTTCGTAGTACCGACATCCTCGATCTTATATTTTTTATTGAGGCATCCTCAGTCATGTGCTTTTTGTCAAGGCTTGCCCACAACTTCTTTGCCATTGGGATAAGACTGTAGACATTGTAGAAAGAGTCATCTAGTCTATTTAAAATACAGTTTCAGCAAAGAAAGTCACCTTTTGTCCATGCATCGACTGCAAGGACAGAGTCCCGATTAGTTCCGAGTTCTGATGGATCTTCCTGCAGAAATTTGACCAGATGCAGAGTGGTCAAGTAGAATAGCATCTTTTATTTTCACCTCTTGAATTCTGGGCCATCAAAATTTCTAACTTTTCTGGATTCGGATTAGGAAGTGGAGCAGACATCATTATTTAGATTGGCACATTCAGTGCCCTACTAGAACTATCTTCGTGATTAGTTTCAGACATCTTCTGCATTCAGACAGAGTAGATGTTAGTAACTTCAATATCGTAATTGTCTTAAGAATTTTGGTTCTGACCACTAATCATGATTAAACAATCTAATTAGATAGGTTGGTAAAATCAGGTGGGAGGTTTTTCATTGGATAGAACATTTTTTAATTACAGAATCACCTTTCAGTTCCCTTTCTTAGTTAAATACTAATTAGATTGGTATAAGTCAATGTCAATATAATAAATATACTAGCAGTAATATTTATAGAAATGATATTCCAGTATAATCCTGCAAAATGAACGTTAGTTCAATTACATAGTATATGGAGAGAGGTAGCATATAGCCAATCTCCTTCAAAAAATTACGTCCCCCACTATGGTGTTAAAGAGTTACTGGATGCCGGTCTCCCAAGATACAACACTCCTTTACGGTATTAGGATAGCATTACCAAATAACCGTACAATTGAACCTAAGTCGATAAGTACATTTCACTTAATTTGAAGTAGACAAAATACAGACCAAAACAAATTTCTGAGAGAATATTTGTCTTATTTTTTTAGTGACATATTTGTAGGCTGTCTAAAAATCACTAAAGACAAGTCATCAAAAAGCAGAGTCCAAACTCTAGACGCAGGGTTAATCATAGCCATCACAACAGCATCAAGACGCGAGGGTCAAAACCCGCGTCTCAGCATCACTGCAGCATCAAGGCGCTGCAGCATCAAGGCAAGGGTCGAAATCCGCGTTCATTGCAGCATCAAGACGCGAGGGTCGAAACCTGCGTTCACTGCAGCGTCAAGACGCGAGGGTCGAAACCCGCGTCTCAGTATCACTGCAGCACCAAGACGTGAGGGTTAGAACCCGCGTCTCAGTATTGCTCCAGCACCAAGGCGCGAGGGCCGAAACCTACGTCTCAGTTATAACTGCCCTCGTTATTGGGTCAATCACTGCCCATATAATGAGGAAGTTAACCCCCATTATGGAGTATTTTTAGGGGACACGTTCACCCCTGAAACCTCTATAAATAACCCCGTTTGCTAGGGAGAAGGGGGATCAGATAATTCTTGGAGAAGAATTTCGCTTGTGAGCTGTAGGAGCACCGAGATTTTCACTGAACAGAAAGAGAGTTCAACTCTTCAAGCAACTTGCTGCGTACAAGTTAATCTTTGCCTACAATCTCTTTGAGATTCTTGATCGACAGGAGCTGTGTTACTCTGTCTGCCATCCAAAGAGAGGATTTTCAAGACGTCCGGACGTTCACCCGGTCAACAGAAAATAAGATTCACTTTCCACCGCCACATCAAGAACTCAGCATTAAACAGGGGAGATTCAAGTCTAAACATCTCCCCTCCCTTGAGTTGGAGTGTTAATCCGCTATAATCTTTCATTTGATTCAAGAAAATTTTACAAGGAACTTCCTCCCACCAAACAAGAGATGGCGACTCCGCTGGGGAACACTTTCTCTACTGACGAGCAAGTTGTGGCGCAAGGTGACGTCACCTGTATGGGAAAAATGGTCGAATCACTTGTCGTAGAATCCGATCAGGCGAAGTATGAAGAGTTCCTCTCTTCTGGCTCCAAGAGCCCAAAGGCAAGAGTCTACCGAAAAGTCTCTTCGGGGACTTGCTCTCAAGTTCGCTCTGAGATTCTCTCAGACGCGACTGGTGAGAAGGATGTAGTGGCTAATCGCATCATGCGTAACGCCCGCGCCTCTCAGGAGGCCCGCATGGTGAACGTCCCTAACGTTCAGCCTGTTCATCCCCTTCCTCAGCGCCAGGTTACCGGGGGTTCCCTTCAACCCACACGACGTAACTGGAACGCTGAGCGGCGACAGAGGCGGTGTGTGCGTCAACTACAAGTTGGAACAACTGTTTGTCCAACGGAGATAGGTAGCGAAGTTCAGACCGGCGTCTCTTCTGTACTGTATCAGACACGTGAAGTCTGTGTTTGGCAACCTAAACATGAGATTCACCAAGCTTGCGTTTTTGAAGCACCGCTTCCCAAACGCCAACGCGAAGTTCGTGCTCTTTGTCAAGGACACGAGACGCGCGCCTCTATATGCGGGACCCAGTAGCCCTGTGTTTTTCAAGCATCTTTGTCCAGATCCGATAATCGGCAACACGAGAGCCGCGTCTCTTCTCAGCAGAGACGCCAGACTCGCGTTCCGGAGTCACGACGCAAGAGTTGGTTCATAAGCCCCGCGTCTCAGCTGTGCGAAGCAAGGAGAACTCTCGCAAGTTGAAAAGTCCTCGACAATCCGAGGCTAATCTCTCCGATCCCCCTCCTGCGGATCTAAGGGATTATTTGACAAGGAAGAGAAGTGCTAGTCGGATCACTCCATCGTGTTGCTGCGAACGATTTATCACAATGCTCTCTGAGTGTCGTTGCAGTTCACGTGCAAGCCAGCAGTCTAAATTTAGACAGCTGACTCTAACTCCCCGATCAGCTAAAAGAAATCGCTCCCACAGGAGGAGGACTTTCTCTGACACTGAATACCCTGAACTCACTACAAACATGACAAACAGGAGTAGGGAAAAGCAACCTGTGGTCAGCTCCGACGAGTCTGACACAGAACTGGAAGGAGTGTACTGACATACTCGCACTCGGACTGGGGTAATTCCCCCGATCAATTATAGTGCCCTGGCTCGGGGCATTGAAGTAAATGACTCGCATTCCACAATTGCAGAGTCATAGGCTTCGAACTCTTCCATAGAGAAGGAGGCCTTTATATACATGACAAATACTCCTGAGGAGACAGCCAAGCGCTTGGAGCAGCAAGCGCAGGTCCAGAAGGAACAATTCGAGATGATTCGTACTCAATAAGAATCTATCGATTCCCTCAAGCAGATGTGTAATACCCCGTTCCCGGAATACGTACTTAGTTGCGTATTCAGTCTTTCGTCCGTATTTTCGATTTACTTTCTGTATTTGACCGATTTTAGTTTAAAAATCATTTTCCAATATTGTATATTTTCTATGATTTTCTGGAATTTTCCTGAATTTAATTAAATATTTTCAAAACCGGTGTCGACCAGTGCCGCTGATCAATTCCCGGATTTTTAATTCACAAACAGTTAGGAATTTCTAGAAGGTCCTTTAGACATTATTTCTTAGAATCATATTTTCTATCTAAATACTTTTTCTGAGAATTTTATGAATTTATGAAAATTCCAACGGAGTCGGTAGATAACTGATTCCGGGATTTTTAGTTTTAAAACTATAAGTTATTTCTAAAAACGAATTTCACCATGAGCCTTAAAATATTATTCTTGATTTTGGGTAAAATTTCGGGTCGTTCCGAGATACTTGAATTTCGGACGATTTCGGTATTTTCCGAATTGTTTTCCGCATCTTCGACTTAAACCTAGAAACTTGTCTTTTCAACATTCTTAATTTTTCAAGCCAAAGAAAATATTTTTCTTTTTATAATTCCTCTCTTTTCCTCTTCTTTATTTTCCTTTACTTCCTTCACAAACCACATGATTTTCCCAATTTTCCAAAATTCCCTTTCTCCAAATTTCCAAAGAATCCCACTCACTTCCACTTAATTCCTTTTTAATTACCACTCATTCTCTCTCTCTCCCATGGCCGGCCAAGTGGCCAGGTGAGGGACACCTCACCCTCTCCTTTCTTGCAAAAACCCCCCTCTCTTCTATCTTAATTCCACTTCCTTTGCAAAATCCCAACCCTATATAAACTATTTCCTTTACATTTCCATCCTTTTCTTCTTCCCTTCAACAAGAATAGCCTTCTCCCAAAGTTCCTCCTTCTTCTCAACCTCAACCCTAACTCCAAGAGCTCCACCAGGACATCATCTCCACCTCAAGCAACCACCTTGGAGCTTGGATCGTAGCTTCCTTCGCCGTCGGAGACCACTTGGGTGATTTTCGTCAACAACGATCCTACCGAACTCGTAAAGCTCCAAAATAACCAATCCTAGTGAGTATTCTTACTCACCAAGACTAGATTAACCCCTGGTATACTTGTATCTACACCTCTTGTACACATATGTTATCAAAAATCATGATTTGGACCATCAAACACAACTTCCAGAAAATCTGTTCTGTTCTCTGTTTTCCCACGATTAGTCGACTTAACCTAGGAGCTAGTCGACTAGAACCCTTAGTTGAAACTTAACCTTTTTCTAAAATGCAGTTTTAGTCGACTTACCCCAAATATTAGTCGACTAACCTTCCCTGGAAACAAATCTCAACTCTCTGGAAATCACTGTTAGTCGACTCCTGATTCCACCTAGTCGACTAATCTTTCCTGAATCAGAAACTTAACTCTCTGTATCCCAGTTCTAGTCGACTTAGCTTGACTGTTAGTCGACTTGCGTGTCTGTTAGTCGACTACCCTTTTTACCTAGTCGACTAACTTTCCCTGAAACAGAATATCAACTCTCTGGAACCCAGTTTTAGTCGACTAATCCAGACTGTTAGTCGACTTAAGACCCCTACCAGTCGACTACACTTTCCACCTAGTCGACTAATTCTGACTGTTTGTCTTAGTTGATTTCTTTTCTGAATTTGGATATTACCCTTGTTACATGTGTATTATATTATGCTTGTTCATGCTTCATAACTGATACTACTTGACCTATTACTGAATGGATGTTATCTCTTGTAACTTCATGACTTGTTATTACATATTCTCGTTTCATGACATGTTAAATAGTGAATATCACCACTTATCATGTCATCTCTTGAACCAAGCATGATGCATTCAACTTTTGTATAAAATGGACCAACTTACATTGGGTCAGGGGGAAACATGCGGATATCGATATGTGTTCGTGTTTACAGTGGCATTAGGTATATTGTACAATTATATTCCGGTCTAACCTGAGGGCCTCCAGGAGACCGAGGGGAGTGCTTGCTCCCTCTTCCTGAGTACTATCATGATAAGGGCATACATAAGTCCCTCCTGAATAGCCTAGCGGCTGGCTTCCGTCACCAAGCAACGGAACAATCCTGGACCGTTATCCCGGGCATGTACGGGGTCCACTGTAAACATAGTTTGTCGATACCCCCACTGTTTCCAATAACAACCTTGTATTACTAGGATATGAATCTATGTGCGCTGGGACGCTGGGTCACATAGCTAGATATCACAGTAAGACAAGTAATAATAGTAATAGACTTTAACTATGTATCCATTTCATCCTGATTATAGTTCTTTATGCTTTCATTACTTGTTGGTTTATATTCATTATGCTGTTCCGTCCTTATTTTTCATATCTCTTAGCCACTTGGCTATAACCTGTTCATTTTCGGGAGGTCCTGACTTCCTTGGATTTGTATGTTCAGGTTCCGAAGCTTGGATCGAAGTGGATCCATCCACAGAAGATCGAGCTTTCTTTAGCGAGCAGACTGATTAGCTCCAGTCCTTGCGCCAGATCTTTCTTTTTGGCTCACGGGATCTTCATCCTACTCGTGAGCATTTTGTGTTTATGTTGTATCTTTTGCTTTTGGACTTAGTTGTGATAAAAGATACATGTAATGTGTAATATTTTATCATATCTTGTGATGACTTGTACTTGTACTTTTATGTTGGCATATGTATAGAAATCACGCTTTGTCGTGCACTCTGATCTTTGTTGTACTTTTATGCTTAGCGTATATACGTGGGGGCACTACCTGACCTATGTATATACGTCGCAGTGACGTCCCCGTATCTGTGGAATCGGGGCGTTACAGGTTGGTATCAGAGCCTAGGCTCTCACACCTATAGTACAACTAAGCAGCAAATTAATAATTTGCTATTGCCAACTACAATGTACAAAGTTATCTAGTCCTTCTTGATTCCTTCTTGATTCCATCCCTTATGTCCTAAACTCCTTCCATTTTTCCAATTCCAGTCATCTTTTATCAATTCGGTATGGAGAGAAGGACGGGACGTAACCATTCCGGGCAAGCATCGAACGGACCCACGGGAGAGAATGTGGACATTCTGAGGGTCATTCAGACGATGATGGAGAACCAGCAGCAGCAGACGGAACTCCTCCGGCAAGAATTGGCAGCACCGAAGGAACAGAGGCCGGGAAATGTATCGGACTTCAGGCGGCTGCAACCAGCCATATTCACGGGTGAAGAGAAACCCCTGGATGCTGAGCAATGGCTGACAGATACCTCAGACTTATTGAATGCAGCTCGAGTTCCAAAGGAGAATCAAGTGGAGGTTGCCAAAATTCAACTGAAGGATATAGCCAGAACTTGGTGGCTAGCTGAGGAGGCCAGATTGGAGAAGCCTGTCACCTGGGACACTTTCTCCAAGAGCTTTTATAACAGATTCTTCCCTGCCACTGCTCAGAAGGACATGGAAGAGCAGTTCATCAGACTTCAGCAAGGGAATAGGTCCGTGGATGAGTACGCCGCGGAATTTCTCAGGCTTAGCCGCTTTGCTCCGTACATGGTGACTGACGAGGAGAAGCGGGCTAGTAGGTTCCAGCAGGGCTTGCAGATGGACATTCAGATGTTCTTAATGCCCCAGCAGCTGAAGACTTATTCAGAAGTTCTCACCATAGCTCGAGAGGTGGAGCGTGGGCTGGAGAAGAAGCAAGAGAATCAGATGAGGAACCAGGCCATGAAGAGGCCATTTCCACCAATGGGGAGAGGAGGCCCATACAGAGCAGCGAAGGTTCAGGCTATGAGGCAACCATTCAGACCGGCTCCTTACCAGACGGCCCAACCATTATCCTTCTGCAGTTATTGCCAGAAGCCAGGCCACATTCGACAGAATTGCCGTAGGGCAAATGGGTTATGCTTGGTGTGTGGTTCCCGGGACCATTCTATAGAAACCTGTCCACACAAGAGAATGGGGGTAGCCGGCCAAGCTTTGCCAGCACTGCAGGGACCGAATGGACAGAAGGCACTTCCAGGGCCACCGGGGCAGAGGAATCAAGGACCGATGATCAGGAGAGTTCCTCCCCCTCCTCCACAGCAAGCTGTTCGCCCAGTCCAGAGAGGAGCTAGGACTGCTACAGGGCGTGGAAGGGGTCAAGCCTTCAATTTGACAGAAGTAGAGGCTGAGACTTCTGAGGAGGTGATAACAGGTAAAATCAGGGTGCATTCTAAACCTGTTTTAGCCCTCTTCGATTCCGGTGCTTCACATTGTTTTATCTCAGATCATTTTGTGGCATTGCATTCTATACCTGTTAAAGTGTTAGACCACAAATGGGAGATTAGTACTGGGAATGGAGTAGTCATGTCTTCTAGAGTTTGTGCTGATTGCCCAGTAGAACTTTGTGATAAGACCTTGGCCATAGATATGCTCGTGCTAGACACCAAAGGGTACGACGTAATCTTAGGCATGACCTGGCTCAGTCAGTACTATGCAGTTATTGACTGTAGGGAGAAGAAGATTATTTTCAGGATCCCCCGTCAACCGAAATTTCAATTTAGTGGAGAGGTGAAGTCTACCAAGGGAAAGACTCGGTTGACTACTTCGGAGGTTCAGAAGGGAGTACCGGTGTGGGATGAATTTCCAGGAGTCTTTGCTGAGATCTCAGGGCTACCACCTGAAAGGGTGATTGAGTTCTCAATTGATACTGTGCCTGGAACAGCTCCTATATCTAGGGCTCCGTACAGGATGGCACCGACGGAGTTAGAGATTCTGAAGAAGCAGCTGCAGGAATACTCAGACAAGGGATTGATTCGGCCAAGCGCTTCACCATGGGGAGCTCCAGTGCTATTGGCGAACAAGAAGGATGGTGGTAAAAGGCTTTGTATTGATTATAGAGAATTGAACAAAGTTACCATCAAGAACAAGTATCCCTTGCCAAGGATTGATGATTTGTTTGATCAGCTTCATGGAGCCCGAGTATTTTCTAAATTGGATTTGCAATCGGGTTACCATCAGCTGAGAATGAAGACAGAGGATATCCCGAAGACGGCATTCAGGACCCGTTATGGCCACTATGAATTTCTAGTTATGTCTTTCGGAGTCACCAATGCCCCCGCAGTTTTCATGGATTTGATGAACCGAGTGTTCTCGCCCTACTTGGATCAGTTCGTTGTCATTTTTATAGATGATATCTTGATCTATTCAAAGGACAACAAGGAGCATGCAGAGCACTTGAGGATTGTATTGCAGACTCTCCAGCAGGAGCAGCTTCATGTGAAGAGGAGCAAGTGTGACTTTTGGTTGGACAGTATAGCCTTCCTTGGGCACATAGTTTCAGCGGAAGGATTGTTGGCCCAATGGCCTTCCACTCTAGTTTTGATGATGATCAACTCATGTAGTTATATTTACTAATATTCTTGTGTTTCTAAGTTTCAGATCATTAGCAGGATATTAGTGTTGGTAATTAGCTTCAACAAGGTGTTTGGAAGCTTATCATGGTGATTCCGGTGCCAAAGCTTAAAGATCATACCTTTGCACTCGGTGGATCGCGTTTGGGAGCAAGTCTACTTGAAGATGGAGATCATCAAGAGAAGACTTAGGTATCCTAGTTTAGTTTAGTGTGTTTAGATCCATTGTAAAGCTTAGTTTAGTTGATATGCTCAAGTGCACAAACACACACGTTTTATGTTTTAATGTGTGATTTTATGAATAGTTGGATCAAAACAAGTTTTCATGATTATATGTATAGTAGATGTTTTCTAGTTATACATACATGCTTAACTTATAGACAAACTTATTTTGACATTCCTATTCATGTTTTGGAAAAATCTAGTTTGATAAAAATACAAGTTTTATTTATGATAAAATTGGCAAGACACAAAAATGAATTGATATGATTGATATATGTCTTGAAATTTTTATCACAAGTTTAGTTTTCAAGTAAAATGATAAAACATATTTTTGTGGATTTTTTAGAAGTGTTAAAAGATTTTTTACAAATTTTCTATCTCAAAAATCTGCCCTGAAAAACTGTATTTCAGGCAGACCGGTCGACCGGGACAGTCGACCGGCTGCTGTGTCCGGATATGCACAGGCTGTGCATGTCCGTCGGTCGACCGGGTCACGGACCCAGTCGACCGATATAGAGAGTCTGCTCTCTGTATCTTTTCGGTCGACTGGGTCGTCGACCGATAGAAGGAAACTGTGTTTCCTCCTTGTTGGTCGGTCGACTGGCAGTCGACCGAAGCCCCAACGGTCATATTTTCGACCGTTGCCGGTCGACCGGGCCGGTCGACCGGTGGCTGTCAGAATTGCCACATCAGCCTAACGGCTAGTTTTCTGGTTTGGCCTATATATACCCTATTCATTTGGGATTTTGGCTAAGGTTTTGAAGAGAAAAATTTCTGGTTTTCAGCAGAGTTTAAAAGAGTTTTAAAAAGAGTTTTAGTGCTTTTAACTTCTCATCTTTATTGATTTGGGTTTTGGAAAAATCAAAGAAATTGGAATTTGGGATTTTTGTATTGGCATTCATTCTCTATCTTTTACAAGAAATTTCCCAAGTGTTTTTCTTTGTTGCTTGTTTTCCAAAACACCTAGTTTCCACACTTGAGCTATCTTCTATCCTAAACTATTAGGATCTTTGTTTTTGTGGAAAAGAAAGAAAAGAGAGTTTGTGGTTTTGGAACCACTTGTTGTAAACACCCTTTTATTTGTGAATCCCTCTTCGGTAGAGGTGATCGGGTGATTGGTTTGTGAGCCTCTTAAGGAGAGGCATTTGTTGTGGTTGGCTACGGGCCGTATCCCTCTTCGGTAGAGGTGGATTGTGTGTTGTATTGCCTCGGTGGCATTGTAAGTTGAGAGAGGAGTTAGGGGCTCCTATAGTGGACTAGAAATCCTACACGGTGGTGTAGGCGGGGAAGTAGAGCTAGGGGCTCGAACCTCGAAACAAATTTGTGTGTTTGCGATTGATCCAATTACTCTCAACTCTACTCTCTTATATTTGTGCAAGCATCATTCATTCATTGCATCATATTTTTTGCGTGGGATTGAGCATATTCATACTTGCTTGCATTTGCACCTTGCATATTATTCATATTGTTATATATTGTATATGCTTGGATTGCTTGTGTGTGTGCAACACTTATACTCATCCAACAAGAGCTTCATATAGCAACCTCAACCCATTCAAGGGAATCAAGAGGTGCTTGTCCAGAGCCTCGCAAGGGGAATTCGGCAACACTTGTTGGATTGTACTAAGTGTTCTTGTAAGATTGTTTTAGCTTCCGCATTTAGCACACTTAGTTTGCATTAAGTTCACTAGATTAGCACTTTCACCTATTCACCCCCCCCTCTAGGTGTACTTTCAATTGGTATCAGAGCTAGTGCTCCTGATATTAGGCTTAACATCCTAGGAGTGATCCATTTGCTTGCTAATCTACATTTGCATTTGTTCATTTGCACACATATAGTTTACCATGGACTTCATGACCCCACCTATGTATGATGCTTCCAACATTCTTGTTTGGAAGACTAGGATGTCCATTTACCTACAAATCCTAGGTTTACATGTTTATCTTGCGGCTACCAAGAAATGCTATCTTGGTAACCTCATTCATATAAGGGCCAATGCACAAGCCCTAGAGGCTATTAGAAACACTTTGCCTAAAGATTATCTTTTACATGTTTCTAATATTGATTCCGCTTTTGTAGTATGGAATTTATTGACAACCACAACTGCTACCTCCGGGCTTCAAGAACAAATCCAAAAGGAAGAGGAATCTAGTGAGAATCCGATTCCCAATGCTTCATGGTCCAAGGGAATGACTCCCTTGAGGTACAATCGGAAACTCTATTAGATTGTGATGATAGTGCTAGTTCTTCTAATGATTATATTGATCCCATACTTTGAATGAAGAACTTTCATTAGTTTGTGAAAAATTAATTGAGAAGTATAACATTTTGAAAAAGAAAAGTCTAGGCATTAATAATGAAAACAAAAATTTGATTGCTAGACTTGATATTGTTTTGCAAGAGAAAGAGGAGATTGCTAATGAGAAGGATTCATTAAAATCTCAACTTGACCTTGCACTTAAAGAAAATGAACTTTTGAAAAATAAAAATGATTGCCATGTTCTTTTGAAGAAAAATGAGAACTTGTCTTCAAAAGTAGATTTTGTGTTAAAAGAGAATGTTGATTTGAAAAACAAAATTATTTCCATTTCAAATGAATTAAATGCTTGTTTGAAGAAAAATGAGGTTTTGCATAAAAAGATTGATGCTCATGTTTGCCATGCTAGTGTAGCCTCATCATCTAGACTACCTAATGCATGTACCTCTTCTTCTAAAATCAATGATGATATTGTATGTTAAAGAAGAGAGTAGATTGTTTGGGCTCCACTATGAGCCAATGTGCCATGAACCACTCACGGTTGGAAACCTTGGTTCGAAAGAAACAAGTTCCATCTTTTATGCATGCACACCCTCCACGGCATACACATGCTCCTCACGGACACCATCAACACATGTATGCTCATGTGTACTCATGTACACATTGTGGACGTAAGGGCCACCTTGCTAAATTTTGTTATGATAGATTACATACTCCTAATTTAGCAAAGAATTTTGTTTGGGTTAGAGAAGGGACTAACCCCCATGGACCCAATAAGATGTGGGTACCAAAGACCACCCCTCCTATTATTTTTGATGTAGGTGTGGGCTCTCACATGACGTGAGAGTGTTGGCACCTTGGAGTGGATGTGTTCCATACTTAAAGAATACTTTTTGGATGCATCACTTTCAAGGGAGAAGATTTGGTGGAAAGGACCACCATGTTTTGGAGACAAGGAAAGTTGCCTTTTAAGGCTTTGGTAACAATTCCTAACTCCTTATTATTGTTTACATGTTCATATCATTTGTTTTATAGCATGTCATTGTTTAATGTTCACTATGTTATATCATGTTCATTAGATTAGTGATATACATGCTTAGTTGTTTAGAGACACCCATGCTCAATATAGATTTATATTTGTGTGATCTCACTTTTGATCTAATATGTATATCCTAGATCTAATGCATATGCATATACATATTGATCATATGAACGTTTGTTTCATGTTTTAGTTGTATCATGTTGTTTTATATGTGTTTTGTGCTTCATGTGGTATATACATGTTTAAATGTAGATTTTATCAAAACTTGCATGTATACATGTACACTTAGTGAGAACAAATTGACTTATATATGTTTTGCCCTTCATGCTCATTTGTACCCACTATGTGCACAAGTATAGGCTAGTTTTGATGATTCCTTTATTTATACTTGTCATACCTATTTTTATGATTCTACTTCATGTATATGTATTTTAAATTCAAACTAATAAATATACATGTATACCCATGAGTCTTTTGCCTTCAATGCAATATTTTTAATAGACTCGTTTATGGTTGGGATATGTATGCATATTGTTAGATTTGGATGGATCATACATATACCTAGAAGTTGGTTCACAAAATAAAAGAATTTTGATGAATTTATGTGTTTTGTTTTAACAAAATGATATTCGTGTTTGTCTTGTGCTTAATGATTTGATTACTTGTTTAAGTATTAGTCTTCATTAAGACTAGTTATATACCTATACATATAGTGGGACACAAATAAATCTATATATGATTGGGTTGAATGCTTATTTGTTCCCATTAGTTGTATGAGTATAGTCTAGTTTTAATGATTCATATATTTTAGACTTGTATTCATATTTTTTAATTTATAAGAGTTTTTAATTTCGTGTATATGTTTATTTTGCCAAACATTAAGATATACATGTATAATCCTTGAGTCTTTTGCCCTTCATGCAAATCCTTATATATGGACTCAATTGTGTTTAGGATATGTATGTATACTTATTGTGTTGACAATTTATACATATACCTTGAAATGAAATTAGTTAATGAAAATTGGTTTTTCATGTTTTCATATTTAAGTTTTACTTCATGTATATGTCCATCTAGTTCAAACTAATCCTATACATATACATTCCTTTTTGAGCCACGTGCCTTCATGCATATACTTTGTGGACTCGTTTGTATTTTGGATATGTATGTATACCTTAGTTTATACTAGACATACATATGCCTTGAAGATTAAGTAGTTCTATGATCTTTTGTTTTAGATAAGTATTATTGTTTAAAGGAATTAAAAGAGCTTAATGAAATATTTTTCATAATTGATTTTCACATGTTAGTTATACACTCGTAATTACTACCTTACTCATGTTTTGTTTCTCATGAGTTGTGCTTTATTGATTAGAGTGAATGATTATTATGTGATTTTCATTTCTATGAAAAATAATCTTGTTTTATTCCTTGCTTGAAGGATTTCGTACTAGTTTACAAGACTTTCCATTTTTAACTAGTTCGAATTCTTCTTTATAATATGAGATATACCATGCTTGTTATTTCAATGGTATCATTGAACTCTTTCAATTGGTATCAATTTTGATCTTCTTGTATACTCATATAAGTTTTGTATATGTATGCTTACCCTTTCAAGAATATCAATGTCAATTGGTATCTAATTTTCATACATATATTTTTGTTTATGCTAGTGCTTGAGTTTCAATTGTGTTTAAATTGATTACTTTAAATTGGTATCAAGACTATGCATTATTTTAGTTGGTATTTCATAAAGGGGGAGAAAATTTGATGTTGTCTTTTCAATTGGGATTTGACTCTCACTCCCTTGCTTTATGTTAAAATTGAAACTATATTTTAACATTATTGATCTCAAAAGTTTTCAAATTGGTATCAGGTGTTTAAAAGAACATATTTCTCTTAATGATGTCAAGATGTTTATGTTGAGTATTTTTAATTGGTATTTCAAAATTTTGTGTTTATGAAAGTTTCAATAGTTTTGACTTACATTGCCTATATGTGTATAGATTCATGTTGAGTGTATCCTATATTGAGGAGCTTGACAACTCTTCTTTATGAGATACACGTGTGTAAGGAGAGCTTCACATCTCTTTTTATGCATTACGTATTTTGTGTTATGTGAATTAGGGCGTGTCTTCCTTTCTTCATGTAATTCATATATGTAGGGAAGCTAACTTAACGTCTTCCTCTTCATGAATGTCTATCTCACATACGATTTATTGATCCATGTTGAATTTCTATTGGTATCTAGATGCACTTCATTGACATATTTTAATTGATATCAATGTTTTGATGTTTAACCCTTTATTGGTTCTTGATTTAGAACAAAAAAAAAGGGGGAGAATAATTTGTTTTTATAATTTTACCCCTTTATTGATGATTGACAAAAAGGGGGAGAAGAATTTGGCTTTTGGCTTTTATATGCATGTATTTGTTTTAATTGTTTTAATAAGTTTTATTAAAAATGTGTTGTTTATGTTATTGGTATCTAGAGCTTAGAGTTTGTCTTACTTCATTGGTATCTAGAGCTATAACATGTTTATATTGATTAATTTTTTTTATTTTATTTATGCATGAGTTAAGGGGGAGCTTCTTTGAAGCTTAACTTTAATCCATGCATATATAACTCCATGAGTTTTGTCATCATCAAAAAGGGGGAGATTGTTGGCCCAATGGCCTTCCACTCTAGTTTTGATGATGATCAACTCATGTAGTTATATTTACTAATATTCTTGTGTTTCTAAGTTTCAGATCATTAGCAGGATATTAGTGTTGGTAATTAGCTTCAACAAGGTGTTTGGAAGCTTATCATGGTGATTCCGGTGCCAAAGCTTAAAGATCATACCTTTGCACTCGGTGGATCGCGTTTGGAGCAAGTCTACTTGAAGATGGAGATCATCAAGAGAAGACTTAGGTATCCTAGTTTAGTTTAGTGTGTTTTAGATCCATTTGTAAAGCTTAGTTTAGTTGATATGCTCAAGTGCACAAACACACACGTTTTATGTTTTAATGTGTGATTTTATGAATAGTTGGATCAAAACAAGTTTTCATGATTTATATGTATAGTAGATGTTTCTAGTTATACATACATGCTTAACTTATAGACAAACTTATTTTGACATTCCTATTCATGTTTTGGAAAAATCTAGTTTGATAAAAATACAAGTTTTATTTATGATAAAATTGGCAAGACACAAAAATGAATTGATATGATTGATATATGTCTTGAAATTTTTATCACAAGTTTAGTTTTCAAGTAAAATGATAAAACATATTTTTGTGGATTTTTTAGAAGTGTTAAAAGATTTTTTACAAATTTTCTATCTCAAAAATCTGCCCTGAAAAAACTGTATTTCAGGCAGACCGGTCGACCGGGACAGTCGACCGGCTGCTGTGTCCGGATATGCACAGGCTGTGCATGTCCGTCGGTCGACCGGGTCACGGACCCAGTCGACCGATATAGAGAGTCTGCTCTCTGTATCTTTTCGGTCGACTGGGTCGGTCGACCGATAGAAGGAAACTGTGTTTCCTCCTTGTTGGTCGGTCGACTGGCAGTCGACCGAAGCCCCAACGGTCATATTTTCGACCGTTGCCGGTCGACCGGGCCGGTCGACCGGTGGCTGTCAGAATTGCCACATCAGCCTAACGGCTAGTTTTCTGGTTTGGCCTATATATACCCTATTCATTTGGGATTTTGGCTAAGGTTTTGAAGAGAAAAATTTCTGGTTTCAGCAGAGTTTAAAAGAGTTTTTAAAAAGAGTTTTAGTGCTTTTAACTTCTCATCTTTATTGATTTGGGTTTTGGAAAAATCAAAGAAATTGGAATTTGGGATTTTTGTATTGGCATTCATTCTCTATCTTTTACAAGAAATTTCCCAAGTGTTTTTCTTTGTTGCTTGTTTTCCAAAACACCTAGTTTCCACACTTGAGCTATCTTCTATCCTAAACTATTAGGATCTTTGTTTTTGTGGAAAAGAAAGAAAAGAGAGTTTGTGGTTTTGGAACCACTTGTTGTAAACACCCTTTTATTTGTGAATCCCTCTTCGGTAGAGGTGATCGGGTGATTGGTTTGTGAGCCTCTTAAGGAGAGGCATTTGTTGTGGTTGGCTACGGGCCGTATCCCTCTTCGGTAGAGGTGGATTGTGTGTTGTATTGCCTCGGTGGCATTGTAAGTTGAGAGAGGAGTTAGGGGCTCCTATAGTGGACTAGAAATCCTACACGGTGGTGTAGGCGGGGAAGTAGAGCTAGGGGCTCGAACCTCGAAACAAATTTGTGTGTTTGCGATTGATCCAATTACTCTCAACTCTACTCTCTTATATTTGTGCATGCATCATTCATTCATTGCATCATATATTTTTGCGTGGGATTGAGCATATTCATACTTGCTTGCATTTGCACCTTGCATATTATTCATATTGTTATATATTGTATATGCTGGATTGCTTGTGTGTGTGCAACACTTATACTCATCCAACAAGAGCTTCATATAGCAACCTCAACCATTCAAGGGGAATCAAGAGGTGCTTGTCCAGAGCCTCGCAAGGGGAATTCGGCAACACTTGTTGGATTGTACTAAGTGTTCTTGTAAGATTGTTTTAGCTTCCGCATTTAGCACACTTAGTTTGCATTAAGTTCACTAGATTAGCACTTTCACCTATTCACCCCCCCTCTAGGTGTACTTTCAGGAATTTCAGTTGATCCTAGCAAAGTCCAGGCAGTGAGGGACTGGCCAATTCCAAAGACGGTGACTGAGATTAAGAGTTTTCTTGGACTAGCCGGATATTACAGACGCTTTGTCCAAGACTTCTCTAGGATTGCAGCCCCGTTGACCAAGCTCACCAGGAAAGGAGAAAGGTACATATGGACAGAGGAATGTACTGCAGCTTTTGAGCAATGAAGCAGAGGCTCATTTCAGCTCCGATCTTGAGGACTCCCTCAGGAAGAGGAGGGATGGTCATCTTCAGTGATGCATCAGGAAAAGGCCTGGGGTGTGTACTTATGCAACATGATCATGTTATAGCTTATGCATCCAGGCAACTGAAGCTCATGAGCGGAACTACCCGACTCATGACTTGGAGCTAGCAGCTGTTATATTTGCTTTGAAGATCTGGAGCATTATCTTCTGGGAGATAAAGTGTTGATATATACGGATCATAAGAGTCTCAAGTATATCTTCTCACAGAAAGAGTTGAACATGAGGCAGAGGCGGTGGCTGGAGCTGATGGCGGACTATGATATTGACTTGCAATACCATCCAGGCAAGGTCAATACAGTACCAGATGCACTGAGCAGGATGCCAGAGAATAGAGTGCTTGTCCAAATCACTCAGCAGAAGGAGTTGATTCAAGACATTATCAGATTGGACTTGATGTTGGTTCGGGGAACTGAGAAGGCGGGACAGTTCATGACTTTGCAGATTCAGTCAGCATTGATAGATGAGATCAAGGAAGCTCAAAAGGAAGACCCCAGATTGCAGAAATTCCGAGCTCAGGTAGAGGCTGGATTGAGGACCGATATCAGTATTCATCCGGATGGTGCCTTATGTTTTGGTAGCAGGCTTTGTGTTCCCCAAGGAGAAGTTCGACAGAAGATTTTGCCGAAGCACACAGTTCAGCATATTCCATACACCCAGGGGGAAACAAGATGTATCAGGATATGAAGAAGCAGTTTTGGTGGAATGCTATGAAGAGGGAGATAGCCCAGTATGTTGCCAAGTGCTTGGTTTGTCAGCAGATAAAGATTGAGCATCAGAGGTCAGCTGGACTTCTACAACCTTTACCGATACTGAGTGGAAGTGGGAGCACATCACCATGGATTTTGTCACGGCATTACCTCGCAGTCCTAAGGGTAATAATGCTGTGTGGGTAATCTTGATCGCCTCACCAAATCAGCTCACTTCATACCATTCAGGGTAGGTCAGTCAACAGAGGTTCTGGCAGACAAGTACATGAAGGAGATAATTCGTCTTCATGGAGTTCCAGTTAGTATTGTATCAGACAGAGACACCAGATTTAGATCTCATTTCTGGGAAAGTCTCCAGGAAAGTCTAGGGACTCGTCTGAAATTCAGTACTTCATATCATCCTCAGACAGACGGACAGTCTGAGAGGACTATCCAGATCCTTGAAGATATGTTGCGGGCTTGTATGATTGAATTCCAGGGATCATGAGAAGACCATCTTCACTTGGCTGAATTTTCTTATAATAACAGCTATCAGGCAAGTATCAAGATGGCACCTTTTGAAGCATTGTATGGAAGGAAGTGCAGGTCGCCGATTTGTTGGGATGAAGTCGGTGAGAGGAGACTTTTGGGCCAGAGATTCTGATTCAGACAACAGACAAAGTCAGGATTATCAGAGATCACCTCAGAGCAGCACAGAGTCGGCAGAAGAGTTGGGCGGACACACGGAGGAGGCCATTGGAATTCCAAGCAGGAGATCATGTGTTTTTGAAGATATCACCTACCAAGGGAGTAATCCGGTTCGGTACTCGTGGAAAGCTTAGTCCGAGATACATCGGCCCATTCGAGATCTTGGACCGAGTGGGAGAGGTGTCTTACAGGTTGGCGTTACCGCCATCTTTGGACGGAGTTCACAATGTATTCCACGTATCTCAGCTGAGGAAGTATGTGAAGGATGATAGTCATATCCTGGATCACTCCGAACTGGAACTACAACCGGATTTGTCATATCAAGAGCAGCCGATGACCATTTTGGATAGAAGTGTCAAGACATTGAAGAACAAGGCTATACCATTGGTGTTGGTGTCTCGGAACAGGCATGTGCCAGGAGAAGCCACGTGGAACGAGAGGATGTTATCCGTGAGCGTTACCCTCACTCTTCGCATCTTGATTTGGTAAAACTCTTTCCTTCTATCCTTCTCTACTGTTATCCTTCTTCTTATCCTTCTTTGCTGTTACCTTTCACTTTATGAAATTTCGAGGACGAAATTTTTGTAAGGTGGATGGATTGTAATACCCCGTTCCCGGAATACGTACTTAGTTGCGTATTCAGTCTTTCGTCCGTATTTTCGATTTACTTCCTGTATTTGACCGATTTAGTTTTAAAAATCATTTCCAATATTGTATATTTTCTATGATTTTCTGGAATTTTCCGAATTTAATTAAATATTTTCAAAACCGGTGTCGACCAGTGCCGCTGATCAATTCCCGGATTTTTAATTCACAAACAGTTAGGAATTTCTAGAAGGTCCTTTAGACATTATTTCTTAGAATCATATTTTCTATCTAAATACTTTTCTGAGAATTTATGAATTTATGAAATTCCAACGGAGTCAGTAGATAACTGATTCCGGGATTTTTAGTTTTAAAACTATAAGTTATTTCTAAAAACGAATTTCACCATGAGCCTTAAAATATTATTCTTGATTTGGGTAAAATTTTCGGGTCGTTCCGAGATACTTGATTTCGGACGATTTTCGGTATTTCCGAATTGTTTTCCGCATCTTCGACTTAAACTAGAAACTTGTCTTTTCAACATTCTTAATTTTTCAAGCCAAAGAAAATATTTATTTTTATAATCCTCTCTTTCCTCTTCTTTATTTGCCTTTACTTCCTTCACAAACCACATGATTTTCCCAATTTTCCAAAATTCCCTTTCTCCAAATTTCCAAAGAATCCCACTCACTTCCACTTAATTCCTTTTTAATTACCACTCATTCTCTCTCTCTCTCCCATGGCCGGCCAAGTGGCCAGGTGAGGGACACCTCACCCTCTCCTTTCTTGCAAAAACCCCCCTCTCTTCTATCTTAATTCCACTTCCTTTGCAAAATCCCAACCCTATAAAACTATTTCCTTTACATTTCCATCCTTTTCTTCCTTCAACAAGAATAGCCTTCTCCCAAAGTTCCTCCTTCTTCTCAACCTCAACCCTAACTCCAAGAGCTCCACCAGGACATCATCTCCACCTCAAGCAACCACCTTGGAGCTTGGATCGTAGCTTCCTTCGCCGTCGGAGACCACTTGGGTGATTTTCGTCAACAACGATCCTACCGAACTCGTAAAGCTCCAAAATAACCAATCCTAGTGAGTATTCTTACTCACCAAGACTAGATTAACCCCTGGTATACTTGTATCTACACCTCTTGTACACATATGTTATCAAAAATCATGATTTGGACCATCAAACACAACTTCCAGAAAATCTGTTCTGTTCTCTGTTTTCCCACGATTAGTCGACTTAACCTAGGAGCTAGTCGACTAGAACCCTTAGTTGAAACTTAACCTTTTTCTAAAATGCAGTTTTAGTCGACTTACCCCAAATATTAGTCGACTAACCTTCCCTGGAAACAAATCTCAACTCTCTGGAAATCACTGTTAGTCGACTCCTGATTCCACCTAGTCGACTATCTTTCCTGAATCAGAAACTTAACTCTCTGTATCCCAGTTCTAGTCGACTTAGCTTGACTGTTAGTCGACTTGCGTGTCTGTTAGTCGACTACCCTTTTTACCTAGTCGACTAACTTTCCCTGAAACAGAATATAAACTCTCTGGAACCCAGTTTTAGTCGACTAATCTAGACTGTTAGTCGACTTAAGACCCCTACCAGTCGACTACACTTTCCACCTAGTCGACTAATTCTGACTGTTTGTCTTAGTTGATTTCTTTTCTGAATTTGGATATTACCCTGTTACATGTGTATTATATTATGCTTGTTCATGCTTCATAACTGATACTACTTGACCTATTACTGGATGGATATTATCTCTTGTAACTTCATGACTTGTTATTACATATTCTCGTTTCATGACATGTTAAATAGTGAATATCACCACTTATCATGCCATCTCTTGAACCAAGCATGATGCATTCAACTTTTGTATAAAATGGACCAACTTACATTGGGTCAGGGGGAAACATGCGGATATCGATATGTGTTCGTGTTTACAGTGGCATTAGGTATATTGTACAATTATATTCCGGTCTAACCAGAGGGCCTCCAGGAGACGAGGGGAGTGCTTGCTCCTCTTCCTGAGTACTATCATGATAAGGGCATACATAAGTCTCCTGAATAGCCTAGCGGCTGGCTTCCGTCACAAGCAACGGAACAATCCTGGACCGTTATCCCGGGCATGTACGGGTCCACTGTAAACATAGTTCGTCGATACCCCGCTGTTTCCAATAACAACCTTGTATTACTAGGATATGGATCTATGTGCGCTGGGACGCTGGGTCACATAGCTAGATATCACAGTAAGACAAGTAATAATAGTAATAGACTTTAACTATGTATCCATTTCATCATGATTATAGTTCTTTATGCTTTCATTACTTGTTGGTTTATATTCATTATGCTGTTCCGTCCTTATTTTTCATATCTCTTAACCACTTGGCTATAACCTGTTCATTTTCGGGAGGTCCTGACTCCCTTGGATTTGTATGTTCAGGTTCCGAAGCTTGGATCGAAGTGGAGCCATCCACAGAAGATCGAGCTTTCTTTAGCGAGCAGACTGATTAGCTCCAGTCCTTGCGCCAGATCTTTCTTTTTGGCTCACGGGATCTTCATCCTACTCGTGAGCATTTTGTGTTTAGTTGTATCTTTTGCTTTTGGACTTAGTTGTGATAAAAGATACATGTAATGTGTAATATTTTATCATATCTTGTGATGACTTGTACTTGTACTTTTATGTTGGCATATGTATGGAAATCACGCTTTGTCGTGCACTCTGATCTTTGTTGTACTTTTATGCTTAGCGTATATACGTGGGGGCACTACCTGACCTATGTATATACGTCGCAGTGACGTCCCCGGTATCTGTGGAATCGGGGCGTTACAAGATGCTCGCACAATTGCTTGAAGACAAGAGGAAGTCAACCGACAAAGCCTCCTCTAAAAAGTCTAAAAGCAAACGAAAAGAGAGAGAAAGCTCATCTTCTGTACATATTGAGGAGAAAGAGCAATCTACTTCTGGCTCGTCTAAATCCTCATCTCAGGAAAAAGACGACCGAGACCAGGGAAGGGTTCATTCTAAAAGAATGAATCAATTAGAGTAACGTCTTGAGGCCCTTACTAATCGGAAAGGCCTTCAAGAAGCAGGAGTGGTCTGGCCATATCCGGCTGAGTGGGACCTTGTTCCACACCCTCCCAAGTTCAAAGCTCCGACCTCCAAGCATTTGACGGCAAAGGGTCACCGAACCAACATATCTACTATAACTCTCAGACAGGAAATGTGGTAGATAACGATGCCATCCTGGCACGTTTGTTCATCGACACCCTAAAAGGGCTCGCCTTTGAATGGTTCATGAAGCTCCCGGAAGGCTCCATTAAAAATTGAGGCGATTTGGAGAAGCTCTTTCTGACACGCTTCTTTGAAGACGACTCAGAGGTCACAATGCCTAATTTTTGGCTACAAAGCAGCGAAAGGGGAGTCCGTCAAATCATTTATAGAAAGATTTCAGAATGTAGCACTCCGATGTCCAAGCGGTATGACCCAGGTCACCCTGGTGGAAACATGCCGCCACAATCTACAAACTTCGCTTCTCGCCCAAATAGGAGTTGCTGAAAGCTGCACTTGGAAACAATTGATCCAGTAAGGTAAACAGGCTGAAGAAATTATCGTTGGGTTAGGGCAGAAGAAAATAAACCCAGACCCGAAAGGTCGACAAGGCGTGCGCCAGATGCATCCCTTCAAACAAAAAGGAAGGATAACTTGGCGACGGATACCAAATCCCCCGTCAAACCTCAACCGGTCAAGGGAAGTGGCTCTTCAAGTCAGCCGCGCGCCAGCAAGCAGTATTCTTTTAAGGACGAACATGTTGACTCGCTGTTCAAGTTACTTAACAAGTGCAACAGACTGAAGCTTCCTGAAGCTAAACGCCCTGAAGAAGTTGGTAAAACCGATAATCCCAACTACTTCCTGTATTATAGGATGCTGGGACACCCCACCAAGAGTTGTTATGTCTTCAAAGATATCCTTCAGGCTTTGATTGACGCAGAGGTATTAAAACTCCGTCCAGAACAGAAAAAAATGACAGCCAATATGACATCATTCCTCCAGTTTGGAAGACAACCTCCAACACCCTCTGGAGTAGTCCCCATCCCAAAAGGGGAGCTAAGAATGATCAACATAGACCCTCACCATCAGCAAGAGAAGGGCCTTGTACCTATTCCCACACCTCAGGGAGAAGTTATGTGGGTTCATCCCGATCTTGTGGATGGCCAGCAATGGACCACTGTTACCAGCAGAAGGTCCAAAGGCAAAGCGAAAGCTTGATCCTATAATGTGGTGTGCACTTCTTCCCGAGTAGCGGAAACTGATGTTCTCTCACTGACTGATTCAGAAGAGGAAACAATAGTTCTCACTGCAGAACCCAACCAACTTATGACAGAAACTCGTTCGGGTCAGTTATATTTGAAAAAGTATGACGAAATGGCGCCAACTCCTCCAAAACCCGCTATAGAGTCAGTCAAGCCCTCCACAAATAACCCGTGGAGAGATAGAAGAGCTTCGGTTTTCCAAAGCACTCTCAAAAGACATCGCGGAAGGATCCACAACACCTTATCGCTTTGACGTCCTGACTCAACTGGCCAATATCCCGGCCCGAATCACTCTTACGAGCTCCTAAGGCTATCGAAGTCAACCAGAGAAGCTTTAGAGAGGCTCTAGCTAATGCTGAGGTTTTCATGACCCAGGTACCGGTTGGATCACAGGAGAAGATGTAGAAGATTGCCTCCATGCCTTCCAAAATGCTCCCTGCATCACCTTCATGGCAGATGATATGCAGGTTAAGGGGAGACATGATCGACCCCTATACTTCATAGGGTATATTGGTTCATCTGAAGTAAGCTGCATTCAGGTAGATCCAGGGTCCGCATTGAGCATTATG
The DNA here is from genome assembly GCA_038442645.1 of Agave tequilana. Taxonomy (NCBI): domain Eukaryota; kingdom Viridiplantae; phylum Streptophyta; class Magnoliopsida; order Asparagales; family Asparagaceae; genus Agave; species Agave tequilana. The sequence continues at coordinate 181,623 of JAVJIF010004302.1, read as the reverse complement.
CCTCGCCGGGTCATGCAACATTTAGGGATTCCTACTCACCGGTTGAGCGCACCCAGACTACCATTTATGGGTTCAATGCCAATGGTACCCGTCCAATGGGGAAGATCAAGCTCAAATGCCAAATTGGGGACTTAAAGTCGGAAGTGACATGCTACGTGATCGATGCCGACATTTCATACAATTTGCTGCTGGGACGACCATGGATTCATCGTAATTTTATCGTTCCCTCCACTCTCCACCAAGTCATGAAATACATTGACGGGAGTGGCAAGGCACGAACGTTGATTGCCGAAAGGCATCCGTTCAAGGGAGTCGAGAACTATTTCACAGACTCTCTCCTGTATCAGGATTCTGTGGAGACAAACGAAATCCCGCAACCAGAGGAGCTAGACTCTGGTAATGAAGCCGACACCGAGCCGAAAAAAGAAGAGTGCATGTGGGAACTAGATTCACTTGTAACGAGCATTGATAAGCTCGATGTTGATAACACCGCCAATGATGTAGGCGGATGGTATATTAATGAAGAATTAGATTTGCTTATTTTTCTGTGTTCGCTTCTGATTCAGTACCATCAGACACTAGTACTGAAGTGGATGATGACACCTGATCGACAATGGATGCTTTGACATCATTACATGTACTAGTGAAGTCATCTTTCGAAATGTACCAAGATGCCGGTGATGCGCAAGAATCAGTATTCATGGTTTCAGCAAGACGGAAAGGCCAAAATCAATTCTTTTCGGACGAATTAAATCCGAACCGATGTCCAGTGAAGAATCAGAAAGCGAGAAGGAACCTCCTCAGTTCGGTCATTATGAGCCAAATGCACTCAGAATGATAGAAAGCATGGGGTATAATCTGACAAACGGTCCAGGGTTGTATTTCGGCAAAGGAAGGAGAACACTACTCCGATCCTTTGTGCCAAAAGGAAAAACCCCTGATTATTATCATCAGACTCGCAGGGGTTGGGCTATGTGTCAACTCCGATCCCATCAGCCTCTGAGTCTGAAGAGTCATTATGCCATAATTACTCATCGGGCACGTCATCGTGGGAGTCAGATGTTAGTATCAGTAACATCTTCATGGAACTTTCAGTGAATATGGTTTCAACAAGCCACCTAGAAGATAGAAATGAAGAAATGATCCAATCTAATACAGATCCTTGGATCAAACACTTAAATGCTCTTTGGGATACTCGTTTTGAACAGCGCGAGCCACCCACGGAGGATAAGATTGCTCAGATTAATCTAGGAGATGAGGCAATCCTAAGCCCATCTTTATAAGCGAAAGCCTGTGCCCTCTGAGAAAAAAGGATTTAATATCTCTTGTATGAGAATATATAGATGTTTTCGCCTGGAATTACGAGGACATGCCTGGACTTGATCCTCGAGTGGCTATGCATCGCCTCAACATTAATTCGGACGTAAATCCTGTCAAACAACAGCAGCGACGGTTCGTCCAGAAGTAATGGAGGCATTTCAGTCAGAAGTCAAAAAACTTATAGACTCTGGCTTCATCAGGGAAGAACAACATCCTGATTGGGTAGCCAATATCGTCCCCGTTGCCAAAAAGAACGGAAAGATCTGGATCTGCATTGATTTTCGCGATCTAAACGAGGCCTGTCCCAAGGACGAATTCTCACTTCCAATCACGGATGTCATGATTGACAGTACGTATAGATTCGAGCGAATGTCCTTCATGGATGGATTCTCAGGGTATAACCAAATCAAAATGTATCCTGATGATGAAAAACATACCTCTTTCAGGACACCACTGGGGGTATACTGCTACACCGTCATGCCCTTCGGACTAAAAAAATGCGGGGGCGACATATCAGAGGGCCATGAATGCCATTTTTCACGAACACATGCGCAAAACAGTGGAATGCTATGTTGACGACATTGCAGTAAAAAGCCGCGCCAAAGGTGATCACATAGCCGATTTAAAGGCTATCTTTGACATCATGCAGACCCATCAATTGAAGATGGACCCCACCAAATCCTTCCTAGGGTGACCAGCGGCAAATTCTTAGGGTTTGTGGTAACTTCGACAGGAATTCATTTGGACCCGGAAAAGGTTCGCGCCATTCAGGAGATGCAACCTCCACAGAATCTCAGGGAACTCAGATGATTGCAAGGACGATAGGCGTACATCCGAAGGTTCATCTCAAATCTCTCCGGAAGATGCCAACCATTTACCAAATTAATGAAAAAGGGTGTCTCGTTCATTTGGGACAATGCTTGTCAACAAGCGTTTGAGGAAATTAAACAGTACCTCACACAACCACCAGTCCTTACAGCTCCGGTGTCCGAAAAACCTTTCCTGATATACGTCCAAGCAATGGATCATTCTTTAGGAGCTTTACTAGCCCAGAATAATGATCAAGGACGCGAACAAGCAATCTATTATTTGAGTAGAACTATGATCGGGGCCGAACATCGATACAACCCGATCGAGAAGGAATGTTTGGCATTGGTGTTCGCTGTTCAGAAATGCGACACTATTTGGTAGGCCAAACTATAAACGTCATATCAAAGGTTAACCCTTTAAGGTTACTCATGACAAAGCCATCATCGTTAAACGGCCGATTAGCAAAATGGACCATACTGCTATCCCAATATGAAATGCGTTTTTTACCACAAAAAGCCGTGAAGGGACAAGCGTGGCAGATTTCCTGGCTGAGCATCCAGATCCGAGGCCAACCGAACTTTACGAGGATCTCCCAGACGAGGTCGCTGAAGTCTGCCTGACCCAGACATCTTTTGAAAGACAAGTGTGGCAACTTTTCTTTGACGGTGCATCGAGAACAGGCCCGAAAGGACATATCGTAGCAGGAGTAGGGGTAGTACTCGTCTCCCCACAGAACTATGTAATTCCTCGAGCCGTCTCATTAACCGAGCCTTTTCCAATAATGTAGTGGAGTACAATGCCCTTTTGATTGGAATGCAACTCGCCGATGAGATTGGCGTTAAAAATCTCGAGGCATATGGTGACTCTAAATTTATTGTCAACCAAGTTTGCAGGGAGTACGAAGTCAGACATGAAGATGTAGTACCCTATTATAACGCAACTGCCCACATAGCCGGGAGGTCATAAATTTTTACATGGACCATGTACTCCGCCAGCAAAATACGCATGCAGATGCACTGGCGTCTCTCGCTGCCTCATTAGCCCTTCCAGCTGGAGTAGTAGAGAAAATACTTGTCCACAACCACGACTTGTATTGCCCAAGAATCGCTTCTGAAGATTACCAGAATCCGATAGGGAATTGTCAAGTCAAAGAAGCTCTTAAGTCATCAACCGGCCCAGAGCCTAGAGACTGACGATTCCCTTACATTGATTATGTCTTGTACGGCATCCTGCCTGATGATACCAAAGAAGCGGCTGCCATTAGAAAGAAAGCCCCCAAGTTCTACTATAATGCGATCATGTGAACACTGTATCGCCGTCGTATGACGGGATCTTGCTTCGCTGCCTATCACAAAAAGAGGCACAGGAGGTATTGAAAGAAGCCCATGACGGCATGTGTGGAGCCCATCAACCTGGCCCAAAGCTGGGGATCGACTCCAAAGGTTGGGATATTTTGGCCTAAGATGATCTCTGACGCCATCACTTATGCCAAAAGATGTCACGCCTGCCAAGTGCATGGTGATTCATCAAGCACCAGGATACCTCAACTCTATAACTTCTACCTGGCCATTTGAGATGTGGGGCATGGACATGGTTGGCCCTATCAGCCCGCCATCATCAAACGGACATCGGTTCATTTTAGCCATAACCGATAACTTCTCTAAATGGGCTGAAGCCATTCCTTTAAAGGAGGTAAAGTCATCTGATGTGATCAAATTCGTTAAACATCACGTCATCTATCATTTTGGTGTACCTCGGCGAATTATCCATGACAATGACCCCAGTTCGTCAGTCAGGCTTTCCAAAGGTTCTGCACTAAGTTTAGAATCCGGAGTGTGTCCTCAACGGCATACTACCCGCCGCTAACGGTCTAGCAGAAGCTTTCAGTAAGACCATTGGCAAGCTTCTCAAGAAATTCGTCTTGAAAAGTCTGGGACGACAAGTTAGGTGAATGCTTATCGGCCTATCGCACAACTGTTCGAAACCCAACTAAAGCTACGCCATTTTCTTTGGTATATGGGTGTGAAGCCGTGCTTCCACTAGAAATCCCAATTCCATCTCTATGCGTCACCTTAACAGTAGAGATGACAAAGGAGGAGAAGCATCGATTGTGACTCTAAGAACTGGAAGCCTTAGATGATAAACGTCTGCAGGCCCAACAACAAATCGAGCTCTACCAAGTCTAGATTATCAGAGCCTTCAACAAGAAAGTTAAGGCGCGAACTTTCAAGAAAGGTGACCTTGTCTTAGCCGTCAGAAGACCTATGGTGATAACACATAAGACAAAAGAAAAATTTCAGCCCAAATGGGAAGGACCATTTGTAGTAGAGTCAGTCTACTCAAATGGAGCATATCGCCTCATAACTTCAAATGGCGATACACTCATGATGCCGATCAACGACAGATTCTTGAAGAAGTACTTTCCTTGAATAGTACTTTTCCTCTGATCAAGTTAATATTACATCTCTGATCAAAACTCCAGATCCAAGAAAAGCTTCTTTCCTTTACTAGGTCATATCGCGATAGACCAGTGACAAGCTAATTGAGCACTGACTGCACCGTGATGTATGATGTACATATTAAGAAAGCAACAAAAGGCGAAACTTGGGTTTTAGTATTTCTACCTTCATTAACGTCCGACGCCTCCGGCGGCTAAGGACAGAGGAAAATGTTGGCTTCTAAGCCCAACATAAGTCTTCGATAACTCATCATGCTGAGGGGAATAGCATGGCTAGTCCAACTCAAACGGTAGTTGGTAAAGGCACACCAAATCCGTTGATAGCTGAGGGTTTGCTAAAAATCCTAAGTGGACTTGGTCCCACTCTCTCCTCCAAAATCTCTTACCAATTCTCATACACGGAATGGTAGGTCTATAAAATACAGTCATGCTACGTTAACATTATACCTCTGGCAATGAAAAAAATCTCAATACTCCCTAGTAAGTGCAAATCTTACTTGTCTCAGCTCTAGATGGAGTAGCGAGTCGTCAAATTTGTCAAGTTAACACTACACCTCTAACACTTCAAACTTCACTTGTCAACTCTCACCAATAGAATGATAAGTCTTCAAAATTGCTTATATCGCAAATCAATCACTGTCAAGTTTAAAATTACACCTCTGACATTTTAAATTCTACTTGTCACTTCTCATCAGTAGAATGACAGGTCCTCAAATTGCTCCTATCTCGAGCCAATTTCTGTCAAGTTAATACCACACCTCTGATAAATTACTGTTAAGTCTCACATTACACTTCTAACAGCGATTAAGTTGCTGCCAAGTTCAATACTAAACCTCTGACAGTCACTTTCCCTCAGACTTCCGTATCGAAGCTGAAATGAGCGATGCTAAGTTTAACATTACACCTCTAGCATCCAGGTCATTGCTAAGTTTAACAATACACCTATGGCCATGACTTTTCCTCGAACTTCCTTGTCAAAATCGAGATGACCAATGCCAAGTTCAAAATTATACCTCTAGCATTATTCTCACTGCCAAGTTAAACATTACACCTATGACAGTGACACTTTCAGTTTTCCCAAATGAAGCTGGAACACTCTTGAGTTAAGTTAATATCACATCTCTGACTCACACCTTGTCGAGTTAACGTCACACTTCTGACAAGACTATATTCAACCCATTAAGTTAATATCACATTTCTAACGGAAAAAGTCCTCCTAGATTACCCGCGAGTCTAGTCTCACTTGTTATTCTCGTCAATAGAATAACAAGTCCACTTAAAAACATTGTTAGGTTAACATTACACCGTTAACAGTGTTTTCATTAAATCTCCAACTGAGTCTTAGTCAAGTTAACACCGAACCTCTGATGAAAACTCTCCTCCCTGGGGGTACAAATTCCACCTGTCATTCTCATTTATAGATTGCAGGTCCACAATAATTATCTTATTTCTGTCAAGTTAATATCACACCTCTGACAGCATTGTTGAGTTCCTGAAATAGGATCTTTCTACAAAATTTGACTCGTTAAGATTATTATCATATTTTTGACAAGTTAAAGATCGATCCTTTACTTCTATTCATCTGATTTTCAATACAAAAAAGGAATTCAAGACAATAGAAGAAGATAAAAAAAAAGTGTCGCTTTCATTTATACATGGAAGTGATACAAGACGCTCTCTTATACAATAAGATTGAGTGTTGCAATACAGGAGTACAAAGAAGTCCCTCTCTCAGTAAAGGTTACACTCACTCCCTGAAGCATTCTCACCACTCCAAATACAAGATATTTGGAAGAGCGCCAAAGAAGGGCTGAGCAATATTGTAACGATCGGATGCTGATTACATCATAATGCATGACGTAAACATCGAAGAAGTCCATCGTTGACCAAAAAAAATGGTGTTTCTTGAGGTCAAAATGCAGTAGAACCTTCTGATTCCACCCGACCAACTGGTGTAGGCCATGATCCTTCGTTGATGAACATCCTCCCACCAAACAAGAGATGGCGACTACAAAGGGGAGAATGAAGGGAAGACATAATTTTTGTCTGGGTGTTTACTCAGATTGATTTCTATTTCTGTGTGTTGGATGTGTTGGAAAGATTCTAGTTAGCGCTCCTGATCGGCAGTTGGAGAGAGCAGTTGCAAAGGTTAATATAGAACTTTCACAACTGTTCTGACAAGAACTGTTAGAACGGTTCTAACAGAAACTGTTTTGTCCTTTGAGTTCTTATCCGTTGGAGATAACCGCCCGTTTCTAGAAACAGGCAGAGTGCACACCGGCTAGGGTCGAGCACGTATCCAATATCCTCACCTGCTTCTAAACTAAAACGGCGGGCTGTAGCTCTGGTCGGTCTAGTCCAAAAAGAACTGGGCCGCATGGGAGCAGTTTGCACCCGCACCCATGCCCACACTCGTATTCGCACCCGAGCCGGTGCCAGGATGGGACGGCGTGGGCGACAACGCGCACACGAGCATGGTTTTCCCCAAACACACGTGAAAACTCCAAGTACCCTGAGGGCACACCCTAGTTTTCAACTTTTTATATTTAAACTACTCAACTTTTCACACCATATTCAATGCGGGACTAAAGAGTTTCTACTCTTTTTTGGTCCCCTTTAGCTATTGAATTATGCCAACTTTCGACTTGAATATCTCATTCATTCGGAAACAAAATTGAACATGTGAATATACCACGTTCATTTCCCAATGAAAGAAAAACACACTCTAACTATCATCCGTGTGTTTCTAGCAATGGATCACACTTGATTCAGCTAAAGAATTCACTTGAAATTCCTCATTCCTAACGCAAATCAATATGCACTGCCACCATTGGATACAAAGGAGTGGTATGTAAACATAAGGAGTTTGGGGTTTAGGGGTCATCAATCTTTGGGATTTCAACACAACGGAGCTTCTCAAATGGTGGTGCAAATTATTCGATGAACCGGACTGTAAGTGGATGTTGCCGGTATCATACAACTACCGCCTTTTCGTGGGATGGTAGACAGACAAATGCATTAATGAGGGATCTTCATCCCTTTTTTGGAGAGGCAAGCGATCCATCAAAAACATCTTCTTCTTGGGAATGGTGATGGAGGTTAACAATGGAAGGTGCACTAGATATGGATTCACAAGTGATGTTTGAATATTCCATTGGGAGTACTTTTTTCGGAACTATTTCCGCAGCACAAGATCTTAACGCCCCAGTGCTTTCGCAGTGGTCGATTGCTGGTGGAATATTAAGGTGACTTACTCAGATCAAGAGGAATTCGTTGTTCAAAGGGAAGAACTTCATCAATTTCTTTATGGACATGTACTGCTTAATGAGGGGGCTAAAGACACCCCGAAGTGGGTTTGGGACTTAAAACAGGTTTTTTGGTTAAGAGTGCCAACTATAGACTCAATGACGGAGGCATGAGATGCTCGATAGCTTGATCATCTGGAAAGTTAAGGTGCTACTTAAGATCAGTGGATTTTCTTTGGCTAGTGATTATAGAGCTATGCTTACATGGGATAATCTAATGAAAAGAAGTTGGCGGGGCCTAGCTTTTTTGTCTCTTTGCGACAGAGGAAACTATTGATCGCCTATTTCTTTGGTGCCTGTTTTCCATTGTATTTGGAGCTAGCTGGCACTTTTCATCAGGATGACCTTCTACAAATGCCCCCAACTGTGAACCTCCTTGGTCCATTGGAGATTTGCGTCGATTAACAAATGTGACAAGGTTTTATTGGATTTAGCAGCAATTGTTATTTTTTGGAAATCTGGAGGGAGCATAATAATAGACTTTTTAATAACTCAGCAAGATCAACTCACTAAACTTTTCATGTTTGCACTACTTTCATTCTTATTGGATCAATTTCCTTTCAGGTGGAGCTAGGAAGACGACACAGAGGACACTAGACAGGACAGTGATGGGGGAGGCTTCTGACAATCATTCAGAGGACACACAAGATAGGGGGCGCGATAATGATTCGGAGGACATGTGACCAGTATCATCGTGGAGCCCTGATTTTTGCTTCTTAGGTTACTACTTACTTTTGCTACAGGATTCGCATGTATATTGTATCAAGGTGCGTCCGTTCTTTTGTTACATATTTTTTTCATGGTCGGTGTACTTTTTGTTCTCTCTCTTCTTGCACCTGAGTGTGCGGCGAAGCTTTTGGTTCAAGAGGATATGTTATCCTTTTCTGATGAATTTCTAGAGTTGTTTTCATTAAAAACTTATTAATGAAACACGAGGACTTTGGGCCTGTTTGCTTCGTTGCAAAACGTCGCAAGTCGTAAGTCGTAAAATGAGAATGGAAAAAGTGAACTGTAGCAGAGAAAATATATTGTGTTTTACGGTGTTTGGTTGATAAAGTGAAGTGTAAATGGAAAAGTATATGTGTTTTACGGTGTTTGGTTGATAAAGTGAAAGTGTAAATGGTAAAGATATTGTGTTTTACGGTGTTTGGTTGGTAATGTAAAAGTGTAAGTGGAAAAGTTGACCACAAAATTAACTGTAGCAGTGATTTAAATATTATAAATACTATTAAAATAAATCTACTATTGCAAATTAAATTGTATTAATAAATTTGAGATAAAAAATTAATATTCTTAATATTTTATTTATAACAATAATATTAATAAAATATTAGTATAAATAGTAAAATATTATTAAAATATTAACTAAATAAATAATATAAAATTTTAAGAAAATCTAAAGAACATTAATAAAATTTTAAGAATACTAATAAAATATAAATATTAAAAAATCTTACAAAAATAATAAAATATAGTTATAATATTATAATATTAAAAATACTTAAAAATTATTATAATATAAATTTTATTATAATATTATTGCAATATTATAGAAATATAAAATTAACAAAGTAAAATATAATTATAATTTAATAATAAAGTATCATTATAGTATTATTATACTGAATTATTATTACATATTAACATAATAAAATATTAATATAATAATAAAATATATTATGATATTAATAAAGTAATTTTTTATATTAAAAAATAAATAATTAAATATATAGTAAAGTATAATATTGTTATATTAATAAAATATTAACTCTAAATAAAATAATAAAAAATGGAATAAGTATTAATAAAATAATAAAATATTAAATAAAATATTAAATAAAAATCTTAAATTAAAATAGTAAAATATTAAATATTAAAATAATATTAAAAAACAATAAAAAATTAAAGATTAAAAATATAAAATATATAATAATTAAATAAGAAATTAAACACTATTTAAATATTAAATATTTAATAATATTAAATTATATATTGATTATCAAATAACTGTTTTAAACTGTAAGTGTACTACAAGTGAGAGTTACATGACCACAAAATTAACTGTAGCAACTGCAAGTGAGAATATATGAGTGTAAAAATGAGATTTACATGACCAAAATTTAACTGTAGCAACTGTAAATGGGAAAAGAATAGTTGCATTTTGCAACTTGTTTTTCAGCGAAACAAACGGCAGAAAATGGAAAAGAAGTTTTACGATTTGCGTTTTGCGGCGAAACAAACACGCCCTCTAATGGCCTTACACTAAAAAAAATAAAAAATAAAACCAAGGGTGTCCTATGTACTGCTAACTAATAATTATGTCACCTTCTGAAATTCTTCGTGGATTTCAATCACAAAGTTGTTCCTTGATCTTTCTGATAATCTTTATTTGTCAATCTGTGGAAGCCCGGAGTTTTGCAGATTTTCTCAAGCAAAGACAGAAATCCTATGTAGCATGGACACTCTAGTCATGGAGCTATACAGCATGTGAGACACACCCTTCATACACAAGTATTATATGTATTTTAAAGAATTATTCATGTGTGTGTGTGTCATGTCAATTTTAATGTTGTTGTGTTTGTGCAATATAGCATAAATGTAAAGAAAGTAATTTCTAATAATTTTGGCTTATGGGCTTCTACCAGCTGAACACACCACATTTGCATCATTCTAAATTGCCTCTTCATCTATTGATGTATCAATCATTTCAGTCATATGCAGTCTAATGGGAAACATTTGCATGTTAATAATAATAGGATGAATGGCTTTGCAGGATATTATATTCGAACCTCATCTAACTCAATGGGCATCTTAACTCCATACATAACAAGCCAAAGTGATAACTCTATTACCTGCAGCAAACTAACAGACTTGTTCTATATTTCCTAAGCAACACTGATATACTCTTTTCAGTTCCTATCAATACTCTGCAATGTTAGTCTGATCAAAGTAGCACCCTGAATGTCCATTGTCGGGCAGCAAATCCAGCATTACCGGAGCTTTTGCTCCTTCTTCAGTGCTGATGATCCGGTGTTGAAGTTCAGATCGGTTTTAACGTAGCCAGGGTGCACACAGTTTCTGTACATCTTTCGATGCCTGTTTGCAAGAACCCTGGTGTAGGCATTCAAGGCCGCCTTTCATATACTGTATATCAGCACTATAGTTGGCCATCCGCCAGCTTCAACTGTCCATCCCTCATGTTCTCCAAGAATCTGTCCACTATCTTCTCTATAGTCTCTTCATTCAAGTTATCAGTGTTGTCAAGTTCGCCTCTGGTCCTCTCATTAGGAATTCTCTGCTACGAGTTGTACAAGTTGTAAGTTCATAATATTTGTCTGAATTCAAGAGTAAGCTGTAGTCTATAGAGTTTCTGCACCTTGAGCTCTCCTCTGAGAGAAGAGAGATTGACAATCCTTGCACCAGAGGTGGAGAGGTGGAGTAGGGGAAGGAGGGCTTCTGTCACCCTTTTGCATCCAAAGTATTTTGTACGGAAGCATGTCACGGCATCATCATGGGTCTGTCTGATGAATCCTTGAACTATATTGGCCACCTTCCCTGAAAGCTGCAGGAAGGGTTTGAAATCAACATAACCATGTATGATTACTTCTGTCAAAATAGGGAGCTTATTCTAACAGAAGATTTCCTGTTAGAATTGACCAAATTCTGAATAATGTCTGACTAATAAGTTACTGGATGAAGCCATGAAGGATTGCCTTTTGATTTGTTGTTGGATAATTGTATGTTACTATCTTATCTGTTCATTTCATAGGGCTTTCTGCCTGCTGGTGATTGAGGTTTTCGGCGATGAAACTTAGTGAAAAGCTTTTGATCAGAAGAGACTAGTCTTTCCTCTCGAGAGTTGACTTCGCCCAAACAACATTTAAGATTGCAGGCATTGGGCTCAACCAAATATATCATTCTCTTTCTATTTCAGTCCAATTTGGTTATTGCACATTTGCACGTACATGTTAACTGTTTAACAATAAGTTGCTATAGCGCTGTTTGTGACTGGAGAGGTTACAAGTTCAAGGTGCACAACAATACGATGAAATTTCCCCCAGTTTATGATCTTAGGGCCTGCGGTCTTATCCAATTCATTGATTCAGGTCATATATATTCAGAAAAAGAAAAAAAAAGAGAGAGAGAGAGAGACTGTTCTTGGATCGTACACAAAATTTTCAAGCATCCAATGTCTTAGCCAAGATTCGGCATGGCCTTCAAATCTTCAAAGTCTACCGAAGCCCCAGGAGCGCCTGCATTGTTCACCTTTAAACATGCACAGCTATGTTAAAAAGATAACCATATGAGATGACAGGATGTATATTGTCACTTTTCATTTTGCTACATATATTTCACTATTTTAGACTATTACTTACCAATATATCTAGTTTTCCAAATTGAGCAGTGATGAACTCGACTAAATTAGCTATGCTGACAGGATCCTGGACATCGAGCTGATGAAAGATTATATTGGAAAGACCAAAGGCTTGGCGCAGGGATTGAAGGGCATCAGTCCCGCGCTTCTCATTTCTGGCAGTTAGGACGACAGTCACGCCTCGTTCAGCAAGCTGGCGGGTGATGGCCAGGCCGATCCCTCTGTTGGCTCCAGTCACGACTGCGCGCATATCTGAGACTGGTTGTTCTGAAACGCTTCCCATTTCTTCCTGATTTTTTGCCTGAAGGAGAGCAGGCGGCAATTGTTACTTATAAGAAGAGTTTGTGATTAAAAATGCAGACAGAGTTGAATGACAAGTATCTATTTGTATAGAACTAATGTCGATATCAGTGCTGGCGGAGAAAAGATTAGTTATTGCAAATTGGGAAGAAGAATTAGTCAGTAATGTAGCTAATACAAACAAATAGCATTCTGGGCTAATCAAATTCTAGTTGTTAGTTGGTTACCATTTTTCTGTTGGCCCTTGTTGATATACTATACAAATAAAAAGATGATGAAATGCAATAAAAGATCGAATTCATAAATATATTGTGATGTTTGTAAGTTGAAATCATTTTGTACTAGTTGCATTATTTTTGTGTTTTGTTAAAAGATTTTGAAGAAAGACGGGGCATCAAACCTACTCCTTTTCTTTGAAAAATAGAAAATGAAAGAGTACTAAATTCTAGGAAAAATAGAAAATCAAATACTTGCTATAACAAAGAAGAAAAGAAAAACTGACTCAAGAAATGCAATGCGTAAATATATAGCTACCAAATGCATTGCAAATAAAAGTCAAATACCTTGATTAAGACCAAAAATTACAACAGTTTAAGGCACTAATCTTAGTTCATAGTCGTTCATATATATCTTTTTTAAGTGCAAGTTTGGGTGGAAGAAGCGAGAGTACGATGAAGAATATTCAAAAAGAAGATACCTTCGTTCTTCATCTTGTCAACTCTTAGCTCCAGTATACTATAAAGAAAGTGATTGGTTACTTTTTTATGCAATTTACATGCACAAAAGGAAGGAAGAAACCTATGAAACCTGTTCAAAAAACCTTGTTGTCTTCATTGAAAAAGCACAAAAATTGCTATATTTTCAAAACAGAGTCAAGGCACATATAACTATCAAGTAGCTGTTTCAAATAGAGCAGTTCTTTATGAATCCAGAGTATTTAAACTCGGAGGAATAAGGGAAGAAAAAGATTTTTCTTTGGTGTGTAGATTTCAATCCTAAAGGAAAAAGAATACAATGATTAGGAGAGTCTCTGACAAATGGACCAACTGCCTTTCTAATTTATGCCTTGTCAAGTACTATTAATATTATATTAATCACGCACACCGACAGAAAGAAATTCTCTTCCTCTATCTCTCCGTACAATCTTGTTGCTGATAATCAATTACATCTCTTGGGTTTAGAGACTCGATATGATGTTAGTTATGAAAAGATTGAATTACTAGTCCTCGTAGAATGGTGTGTTGTTAAAATTATCAACTTGACTCTCTACTAACTCTAACACAAATGAGAGGATTCAAATTCTAAGAGCTCCTCCAACTTTGTTGGTCTTGTGACTTAGCATGGATAGTTTAAACTAAATAGTTTTGGGCCGAACCAGCTCATGCCCCATCTCCAAGTTTATCGTACCGGACTGGCCCAGCCCATTTATGGCCCATTGACATGTTATTAGTGAAAAATTGCAAGATCCTTTACAACTAAACCGCCATTAGTCTATAGGCCATGGTCATATTATATTCAGCCTTCACCAGGATTTTGGAGAGAGGCGATGCGGATCTCATTAGTACTCAGCTTTGGTCTCTTTGGCAGACTGGCATTCTTTTCATTATGTGGGATAGTATGAGTGCTCCGCAATCATGCTACATTTCGGGAACGCCAAATTGTTTTACTGAGGCTCTTGCTTTAGTTTGGCAATTCATCCGTGAGGTGGATTCACTTCAAATTGGCACGATGCAAAATTTTGTTGATGAGCTCTGGCTATGCGGAGACTTCAGGTAGATGGCCATCAGATTAAGACTCCACGCGTTTTGGAGTTTATTTGGTGCCCTTCCCTCCAGATTGGCTTAATGTAAATACAGATGGAGCAGCTTTTGGAGGCTCGGGTCATACTGGTTGTGCTGGCATCTTTTATGCATGCAGAGGCTTTATCAAGAGCTACTTTGCTATTCTCCTCGGCGTTTGCTTGACTTTCTAGGCTGAGATGGCTGCTGTTGTCACGCGATTGAGTATGCCTGATCTTTTAGCTGGAGATGGCTGTGGTTGGAGAGCGGCTCAGCTTACTTGTGTTGCGCGTGCGCCCTGGTAACAACCTCTCTGAGGAATCCGCCAGCAGGAGACAGATGCAGCCGAAGATGTAACTAACACGATAAGAATAGAGAACAATAGAGAAAAGCAATCAACCCAGTATAAACGAGGTTCGGCAACGTGCCTACGCCCTTGGGGGCAAGGGGGAGAGAGTTTTATTGATTTAACAATCAATTACAACTTATTCTTTCTTCAAGGAATTTCTACGGGAGATTTTCAGTGGGATACAATACATGAGGGCTCTAGCCCTTATTTATAGCCACAGAGTCCCAGGGTTTTAGGAAACCCCAATTGGATTTGATTCCAAACAGAAAAGGAATCCGAATCCAGAAAGGATAGCAGAAACGTGTCTGCCGGTCGACCGGCAGGTCAACCGACCCTTGTGCCCGGTGGACCGGCCCGGTCGACCGGCACCAACCGAGAGCAGCCATCATACAGTCGGTCGACCGGACTATTCCTGTGCACACCGGTCGACCAGGCGGTCGACCGGGAAATATCCTGGCCTGCTGCAATGCACCGTTCGCTCCCTTTATCTTCCGGTCTCTGCTATCTACCTCTACCTCGTCTATCTCCTCTCTCCTTATAAACTCTACCTCGGTGAAGATTTTTCAAATCTGAGCCAAACTCTAACGAACTCTAATATATCACCTGGTGAAATCAACACACGATCTCGGCGAAATCGACACACGATCTCGGCTTGAGCGCTCCGGATGAAATCGACACACGTTCTCGGCGAAATCGACACACGATCTCGACGTGGCCAACAGACGAACTTGTTCCTTCAAACGAAACACTAGTATACGTACAATTGATTTCCACTGATCTCACTAGATCCAAACTGAGTTTGTCATCGCCACTGGCAACTCTCACCAAACTCCAATATTAATTGTAAACTTTCAACTTCAGCTCAGCTATCAACTGGGATGCACCACACATGCCTTCCCTACACTTCACCGACAAGAGCTCCTATACCTGCCGATTACCGAACGTGTCTCCCACTCAGCAACTACATGACCTCATGAAGAACTCATCATGAGCCAACACTGACTCTCCAGTTGACTGGCTCTCTACAGTCTACATGTCTTTAGCTAACGGTCCAACCAAGTCTGAGTAGAGCACACCAAACACCATCATCGACTTCAAGAATTGGATGCACACCCCTCATATGCAAGCTCAATTGTCTTCTCATTAGAAGATCATCTGTTCATCGAGATCACAATACCTCACCTCTATGTGAAGTCCAACTAGCCACAACATTTCACCTCTACGTGAAGTCTCTCCACCTCTACGTGAAGTTCTAATCGGCCACAACTCTTCACCTCTACATGAAGTTCCAATCAGCTACTCGAGAACCCAAATAGCTTCATACGGGTTGCACCACCAAATTAGGCTGCGCCTTTACGGCTGCCTACGTACCTTGCCCAAAGGATCAAGCCAACGTAGCTCATTTAAATGAGCTCCATTAAGCTCAAGCACATGTGACTGAATCTTCAGCAGCGAATCTATCTGGCTGAGTCATATGAACCTCTTCACTACCATCATAGAGAACAAAGGCCTTCAATTTGAGCTTGTCATGGTCACAAGGTTGAGATTCATGCTTCTTCACCCACTTTTGTGGTTTTACCTTGGTTCTAATTACCGCAAATAACTTGACATCCTTATCAATGTCTTTAACCTGTTCAGCATCAAAACTAGCTACATGATCTCTACTCGGTATCACATCCGGTGAAATCTTTACTGATGCCGAACCAACTGGAGATGGTAGAGTAGCATCAACCTCCACCCACTACGATACTTCCTTGGTCTTCGTCCTCTCCACCTGCTGAGAGACGGTAGACTTCGTCACTGAAGTCTCATCAAACGTGACATGCCGACTCAACACGATCTTCTTATTTTCAGGGTCCCATAACCTGTAACCTTTCTGTAAGTACACCTAGAGGGGGGTGAATAGGTGTACGGCTAATCTAATAAACAAAATACGAAAATTAAAACTAAATTGCAACACACTTAATGTAACCAACGAGTGTAGCCGAATTCCCGATGAAGGGCTCTGGACTAACTCCTCTTGATTCCTCTGAATAAGAGTTGAGGTGCTATATGAAGCTCTCGTGGTTAGACACAAGTGAGGCACACAAACAATCACAACCAAGCATATAAGTATGATATGACAATATGAATCAATGCAAGGCACAATATAAAAGAGACAGAGAGAGAGAGTTAGAGTCAATGGATCAAATGCAAACACCGAGATTTGTTTCAAGGTTGAGCACACAGCTCTACGTCCCCGCCTTCACACAGAAGGATTTCCACTAACTTGTCCACACAGGACTCCCACACAGGGAACCTCCACTGAGGATTTGGGACAATTATAATATGGAGTACACAACTCCTCTCTCGTTACAAATACAACCTCTACACTTAGAGGCTAGGCACAAAGCCACCACAAATCAACCTCAACAATGAGGGATAGGCACAAAGCCAAACAACCAATCAATCTCTCACTAGAGGGATAGGGCACAAAGCCACCTCTCCAATAATCAACCTCTACACAAGAGGGATATCACAAATAAGGAGGGTTTACAACTTAGTGATCAAAGGACCACAAACCAATTCTTTTCCCACAAAAACAAAGATCCTATAGATAGGATAGAATGATAAGCTCAAGTGTGAGAAAAACCAAAGGAATGAAAAATAAATACTCAAAGAAAACCCTTAGAAAAAAATTAGAAATAAGGATGACAAAGATGAACCAAAAACACTTTTCCCAAAATCACTTTTCTTTGATTTTCCAAACCCTAGAAAAACACCAAAACAAATGTAAACTTTAAAGCCCAAGACTTCTTTTTAATTGCTGCAAAAACACTAGTAAGATCAGAAAATAAGCTCTCCAAATTCTTACCTAAAATAATCCACAAAAACCCCCAATTTATAGGCCAAAAGAAAAACTAGCCGTTGGGGTCCAGTCAGCAGCCCTGACGGCTGTCGGTCGACCGGCCCGGTCAACCGTCAACGGTCAGATTTCTGACCATTGGAGCCTCGGTCGACCGGCCCAGTCAACCACGGCCTGGAACAGAGAGCAGAGCTCTCTGCGGGTCGACCGGGGCTTTCCAAAGAGCAGAAGCTCTCTGTCGGTCGACCGACTCGGTCGACCGGCCCTCCAGCCTAACTGGCGTGCACGTCTGTGCATGTCGGTCGACCGACTCGGTCGACTGAATCCTGGCTCGGTCGACCGGTCCGGTCGATCTGCAGAAGCCAAAACAAGACTTTTCAGGATTTAAAACTTAGGTTTTTAATTTTCAAATAAATCCCATAAAATCTCTAAAAATCCACAAAAATAGTTTCAGTATAATACTTTGATATATAAACATGTTTGAGTAAAATCAAGAAATATTACAAACATTTTGAACTATTTTTGTAACTTAAAAATTTTGCTGAAAATCAAATCCGTATTTTCCAAAACTTGGATTTTTGAATTGAAACATCGTTTTGTCCAAAACACTTGCAAATACAAAAACATGATATTGAAACAACATTTAAGCATGTTGTATATGGATGTAATCCAATATACATGAAAGAGATATATTTCAATGTTTTTGACTTAAAATCCAAAAATACGTTTTGTTAAAATACCAAAACTCCAAACTCATGAAATAGACTATCAAACTAAGTTTGTTTAACTAGTTGAAGTATAGATGTATATAGAACAAATCTAATATACATTAAATCATGTAAACTTGTTTTGATATTATCTATTCATGAAAACCAAGATCGGTTAAACCAAACACCAAAAATCAAAACATGAAACGTGTGTGTGTTGTGAACTTGAGCATATCACACTATCTAATCTTTACAAATGGATCTAAACAATAAACTAAACAATGTACCGAAGTCTTCTTGTAGAGCGCCGTCTCCAAGTCGACTCGATCCAAACAGATCCACCGAGCTTGACTCCAAAGAGTGCTAGATATGAACTTTGATGCTCGGGCTCTTGAATCACCATGTGAAAGAGCATTAGTTGGAGCTTTCACATACTAATATCTTGTAAAATATCTGAAACTAAATATCACAAGATTATTAGTAAACTATAACTACATGAGTTAATCATCATCAAAACTAGAGTGGAAGGCGTCTGGGCTAACACTTTCATATTTTTCTTGACACCCAAAAAACACAAACTTCTTTGCTCGCGGATTCACCATGTCATCTTTAGCACGAAAGTAGGCCGGACTTCAAAATTCTCGTAGCAAAGCATGAACTTGAGTAGCTTTCCCAGACCAAATTTTCAATGGAGTTTTACCTCCTATCGCAGTCGATGACATACCATTTATGAGATGGCTAGCATACACAATCGCCTCAGCCCACAACAATTTATCTAATCGTGTATTAGACAATAACCACTGAACCTTCTCTAGCAAGGAATGATTTATCTCCTTAGCTAACCCATGTATACCTTCTGTGAAGTGAGTACCAATACTAGCGTTCTGGCCAAATCGTAGGAATTGGTTTATGTATCTTTCAACATTACCAAGCTGTAGCTCCTTGATCTTCCTACCTGTCTGCTTCTCCATTCTTCCTTTCCACTTAACCAACATATTTAGGGCTTCACACCTTTGTCTAAAGGGATATATCCAACAATGTCTAGATAAATTATCAATAAAAGAGACAAAGTACTTATGACTTCCAAGCAATGCAGTCTTAGTAAGTCCCTAAATGCTTACGTGAATACAATCAAGAAGACCTTCTGAACGGTGAGTTCTGGTGCTGAATTTCACCTTCTCCTTATCCAGAATACCGTGTTCACCCACCAAGTTGCAGGTAGCAGCACCTTCTAATGATCCCTTCTTTGCAGGAGCTTGCAATGATTTTTCACCTCCATGTCTGACCTTCATCTGTCGGAACTTTGTGCAACCATCATCTGAAGAACTAGAAGTCTCTACCTGACCTTTAACTGTACTACCCTTCAAGTAGTAGAGATTTCTCTGGCGGACACCCTTCATAGCAACCATTGAGCCTTTGGTCATCTTGAGAACACCATCTCGTATAGATACCACAAGACCCAATACTTTCAAAGCACCAACAGAGATAAGATTTCTTTTGAGTTGAGGTACATACCTCACCTCCTTCAATTCTCGTACTATCCCATCAAACATCTTCATACGGACTGTACCCGTCCCTTCTACATTACACAGATGATCATCACCCATGACTGTGAAGCATCCATCTAGCTTCTCAAAGCTAGAAAATTAGGCCCTGTTCGGGCACACATGATAGGTAGCTCTGGTATCTAAGATCCACTCAGCATTATCTGAGTAACTAACAGTAGGAGTAGTAACAGAGAGAGAATACCAATGAGTCTGAATCTGATCCATCAGCATGTGATGTACTGGCTAGAGTACTGACACTTGCGCGAGATTTGCCTCGGTCATCAGCTCCTTCTTCTTACCTTTGGCCTTCGGACAGTCAACTTTCCAGTGCCCTAGCTCCTTGCATAAGGAGCACTGATTCCTCTTCAGATCTCTAAAGCCTGATCTGGACTTCGATCTTCCCTGATCACCTCTTCCCTTTCTTTTGGAACTCCTGCCTCTTACCACCAACGCCTCTGCTGTTATGCTCCCCGAAGAAGACAATATGTCTTGTCTCCTTGCTTCATAACTTACAAGAGCAGCAGACACCTCTTTGTAGTTAAGGAATTTTCTTCAATTGATCAATGTAAGAGTAAAGGTCTCATACTCTTCTTGAGGAAGAGAATTCAATAGAATTACCGCCTTATCCTCTTCATCGATCTCCACATCCACATTAATTAGATCTGTAAGAAGCTTTGTATAGCTATTCATGTGTTCATTGATAGAGCATCCTCTCTGCATCTGAAAACCAAAAAGCTTACTCTTCAACTACAACCGCGATTCGACGCTTTTCGTCAGATACTTCTTCTCCAGGATCTCCCACAGCTGTCTCGTAGATGTTTCATGCAACACATGATACTTGATGTCTTGTGTCAAATAAGACCTGATCAAGCCACATGCCGTACGGTTCATCTTGTCCCAATCTTCTTCAGTTGTTGATTTGCACTTCTTCTCCAACCATAGAGTGTCTTCGAGGTTTGATGCCGTCAGCGCATCCATCACCTCACACCTCCACATACCAAAGTTGTTCTTGCCATCGAACTTCACCAGATTAATCCTCAACGGATGTGGTTTCATGGATTTTCCTAACGATGTAACTTCTCCAGCCATCTTCTCAACTGATTCCTCAAAGCAATGCGGAAACAAACAGAGTTAGATAAAACAAACTAGATAAAGACATGATATTTACCTCCACGCGAAACCCTAGAAGAGTTTCTGAAGTTATCTACTCCTCTAAATTGATTCCTCGAGCAATCCACACGTTGTTTTGAGATCGACACACGATCCCACAAACAGTCCCAACGCTTTTTCGAGATCAACACACGATCTCCGTCAAACAGCAACTGATGCCCTTGGTATTAACACACGATTCCACGACGAACCTGAAATGCTCTGATACCCATTGTGCGCGTGCGCCCCTGGCAATAACCTCTCTGAAGAATCTGCCAACAGGAGATAGATGCAGTAAGAGATGTATCCAACACGACAAGAACAGCGAACAATAGAGAAAAGCAATCAACATAGTATTTAACGAGATTCAGCAACATGCCTACGTCCTAGGGGCAAGGGGAGAGAGAGTTTTTATTGATTCAACAATCAATTACAACTTATTCCTTCTTCAAGAAATTTCTAGGGAAGGTTTTCAATGGGATACAATACATGAGGGCTCTAGCCCTTATTTATAGCCACAGAGTCCCAGGATTTTAGGAAACCCCAATTGGATTCGATCCCAAACAGAAAAGGAATTCGAATCCAGAAAGGATAGCAGAAACGCATCTGCCGGTCGACCGGCCGGTCGACCGACCCTTGTGCCCGGTCGACCGTCGGTCGATCGGCACCAACCGAGAGTAGCCAGCATACAGTCGGTCGACTGGGCGGTCGACCGGACTATTCCTGTGCACACCGGTCGACCGGGCGGTCGACCGGGCTTGTCTAGCGGTCAATCGGGCGGTCGACCGGGAAATATCCTGGCCTGCTGTAATGTACCGTTCGCTCCATTTATCTTCCGGTCTCTGTGCTATCTACCTCTACCTCATCTATCTCCTCTCTCCCTACAACTTGGTTGCTCTGCTTCGTTCACGCTCCCTGTCGGGTTCCTTGAAGGTGGCATGCTGTTTTATAGAGGTATTGGGCTATCTTCTCAGATGGACTTCATTGTTACTCACATATACCGGGAGGTAATAGTGTTGTAGATTGTCTGACGTTCAGGACTCTTAGCATTATCGCTCCTACTTGGTGGTAGATTGCTCCAACTTTTATTCTTCTTTTGCTTTTGATAATGTTTGTAGGAGACCGAAATTTAGATTTTGTTGATTTTGATTTGAATTGAACTCTTATGTACTATTTTTTATTTGATATTAATAATATGTTGGGAATCGACTAGATGATAAGGGTGCTAAGAAGGTGCCAGCATAGCTGGAATGTCTGCACCTGCTAATTACTGTCATCCGCAACCTTACTGGAAAAAAAAGCCTTCAATAAGGATACAGAGAAAGCGAAAAATACACAAAGACTATGGGCCTGTTTATTTCGGCAAATGGTCGCAAGTCGTAAGTCGTAAAACCTTTTTTCCATTTTTCACTGTTTGTTTCGCTGCAAAACAACTTGTAAAATGCAACTCTCATTTTCCCACTTGCAGTTGCTACAGTTAATTTTGTGATAATGTAAATCTCAATTTTACACCGAAATTTTTCCACTTGCAGTTTCTACAGTTAATTTTGTGGTCATGTAAATCTCACTTGTATTACACTTGCAGTCCAAAGTAGTTACTTGATAATCAATATATAATTTAATATAATTAAATGTTTAATATTTTTGATAGGTTTAATTTCTTTAACTATCTTATATTTTTAATCTTTAGTTTTTTTATTTTTTAATAATGTTTTAATATTTTATTATTTTAATTTAATATTTTTATTGATATTGTTATTTAATACTTTATTATTTTATTAATATTTATACCAAATAATTTAGTATTTTATTTAGATTTAATATTTTATTAATATAACAATCTTATGCTTTAATATAAAATTACTATATTTAATTTACTTATTTTTTAATATAAATAATTACTTTATTAATATTATAATATACTTTATTATTATATTAATATTTATTATGTTAATATTGTAATAATAATTCATTATAATAATATTATAATAATAATATTATTAAAATTATAATTATATTTTCTTTGTTATTTTATTTTTTTATAATATTACAATAATATTATAATAAATTTAATATTATAATAATTTTTTAAGTATATTATAATATTATAATTATACTTATTATTTTTCTTAAGATTTTTTTTAATATTTACGTTTTATTAGTATTCTAAAAATTTTATTAATGCTTTTTAGATTTTCTTAAAAATTTATAATTATTTATTTAGTTAATATTTTAGTAATATTTTACTAATTATATTAATATTTTATTAATTTTATTGTTATAAATAAAATATTAAAATTATTACTATTTTATCTTAAATTTATTAATACAATTTAATTTTCAATAGTAGATTTAATTTAATAGTATTTATAATATTTAAATCACTGCTATAATTAATTTTGTGGTTAACTTTTCCACTTACACTTTGACATTATCAACCTAACATTATAAAACACAATATACTTTCCCATTTACACTTTTACTTTACAAACCAAATATCGTAAAATACAATATATTTTCCCTGCTACAGTTCACTTTTTTCACCCTCATTTTCTGACTTACGACTTGTAGCCACTTGCAGTAAAACAAGCAGATCCTATAATTTTTCTTTTTCGGTGTTTGGATGAATAATGAAAGTGGAAATGAAGCCTCCCACTTCCTTGTGCATTCAAACAGCCCCTTTAAATTCAATGCGTAAGGGCGTCCATCAGTGACAATGATTTCCCGTAAAGAGCAGACAGAGTCAATTGGTTTTCACACTTGGATGCCACCTTAATATCTTGCCAACTAAGCACAGGCTGGGCTGTAAAGGATCCGATGCGGATCGCATCCGTAGGGTCAGAATTCAAATATGATAAGAGAATGTTTACCCGTACCGTACCCGAATCCGAATCTGAATCCGTATCCAACACTTATAATTGGATCCAACGGGTTTCCTTTTACGCAATATACATAAATGTGATTCGTGTCTAATATACTAGTTCTAAATTACCTGAAACCAATTCAAGTCTGATGTTCTTGAACTAAATTCGACTTTTGATTCGATCATGTCTACAATTTCAAATGTGAATCCAAATTTACCAAATAATCAGAAAATTATGTCAGGTTATTTGGGTTTTAGGTACTGCGCACTACGCTAGAAGCAGATCAAATGTGAACACTTGTCCCCTGAGAGATTAGGAATTCGAATCTTCCTATTCATAGTAGGCGAGCCGCGAGAAGTTTGAATCTTTCTGTTCGCTGTAGATGAGAGATATAAAACGAAAATTGCAAAGATGCTCTGGGCTTTTCATTTCGGGGCTGTTTGGTTGCGTGTTTTTTTTTGTCTAGAGAAGTCTTTTTCAATTCATATTTGGACCACAAAAATGAAAGAGACATAGAAAAAGAAATAGGGCCCGCAAATAGTATACGTGAACTCAAAAAATTCTCTCTAAATAATTTCCCTCCAACACGAGTGAAAAACACTTGAAATTCTGACGCCAACGATTCCCGCAGTTTGGATTCTGTGAAAAACCTGCTTGTGTGCGGCTCAATTTTCTTTTTAGCTTTTCTGTGGCCGAGGCAAACAGGCCCCTCACAGAATTGAGCCGGAAAGAGTCAAAAACTCTCTATTTTAAGTGCGGGACTCCTTTTCTTTTCTTGCCTCTCACTTGTTTGTTTGCATAAGAATTGCTAGCCCTAAAAAAGTCCCCCACATTGTTTGTTTCCTACGTTCGAATTCCTCTCCAAAATGACGCTAAACGGAGTGAGTTATAAAAAGATGCCCAGATCACTAATTTTTTTATTCAATCTCTCTATTAATTTCAGTTGAATGTAATATATTATTAATAGAAAATTTGAACCTGAGGTGCCAGCGTGTCTTTTCTGTTTTCTGTGGGGCAAGCAAAACACAGTGCAATAAAAAAAATAAACATGAGAGCCACTGTGTGTCCCATTTCTGAATAACTTATTTTCTTAGAGAAATTTAATTTATGTCAGATTTTTTTCTCTGTATCATTTCAGAGCCAAACATACTTTAAAGAAATATATTACACAATGACTTGATTTCTCAGCATAGGAGGTCACTAGTCTCTGTTAGACCTTAGAGAATCATTAATTCGCCAATTTGTTTACCATTTTCAAAACTGGCATACACATGAACGTGGTCCCCTGATTTTGCCCTCAAACTGCTTGACCTCTTGCAAATGGCAGGTGAAGAAAAGTAATTAGATTTAGACCTTGTCCATGTGAACACTCCCAATAATAGCCCTCTCTCATTCCTTTTCATGGCATTTTCATGGCATGACACAGTTGATATCTTTCTGGACTTCTAATGCTCACACTTCCTATGTATGGCAAAAGAAAAAAAAGCCAACTCTGTAGCGGTCAAAATTTACGTTCAGTTTGGTTGCCAGGAAGTGGGCGGAAGTAAGAAAATAGAAAAATATAATTGCTCGCTTCCCTATTTATCTAAACACAAGGAAAAAAAAGAAAATCCTTTTTTCTTATCTTTTTTCCCTTTTACACAATCACTTCCTCACTTCCAAGGTGCTACAGTTAATTTTGTGGTCATGTAAATCCCATTTGTAATAATTTGTAACTCAAAACAGTTAATTTTGTGATCATGTAAGTCTCACTTTATAATTATAATTTAATTTTTATTTTTCTTAATTAATTTTTATTTTAATATTAATTTTGCTTTCAACTTTGTGGTCTATTTTTTCATTTTCACTTTCACATTACTATCCAAGCACCTGAAAAGACATAACATTTTTCAAATCACACTTATCAACAATATCTAAACACCGAAAAACTCATTAGCTAATTCTCAAGTTTTAAAAGGAACCTTTACTACTTCCTCATTTTCTCACTTTCACCCCTAGCTAAACAGCCCCAAAGCGAAAGCGAAGATGGTTGGCCTTTTAGGACCCTTTTAGGGCCATGAAAGGCATGAGGTATTTTGTTCTGTGGAGACTTGGAATTAACTTGCCAAACTTTTCCACTTCAAGTGGCAGAATTTCATTTATGATGTTTTGGTCTTAATTATGTTGGATCAAATGCCCTATGAGAAAAATGAGAGGTTAATAGTCTATTTCTTTTTTATATAATAACCTTGCATAAATTTTGCAGGATGCAGATTTGAGCTTGCTACCTTTAGGGATGCATAAATCTTATTGGGGAATATTAATTAATTTAATGAGGACGTGTTTCAGGTGCTAAATTATTTTTATGAGGCTAACAGGCTTTTAAGCAAATTGAGTTGACATTCATCATACTGATTACTAAGATCACCATCCTCAAGATGGTAAGGATAACCTATTTCATGTAGCATCTAATTGGGATGCTGGTGCCTCGCAAGTGGTCTAGTGGTCCTTTTTAGGTTGTTGAGCACTGCTCCGCACTAGGTCACGAGTTCAAGCCCTCGCGATATTTGAAACTACTGCCTTCATGCCCCGCAACAACACCACCACCCCCCCCCCCCCCACCCCACAAACATCACAAAACCCCATAACTAACAAAAAGAAAAAGAAAAATCTAATTTGGGATGCTTTGTTAAAATCCTTTTAATGAAACGTTGAGGGCTTTTGTAAGATATTTTCTGATTCGATCCATACCCTATTTCCTATCTCATATCATGTCACACGTGAAGTTTATGTTGGTCAATATATTAGGCTTGTATAATAGGTGCACTAAGTTATAAAGGTCGGTGGGACCTAGTACTACTTTCTTATTAGGGTTAAGAGCATTATGGGAGGCCACTAATCAAAAGATTATACATAGAGAGAGATAAAGAAGAAGAAGAAGAGAAGAAGAAGAAGAAGAAGACTTATTTGTGCAAAGACAAGATACTATATGCTATGGTTCTTGTTTTTATATATATACACATATTGGTCACATGTTACACTGATTTAGGAGATACAATAGGAAAACATTGGCTGAGAGAAAGAATAGAAAAACATTGACGGAGAGAAAAAAATGAGAAACACATGGTGCATGACTCCCATGAGTTCCTATAATCATGGAGAGATTTTAGGATCTGGTTGATTTCATGAGGGGTGCCATTCACATGTATCACATGTTTCATATGAGTCAGTGTTGTCATTGATATCTCTAACACCCCCGGCAAGCGAAGCGGGTTTGAATGAACCAAAAGCTTGTTCTTCAACATAGAAAACCTTAATGAGCTCAAAGGCTTAGTAAGAATGTCTGCTAGTTGGTCTTTAGTGCTGACAAACCGAACATCCAGGACTCCATTGGCGACATAGTCCCTCACAAAATGAATGTCGATCTCAACATGTTTGGAGCGAGAGTGACGAATAGAATTGATCGAGAGATATGTTGCACCGAGATTATCACAGAGAACTATCGGGGGAGATTGCGGAACTCCAAACTCACGAAGTAATGACTGCAACCAAATGACTTCTGCTGCCACATTTGCCACTCCCATATATTCTGCCTCTGTGCTAGATCGTGGCACAGTGCGCTGCTTCTTCGAGCTCCAAGAAATGAGAGTTGTACCAAGAAAGACACAATAGCCATTGGTAGATTTTTTATCATCGATCGACCCTTCCCAATCTGCATCGGTGTAAAGCAGGAAGCTGTACAGAAGAAGGATGAGAGAGAAAAAGGCCATGTTGAATGGTATATTTGAGGTAACAGAGGATCCGTTTTATAGCGCTCCAATGCTCATCGGTTGGAGCTTGCATGAACTGAGCGACCTTGTTCACCGAGAAGGCGATATCGGATCTGGTAAAGCTTAGGTATTGTAAAGCCCCAACAGTACTTCGATAGACAAAGGGGTCAGAGAGAGACCTGCCAACAATCTTGAAGAGCTTATAGGAAGTGGCCATAGGCGAGCTGACAAGCTTGACACCATCCATCTTGAGTTGGAGAAGCAAACCACGGATGTACTTCTGTTGAGAGAGAAATAGACCTGAGGGTGTACGGTGACACTCCACGCCCAAGAAATAGTGCATGTAACCCCCTGATCCCTGAGATACGTATCACAGTATCGGTACGCGATACGACGTACAAAATTGATTTGACCTCCGTGGTAGTCCGATTGAGTTGATTTCAGTTTCAAAAATCATTTTCTAATATTTGCGATTTTCAGGATTTTCTGGATTATTTTGGAAAATCTCCGTAGCCGGTGTCGACCGATACCGATTACCGGCCTTCCGATTTTTATTTCACAAACAGAGTAGAATTTTGAGAATCGGCTTTCACCGTATGTCTTAGAATCGTATAAGCTACATTTGGGTATTTTTGGGAATTTTTCTGAATTTATCGAAAATCCGGCCAAACCGGTGTCGCCCGTATCGGCGAGACATTCCAGGATTTTTAATTTGCAAATCGGATCGAGTTTCTGCAAACTGTCTTCATATTACGTCTCAAGATATTATTCTCTATTTTCTGTAATTTTTGGGCATTGTTCGGAGCCGGTCGAATATTAGGCCAATAGAATCTTAATAAAATATTATTTTTCTTTTTCTTTTTCTTTTCTTTTCCTTTTCCTTCTTCTCCATTCTTCTCCATTCTTCCCACCGCCTCTCTCCACCGACTTTCCCCCTCCTTTTAAAAACCCATTCCTCTCTCTCTCTCCCTCTATTCTCTCTCTCACTCTCCCACACACTCTCTCTCTCTCCAAACCCTCTCTCTCTCTAACCTCTCTCCTCTCACTTATCTCTCTCTCACAACCCATACCCCCTCTCTCTTTCTCTCTCTGCAGACCCAAAGGAGGGGAGGAGCCGGTGGCACGCCGGAGGCCGGCCAGGCCAGGCCGGCCAGGCTAGACCGGCGGCGAGGGAGGCCGGCCCGGCCGGTGGCGCGGGAGGCCGGCCAGGCCGGCGACGCTGGTGAGGGGGGGCATCAGCCCCACCCACTTCTCTCCCTTTCTCTCGCGTCGGAATCTGGCGCCGGAGCGGCGCCGGGGAGGCGCCGGCGGGACTGCCGCGCCGGCCGGGCGGCCGCGCCGGCCGGGCGGCCGCGCCGGCCGGGCAGCGGGCGCCCATGGGCGGCAGCAGCAGCCATGCGGCTGCTGCTGCTGGCTGCTTCTCTGGGTGGAAGAAACCCAAACAGGTTTTGGGTTGGGTTTGGTCCAAACCCGACCCGTTTACACTCCAAACCCGACCCAATAAGGTAATCTTCCTTTTAGCCCCCTGTAAATTAGAAATTACGTTTAGGCCCCTGAAAAATTACAAATAGCCCCTGAATAATTTCAGTTATTACATATTTAACCCCATTTTATTCTTTTTAGTATTCGGGCGATATCGGGAGCATACGGACTCCGATTGGGACGATTCTGGATCCGTTGCGATCGTGGGAACGAGAGCTACAGTCCTGTAGCCAGTTTGTGAGTGTTTTTATTTTATAAATTATCTTTTTAGTCTATTAATTGAACTTGATTGCCTTATTAATTACCGGTAAATCCTAATTGGTACACAATATTAAAACATAGTAATAAACACTGTACTTAAATATGTCGGATACGTAATAGACGTAGAGTGTAACACTGGATACCTATTAGGTCATGTTCATGGACCACTGACATCCGGCACACTATGTCACCATATGTTTGGACACTATCATGTCATGTATTGTATCACAGTAACGTTACCTGCTTACGGTTCCACAGATACGCTATGACACAACACTGTCACTAGACATGCATGCTAGATACTGTTACTATAATTCACAGGACATGATTATGATACACGGACTACCATTATTACATGTACTGTTACATGGATTATGGCCACACATTTATGTTCCACTAGGACAAGGATAAGTACCGCATGTCATATTATTGTTATCATCCTTACACTGATACGATAGTTCACTGTACATGATATTAGACACTTCCCATAGGTATTACTTATACATGTTGCACCGATACTATGACACGTCACATCAGTTACTCATATACACTACTTCACAGACTACCGTCATCACATATATTGTGATCATCATTATATAGATTCTTTGCATATCACTGTTGCACGTGCATGTATGCTTTCTCTATGGATCCCTGTTCATAGTACATGTACTATTGTTCCATGTTACCGTATTCATGTTATGTGCTTGTTTCCTGTTATTGATATGGATATTCCCGATACTGGACTTGAGAGCTGTTAATATGCTATATGTGGACTTCCACATCTATTGATCCCGTTTCCCGTTTTATTGTTCCCGTTATATTGATCCCGTTATATTGTTCCCGTTTCCGTTATATTGTTCTATGCTATCAACAGAGTTCTGGTCCAGTTATCATGTTACCCGTATCACATATTGTAATGGTACTTGTTACATTGTATATTGACATATCAGATCATAAAGCTAACTCGGGTATGGGGGAGACTTGACGGTTGATTAGATCTTATCGGGTGATGTACTGGATCCATATTGTTAGTCCCACTGCAGGGGACGGTAGTGCTGCCTACCACTAGCTCCATGAGCTCCGTTACTTGATTCGTGCTCCCCTCTTAGCGGAGGGCCCTGGTCTCAGCAGCCAGGGGTCCGTTTAAGGCCGTGATCCCGGGTATGCACGGGATACATCCACCTGATAAGAACTCCTCGACCATGGGTTTCCAATTAACATAATAAAACTGTTGGCCCAATGGCCTTCCACTCTAGTTTTGATGATGATCAACTCATGTAGTTATATTTACTAATATTCTTGTGTTTCTAAGTTTCAGATCATTAGCAGGATATTAGTGTTGGTGATTAGCTTCAACAAGGTGTTTGGAAGCTTATCATGGTGATTCCGGTGCCAAAGCTTAAAGATCATACCTTTGCACTCGGTGGATCGCGTTTGGGAGCAAGTCTACTTGAAGATGGAGATCATCAAGAGAAGACTTAGGTATCCTAGTTTAGTTTAGTGTGTTTTAGATCCATTTGTAAAGCTTAGTTTAGTTGATATGCTCAAGTGCACAAACACACACGTTTTATGTTTTAATGTGTGATTTTATGAATAGTTGGATCAAAACAAGTTTTCATGATTTATATGTATAGTAGATGTTTTCTAGTTATACATACATGCTTAACTTATAGACAAACTTATTTTGACATTCCTATTCATGTTTTGGAAAAATCTAGTTTGATAAAAATACAAGTTTTACTTATGATAAAATTGGCAAGACACAAAAATGAATTGATATGATTGATATATGTCTTGAAATTTTTATCACAAGTTTAGTTTTCAAGTAAAATGATAAAACATATTTTTGTGGATTTTTTAGAAGTGTTAAAAGATTTTTTACAAATTTTCTATCTCAAAAATCTGCCCAGAAAAACTGTATTTCAGGCAGACCGGTCGACCGGGACAGTCGACCGGCTGCTGTGTCCGGATATGCACAGGCTGTGCATGTCCGTCGGTCGACCGGGTCACGGACCCAGTCGACCGATATAGAGAGTTTGCTCTCTGTATCTTTTCGGTCGACTGGGTCGGTCGACGATAGAAGGAAACTGTGTTTCCTCCTTGTTGGTCGGTCGACTGGCAGTCGACCGAAGCCCCAACGGTCATATTTTCGACCGTTGCCGGTCGACCGGGCCGGTCGACCGGTGGCTGTCAGAATTGCCACATCAGCCTAACGGCTAGTTTTCTGTTTGGCCTATATAAACTCCATCTCTTTGGGGATTTTGGCTAAGGTTTTAAGAGAAAAATTTCTGTTTTTCAGCAGAGTTTAAAAGAGTTTTTAAAAAGAGTTTTAGTGCTTTTAACTTCTCATCTTTATTGATTTGGGTTTTGGAAAAATCAAAGAAATTGGAATTTGGGATTTTTGTATTGGCATTCATTCTCTATCTTTTACAAGAAATTTCCCAAGTGTTTTTCTTTGTTGCTTGTTTTCCAAAACACCTAGTTTCCACACTTGAGCTATCTTCTATCCTAAACTATTAGGATCTTTGTTTTGTGGAAAAGAAAGAAAAGAGAAAGAAAAGAGAGTTTGTGGTTTTGGAACCACTTGTTGTAAACACCCTTTATTTGTGAATCCCTCTTCGGTAGAGGTGATCGGGTGATTGGTTTGTGAGCCTCTTAAGGAGAGGCATTTGTTGTGGTTGGCTACGGGCCGTATCCCTCTTCGGTAGAGGTGGATTGTGTGTTGTATTGCCTCGGTGGCATTGTAAGTTGAGAGAGGAGTTAGGGGCTCCTATAGTGGATTAGAAATCCTACACGGTGGTGTAGGCGGGGAAGTAGAGCTAGGGGCTCGAACCTCGTAACAAATCTTGTTGTTAGCGTTTGATCCAATTTCTCTCAACTCTACTCTCTTTATATTTGTGCAAGCATCATTCATTCATAGCATCATATATACTTGCTTGTGATTGAGCATATTCATACTTGCTTGCATTTGTGCCTTGCATATTATTCATATTGATATATCTTGTATATGCTTGGATTGCTTGTGTGTGTGCAACACTTATACTCATCCAACAAGAGCTTCACATAGCAACCTCAACCCATTCAAGGGGAATCAAGAGGTGCTTGTCCAGAGCCTCGCAAGGGGAATTCGGCAACACTTGTTGAATTGTATTAAGTGTATTTGCAAGATTGTTTTAGCTACCGCATTTAGAGCATTAAGTTTTCATTTAGCCTTAGATTAGCACTTACACCTATTCACCCCCCTCTAGGTGTATTTCAATTGGTATCAGAGCTAGTGCTCCTGATATTAGGCTTAACATCCTAGGAGTAAGATCCATTTGCTTGCTAATCTCTTGTTTGCATTTGCTTGTTTGCACACATTTAGTTTACCATAGACTTCATGACTCCACCTAGCTATGACCCTTCCAACCTTGTGGTATGGAAGCTTAGGATGTCCATGTATTTGAAGACCCTAGGCATACATGTTTATCTTGCCGCTACCAAGAAATGCTATCTTGGTAATGGTGACCATATAGGGGCCAATGCACAAGCCCTTGAGGCAATTAGAAGCACATTATCTAAAGATTATCTTTTACATGTTTCTAATATTGATTCCGCTTTTGTAGTGTGGAATTTGTTGACAACCACAACCACCACCTCCGAGCTTCAAGTGCAAATCCAAAAGGAAGAGGAATCTAGTGGAGACTCCGAGTCACAATGCTTCATGGTCCAAGGGAATGACTCCCTTGAGGTACAATCGGAAACCCACTTAGATAGTGATGATTATTCTAGTTCTTCAAATGATAATATTGATCCCCATACCTTAAATGAAGAACTATCTATTGTTTGTGAAAAATTAATTGAAAAATATAAGATTTTGAAAAAGAAAAGTCTAGAAATTGAAAATGAAAACAAGTGTTTGCATTCTAGACTTGATAATGTTTTGCAAGAGAAGGATGAGGTTTCTAGTGAATGTGACTCACTTAGATCTCAACTAGATCTTGCTCTTAAAGAAAATAACTTTTTAAAATCTAAAAATGATTGCAATGAGGTTTTGAAAAATAATGATGTTTTATCTTCAAAAGTTGATCTTGTTTAAAAGAAAATGATTCTTTAAAAAGAGAAATTGAGTTCATTTCAAAAGAATTAGAAATTTGTTTAAATAAGAATAATTCTTTGAAAAATGATATTGTTTCTCATGTTTGCCATGCTAGTGTAGCCTCATCATCTAGACTACCTAATGCATGTACCTCTTCTTCTAAGATTAATGATGATATTTGTATGCTAAAGAAGAGAGTAGATTGTTTGGGCTCCACTATGAGCCAATGTGCCATGAACCATACACGATTGGAAACTTTGCTTCGAAAGAAACAAGTTCCATCTTTCATGCATGCACACCCTCCACGGCATACACATGCTCCTTACGGACACCATCACACGTATGCTTATGTGTACACTTGTACACATTGTGGTCGTAAGGGCCACCTTGCTAAATTTTGCTTTGATAGACTACATGTTAATAATTTAGCAAATAAAAAGAAATTTGTTTGGGTTAGAGAAGGGACTAACCCCCATGGACCCAATAAGAGATGGGTACCAAAGACCACCCCTCCAATTTTTGATGTAGGTGAGGGCTCTCACATGACGTGAGAGTGTTGGCACCTTGGAGTGGATGTGTTCCATGCTTAAAGAATACTTTTGGATACATCACTTTCAAGGGAGAAGATTTGGTGGAAAGGACCACCATGTTTTGGAGACAAGGAAAGTTGCCTTCTAAGGCTTTGGTAACAATTCCTAACTCCTTATTATTGTTTACATGTTCATATCATTTGTTTTATAGCATGTCATTGTTTAATGTTCACTATGTTATATCATGTTCATTAGATTAGTGATATACATGCTTAGTTGTTTAGAGACACCCATGCTCAATATAGATTTATATTTGTGTGATCTCACTTTTGATCTAATATGTATATCCTAGATCTAATGCATATGCATATACATATTGATCATATGAACGTTTGTTTCATGTTTTAGTTGTATCATGTTGTTTTATATGTGTTTTGTGCTTCATGTGGTATATACATGTTTAAATGTAGATTTTATCAAAACTTGCATGTATACATGTACACTTAGTGAGAACAAATTGACTTATATATGTTTTGCCCTTCATGCTCATTTGTACCCACTATGTGCACAAGTATAGGCTAGTTTTGATGATTCCTTTATTTATACTTGTCATACCTATTTTTATGATTCTACTTCATGTATATGTATTTTAAATTCAAACCTAATAAATATACATGTATACCCATGAGTCTTTTGCCTTCAATGCAAATATTTTTAATAGACTCGTTTATGGTTGGGATATGTATGCATATTGTTAGATTTGGATGGATCATACTTATACCTAGAAGTTGGTTCACAAAATAAAAGAATTTTGATGAATTTATGTGTTTTGTTTTAACAAAATGATATTCGTGTTTGTCTTGTGCTTAATGATTTGATTACTTGTTTAAGTATTAGTCTTCATTAAGACTAGTTATATACCTATACATATAGTGGGACACAAATAAATCTATATATGATTGGGTTGAATGCTTATTTGTTCCCATTAGTTGTATGAGTATAGTCTAGTTTTGATGATTCATATATTTTAGACTTGTATTCATATTTTTTAATTTATATGAGTTTAATTTCGTGTATATGTTTATTTTGCCAAAACATTAAGATATACATGTATAATCTTTGAGTCTTTTGCCCTTCATGCAAATCCTTATATATGGACTCAATTGTGTTTAGGATATGTATGTATACTTATTGTGTTGACAATTTATACATATACCTTGAAATGAAATTAGTTAATGAAAATTGGTTTTTCGTGTTTTCATATTTAAGTTTTACTTCATGTATATGTCCATCTAGTTCAAACTAATCCTATACATATACATTCCTTTTTGAGCCACGTGCCTTCATGCATATACTTTGTGGACTCGTTGTATTTTGGACATGTATGTATACCTTAGTTTATACTAGACATACATATGCTTGAAGATTAAGTAGTTCTATGATCTTTTGTTTTAGATAAGTATTATTGTTTAAAGGAATTAAAAGAGCTTAATGAAATATTTTCATAATTGATTTTCACATGTTAGTTATACACTCGTAATTACTACCTTACTCATGTTTTGTTTCTCATGAGTTGTGCTTTATTGATTAGAGTGAATGATTATTATGTGATTTTCATTTCTATGAAAAATAATCTTGTTTTATTCCTTGCTTGAAGGATTTCGTACTAGTTTACAAAACTTTCCATTTTTAACTAGTTCGAATTCTTCTTTGTAATATGAGATATACCATGCTTGTTATTTCAATTGGTATCATTGAACTCTTTCAATTGGTGTCAATTTTGATCTTCTTGTATACTCATATAAGTTTTGTATATGTATGCTTACTCTTTCAAGAATATCAATGTCAATTGGTATCTAATTTTCATACATATATTTTTGTTTATGCTAGTGCTTGAGTTTCAATTGTGTTTAAATTGATTACTTTAAATTGGTATCAAGACTATGCATTATTTTAGTTGGTATTTCATAAAGGGGGAGAAAATTTGATGTTGTCTTTTCAATTGGGATTTGACTCTCACTCCCTTGCTTTATGTTAAAATTGAAACTATATTTTAACATTATTGATCTCAAAAGTTTTCAAATTGATATCAATGTTTTGATGTTTAACCCTTCATTGGTTCTTGATTTAGAACAAAAAGGGGGAGAATAATTTGTTTTTATAATTTTACCCCTTTATTGATGATTGACAAAAAGGGGAGAAGAATTTGGCTTTTGGCGTTTATATGCATGTATTTGTTTTAATAAGTTTTATTAAGAATGTGTTGTTTATGTTATTGGTATCTAGAGCTTAGAGTTTGTCTTACTTCATTGGTATCTAGAGCTATAACATGTTTATATTGTTTAATATTTTTTATTTTATTTATGCATGAGTTAAGGGGGAGCTTCTTTGAAGCTTAACTTTAATCCATGCATATATAACTCCATGAGTTTTGTCATCATCAAAAAGGGGGAGATTGTTGGCCCAATGGCCTTCCACTCTAGTTTTGATGATGATCAACTTATGTAGTTATATTTACTAATATTCTTGTGTTTCTAAGTTTCAGATCATTAGCAGGATATTAGTGTTGGTGATTAGCTTCAACAAGGTGTTTGGAAGCTTATCATGGTGATTCCGGTGCCAAAGCTTAAAGATCATACCTTTGCACTCGGTGGATCGCGTTTGGGAGCAAGTCTACTTGAAGATGGAGATCATCAAGAGAAGACTTAGGTATCCTAGTTTAGTTTAGTGTGTTTTAGATCCATTTGTAAAGCTTAGTTTAGTTGATATGCTCAAGTGCACAAACACACACGTTTTATGTTTTAATGTGTGATTTTATGAATAGTTGGATCAAAACAAGTTTTCATGATTTATATGTATAGTAGATGTTTTCTAGTTATACATACATGCTTAACTTATAGACAAACTTATTTTGACATTCCTATTCATGTTTTGAAAAAATCTAGTTTGATAAAAATACAAGTTTTACTTATGATAAAATTGGCAAGACACAAAAATGAATGATATGATTGATATATGTCTTGAAATTTTTATCACAAGTTTAGTTTTCAAGTAAAATGATAAAACATATTTTTGTGGATTTTTTAGAAGTGTTAAAAGATTTTTTACAAATTTTCTATCTCAAAAATCTGCCCAGAAAAACTGTATTTCAGGCAGACCGGTCGACCGGGACAGTCGACCGGCTGCTGTGTCCGGATATGCACAGGCTGTGCATGTCCGTCGGTCGACCGGGTCACGGACCCAGTCGACCGATATAGAGAGTTTGCTCTCTGTATCTTTTCGGTCGACTGGGTCGGTCGACCGATAGAAGGAAACTGTGTTTCCTCCTTGTTGGTCGGTCGACTGGCAGTCGACCGAAGCCCCAACGGTCATATTTTCGACCGTTGCCGGTCGACCGGGCCGGTCGACCGGTGGCTGTCAGAATTGCCACATCAGCCTAACGGCTAGTTTTCTGTTTGGCCTATATAAACTCCATCTCTTTGGGGATTTTGGCTAAGGTTTTTAAGAGAAAAATTTCTGTTTTTCAGCAGAGTTTAAAAGAGTTTTTAAAAAGAGTTTTAGTGCTTTTAACTTCTCATCTTTATTGATTTGGGTTTTGGAAAAATCAAAGAAATTGGAATTTGGGATTTTTGTATTGGCATTCATTCTCTATCTTTTACAAGAAATTTCCCAAGTGTTTTTCTTTGTTGCTTGTTTTCCAAAACACCTAGTTTCCACACTTGAGCTATCTTCTATCCTAAACTATTAGGATCTTTGTTTTTGTGGAAAAGAAAGAAAAGAGAAAGAAAAGAGAGTTTGTGGTTTTGGAACCACTTGTTGTAAACACCCTTTTATTTGTGAATCCCTCTTCGGTAGAGGTGATCGGGTGATTGGTTGTGAGCCTCTTAAGGAGAGGCATTTGTTGTGGTTGGCTACGGGCCGTATCCCTCTTCGGTAGAGGTGGATTGTGTGTTGTATTGCCTCGGTGGCATTGTAAGTTGAGAGAGGAGTTAGGGGCTCCTATAGTGGATTAGAAATCCTACACGGTGGTGTAGGCGGGGAAGTAGAGCTAGGGGCTCGAACCTCGTAACAAATCTTGTTGTTAGCGTTTGATCCAATTTCTCTCAACTCTACTCTCTTTATATTTGTGCAAGCATCATTCATTCATAGCATCATATATACTTGCTTGTGATTGAGCATATTCATACTTGCTTGCATTTGTGCCTTGCATATTATTCATATTGATATATCTTGTATATGCTTGGATTGCTTGTGTGTGTGCAACACTTATACTCATCCAACAAGAGCTTCACATAGCAACCTCAACCCATTCAAGGGGAATCAAGAGGTGCTTGTCCAGAGCCTCGCAAGGGGAATTCGGCAACACTTGTTGAATTGTATTAAGTGTATTTGCAAGATTGTTTTAGCTACCGCATTTAGAGCATTAAGTTTTCATTTAGCCTTAGATTAGCACTTACACCTATTCACCCCCCCTCTAGGTGTATTTCAAAAACAGTATACTCAATAGTGACGTTGGGAACACTTGTTATTTGGTCACTCTCTCGTCTGGATAATGGTACCCGTAGGCCATGTCCGGATGGGTTCGACTGGAGTGCAGGCTCCAGTATGAACTGCCAGTGGTACGGGACACTGGAAGAGATTGATTGTAATACCAGGTGGTACTGATTGCTACTATTGTATAAATCACATGACATGTGATTGGTAGCCAAAAGTGCATTTTTATCATCATATTTACCATCACATTTTCATATTATTCATTTAATTCTGCACATTTATTAATAATTTGTAATTTATTGTGTGCAGGCCTCGAATTGTTATTTTAGCAATAAATAAAGCCTAAAGAGCCCAAAAGCCCAGATCCAAGCCCATGTTTGAAGCCCAGGTGAAAAAGCGCAAATACAAAGAGTCAAAATGCAAATACAAGGGCTAAAAGTTACAAAAATCAGAGATTAGGGAAGGATAGACTTCTATCCAACCCTAAACACCTGCAAGATGAGGATAAAAGGCCAAGATAAAGAGGAATTCCTGGAGAGAAGATTTGAAGAAATCTGGATTAAGGGTAACTTGATTACCAAGTTATCTCGAAAATCCAGATTAAAAGGCCAGGATCACACTTCTAGAAGCAGGAGCCCAGAGGAACGGACCAGGAGAAGCCACGCGCCAAAGCGCGTGGCCAGAAGCCACTAAAACGCCGCGGATCCGCGGCAAAAGCCGCGGAAACGCGGCACTTTGATCTCATCCAGATCCCAGATTTCGTGGGCAGGTTTATTTAGGACTCCTCGGCCTTCTGCACCTATAAATATCCCCTGCAGTACAACGTACAGAGCGTCCAGCGTCCAGCAAAGGGCCAAAGTTCAGATTTTTAGGGTTTCTTCTAGGTTTTCTTTTCTTTTTGTAATTTTTATGTAAGTAAGGGAGATGGCTTTGTTGAGGGTGACACCGACAGATGATTCTCTTCTCTTCCATTGTAATCAATAAAAAGGTAATTTTTATTTGTTCTTATGTCGTTGCTTTTCTTTGTTTCTCTTTCTTTTCTACTGTGTTTCTTTTTGTTGATCTTTGACGAGCACGCGAGCGTTTACCGAACCACAAGTATACCGAAGATTAGTAGGTTCCAACGATATTCCATGGCGATGTTCTCCTCCTCGAGGCGTATCAACTCATGCTTGCCCAAGGCTTGATGACCTAATGCGACAACGGACTGAGTTCGATCCCAAGGTTTATACGTTCAATGCCTCCGAAATAAGGTAGAAAGTGTTAGGTTTCGCATATTTTCTCCAACCAAGGTTAGTTTTCTATTCTTTTCTTTTCTTTCTTTTTTGTAGATCAAATCCACACCTCTCCAATATTCTTTCCCACAACTCATTGTAAATACCACTTTTCTTTGTAAATACCATCGTGACTAACAAATTAACTAAAAAAGATAAATTTTTAGAGAAACTTGCTTAACGCTTCTATCGCAGTCCCTCCTTGAGGATCACGACCCGCATAGCCCTGCTACCGCGGATTAGAACTGAAACTTGCACATCTATTTTTAAAACTAATATTCATATTTTGTGTGCAGGAAATATCAGTCAACAAATTGGCGCCGTTGCCGGGGAGGGACGGTAAGTTTATCTCTAAAACAAAAATTTAATTTTTAACTAATTCTTTATTCTTTTCTGTTTGCAGGTTTGGAGAACATGAAACAGAAACAGAGCAGCAGCAAGGACATACAGCAACCCAGTGCCTCTGCCCTCGAAGGCAGAGCACGTGGGCCTGCAAGTTTGCCGCGGAAACGCGGCCAGAGCTGCGGATCCGCGGCAAGTGCAGTGAACTACTAATTCAGTTTTTTTTGCAGATTGCTGAAATTTGAGATTACTGCTTACTGCTCTATTCTGTTTTGTTCTGTGATATACCTGTAAATTGCTAATAATTCAACAGTAAATTATTGGTTGTTAAAAATAAAATTTGATTAGACGTTTGCATATTAGGCACGTGTCTTTTCAATTATTTTATTTACTGTTGAAGAGTGCTGGAGGAGCAAGGTACGTACGCATTGCATGTAGAATAGGATTCATCTCTTGGTTGATTTTCTGCTTTGAGTGATTCTTATCTATTTATCTTGTACACTTGCACTAATTCATCTTAAGGGCATAACCCATTAACAAGATAAGGTGGGGATTTCATCACCCTTCCTTAGCCCAAAAATCATATCCCAAGCACTCACTAACCCAAGCCTAACTTAAAAACTGAGTAGACGTTGGCCCTAGGGACACTCGGACTCAATAGGAGATTATCCTAAGGGGGAACAGTGCTGGAAGTTGACTCTTGTCAAATCAGTGTCTAGGAAAGGGATTGAGGGCCGAAAGCCCAAGATTGGTGGTTATTTAATTAAGGAACGTCTTTGACGGAAAACCTCCCACCACTCTTGCCCTGACCTGGCTGATTAACTCGTGGTACGCGATACGACGTACAAAATTGATTTGACCTCCGTGGTAGTCCGATTGAGTTGATTTCAGTTTCAAAAATCATTTTCTAATATTTGCGATTTTTCAGGATTTTCTGGAAATTTTCTGGATTATTTTGGAAAATCTCCGTAGCCGGTGTCGACCGATACCGATTACCGGCCTTCCGATTTTTATTTCACAAACAGAGTAGAATTTTGAGAATCGGCTTTCACCGTATGTCTTAGAATCGTATAAGCTACGTTGGGTATTTTTGGGGATTTTTCTGAATTTATCGAAAATCCGGCCAAACCGGTGTCGCCCGTATCGGCGAGACATTCCAGGATTTTTAATTTGCAAACCGGATCGAGTTTCTGCAAACTGTCTTCATATTACGTCTCAAGATATTATTCTCTATTTTCTGTAATTTTTGGGCATTGTTCGGAGCCGGTCGAATATTAGGCCAATAGAATCTTAATAAAATATTATTTTTATTTTTCTTTTTCTTTTCTTTCCTTTTCCTTCTTCTCCATTCTTCCCACCGCCTCTCTCCACCGACTTTCCCCCCTCCTTTTAAAAACCCATTCCTCTCTCTCTCTCTCTCCCCTCTATTCTCTCTCTCACTCTCCCACACACACTCTCTCTCTCTCCAAACCCTCTCTCTCTCTAACCTCTCTCCTCTCACTTATCTCTCTCTCTCACAACCCATACCCCCTCTCTCTTTCTCTCTCTGCAGACCCAAAGGAGGGGAGGAGCCGGCGGCACGCCGGAGGCCGGCCAGGCTAGACCGGCGGCGAGGGAGGCCGGCCCGGCCGGTGGCGCGGGAGGCCGGCCAGGCCGGCGGCACTGGTGAGGGGGGGCATCAGCCCCACCCACTTCTCTCCCTTTCTCTAGCGTCGGAATCCGGCGCCGGAGCGGCGCCGGCGGGACAGCCGCGCCGGCCGGGCAGCGGGCGCCCATGGGCGGCAGCAGCAGCCATGCGGCTGCTGCTGCTGGCTGCTTCTCTGGGTGGAAGAAACCCAAACGGGTTTTGGGTTTGGGTTTGGTCCAAACCCGACCGTTTACACTCCAAACCCGACCCAATAAGGTAATCTTCCTTTTAGCCCCCTGTAAATTAGAAATTACGTTTAGGCCCCTGAAAAATTACAAATAGCCCCTGAATAATTTCAGTTATTACATATTTAACCCCATTTTATTCTTTTTAGTATTCGGGCGATATCGGGAGCATACGGACTCCGATTGGGACGATTCTGGATCCGTTGCGATCGTGGGAACGAGAGCTACAGTCCTGTAGCCAGTTTGTGAGTGTTTTTATTTTATAAATTATCTTTTTAGTCTATTAATTGAACTTGATTGCCTTATTAATTATCGGTAAATCCTAATTGGTACACCATATTAAAACATAGTAATAAACAATGTACTTAAATATGTCGGATACGTAATAGACGTAAAGTGTAACACTGGATACCTATTAGGTCATGTTCATGGACCTCTGACATCCGGCACACTATGTCACCATATGTTTGGACACTATCATGTCATGTATCGTATCACAGTAACGTTACCTGCTTACGGTTCCAGAGATACGCTATGACACAACACTGTCACTAGACATGCATGCTAGATACTGTTACTATAATTCACAGGACATGATTATGATACACGGACTACCATTATTACATGTACTGTTACATGGATTATGGCCACACATTTATGTTCCACTAGGACAAGGATAAGTACCGCATGTCATATTATTGTTATCATCCTTACACTGATACGATAGTTCACTGTACATGATATTAGACACTGCCCATAGGTATTACTTATACATGTTGCACCGATACTATGACACGTCACATCAGTTACTCATATGCACTACTTCACAGACTACCGTCATCACATATATTGTGATCATTATTATATAGATTCTCTGCATATCACTGTTGCACGTGCATGTATGCTTTCTCTATGGATCCCTGTTCATAGTACATGTACTATTGTTCCATGTTATCGTATTCATGTTATGTGCTTGTTTCCTGTTATTGATATGGATATTCCCGATACTGGACTTGAGAGCTGTTGATATGCTATATGTGGACTTC
Source organism: Agave tequilana (assembly GCA_038442645.1). Classification (NCBI taxonomy): domain Eukaryota; kingdom Viridiplantae; phylum Streptophyta; class Magnoliopsida; order Asparagales; family Asparagaceae; genus Agave; species Agave tequilana. The sequence goes on along the minus strand of JAVJIF010004302.1, from coordinate 138,688 downwards.
CACATCTATTGATCCCGTTTCCCGTTATATTGTTCCCGTTATATTGATCCCGTTATATTGTTCCCGTTTCCCGTTATATTGTTCTATGCTATCAACAGAGTTCTGGTCCAGTTATCATGTTACCCGTATCACATATTGTAATGGTACTTGTTACATTGTATATTTGACATATCAGATCATAAAGCTAACTCGGGTATGGGGGAGACTTGACGGTTGATTAGATCTTATCGGGTGATGTACTGGATCCATATTGTTAGTCCCACTGCAGGGGACGGTAGTGCTGCCTACCACTAGCTCCATGAGCTCCCGTTACTTGATTCGTGCTCCCCTCTTAGCGGAGGGCCCTGGTCTCAGCAGCCAGGGGTCCGTTTAAGGCCGTGATCCCGGGTATGCACGGGATACATCCACCTGATAAGAACTCCTCGACCATGGGTTTCCAATTAATATAATAAAACAGTATACTCAATAGTGACGTTGGGAACACTTGTTATTTGGTCACTCTCTCGTCTGGATAATGGTACCCGTAGGCCATGTCCGGATGGGTTCGACTGGAGTGCGGGCTCCAGTATGAACTGCCAGTGGTATGGGACACTGGAAGAGATTGATTGTAATACCAGGTGGTACTGATTGCTACTATTGTATAAATCACATGACATGCCTGGTACTTGTATGCTATCTTGTTATTGTTCATGCTACTTTATCCGATATCATGTTACCTATATACTTGTTACTTTACCTGGCATATGTTATACTGTCTGTGATGGCATACGATGCATGTTCTGCATTGCATGGCATACGACGCATGTTCTGCATTGCATATATTATGCTTTCGGTATAGCAGACATCACTGCTGTATATACACCACACCGTATAGTGATTACACTGCATAGGCCCATTTGCCTGTACACGTCTATCACGTCGCCACTCGCATGTTCATTTCTATCACGTCACCTCTAGCATGTTCATTACGTAACCACTAGACAACATTATGTATGATATAAATTGGACACGACTATAGAAATGACCTGATGATAACTGGCTAGGTATTGATGGTATTAAAAGATGATATATGGTATCACTAGTACAACATCATGTAGTATATCTATGTATCGTGCTTGTATTACTATTATATATATTACTGCCTCCTTCATTTTACCACTCACTAGGTCGCTTTCTGACGACCCTGGGTTTGCGTGCCCAGGTTGGAGACTTGTGTTCTCGTAGCGACCGAGAGTCCCTTGGAGTCACATAGGAGATTCCTCATCGAGACCTTTCATAGGTATCTTGGTGATTTATTTTATTTCTGTTATCTTATTTGTCCCTACTATTCATTTCTGGTATTCATTTCTATTATAATCGCTAACCTCTTCTGCAGGTATTCTTGTACTTATTTCATGCTGGAACTCAGGTATATATGGAGATTATTTACTGTACTGAGGCTTAGCGTACGTACGTGGGGTTTTTCGCCTTGCGTATGTACATCGCCATAACGTCCCCGTACCTGCGGGATCGGGGCGTTACAGTGCAGTAGGCCGAGATCTTTTAATGAGAACTCCCGACCTAGTTTTTGAATAAGACAAGTGACAACCCATGAGTCATTACCTGTAATGATGATGTCGTCCACATAGATAAGAACCAGAAGAAGATCTGTCCCGACCCATCGGAGGAAGAGAGATGTGTCGGACTTGGAGCCCACAAAGCCCAATGTGACTAGATAACTGCTGAGGCGAGAAAACCAGGCCCGTAGAGCCTGTTTGAGGCCATAGATACTACGGTGAAGCTTGCATACATGATTGGGATGAGCAGTATTGATGAACCCCAAAGGTTGTTCCATGTAGACCATCTCAGTAAGAAAACCCTGTAAAAATGCATTTTTCACATCCAACTGTCAAATAGACCATCCCTTGGAGACAACCAGACTGCACACGGTACGGACTGTGGTTGGTTTGATGACCGGACTGAATATCTCACCATAGTCTAATCATGATTGTTGATGAAAACCCTTGGCCACCAGGCGGGCCTTATACATGTCAACAAAACCATCAGATTTATGTTTTAACTTGAAAACTCATTTGCAACCAACCAGATTCATGGTAGGGTGGTGGACTAGGTTTTATTCTTAAGTAAGGCATTCATCTCAGTGTCCATTGCCTGGTGCCACTTGGGATCTTTAGAAGCTTGCGTGAAACATGTGGGTTCAACAGGAGCGGTGGCCAAGTTAGCCATGAGACAGGTAGGCATGGGATACCGGGTGGCTAGCCAGACCATTGATGTTTTGGTGTTATCCTGTATTCTGGTGACCATATGGTGGGTCCTGGTAGGAGGGGGACTGGAAGAGCCTGAGGATGAGCACGATGAGAAGGACTCATCGGCGAGTGCTGGTGGAGGTGGTGGAGAAGGAGTATGTGATGGAGGTGGTAGTGAAGGAGAAGAAGAGTCAATGGTGGGGCCCGCATGAGAAAAGGGGACTAGAACAGTGGAAGGTAACAGAGGCGTGGAGATGGGGATCGGTGGTGAAGGCGTGGGAGTAGCGGGAGAGAGGGAGGGCAGAGGAGAATGAAAAGGAAAGGAAGATTCGTCGAACACAACATCCCGAGAGATGTAAATACGACCAGAGGGGATATGCAAATATTGATAATTTTTATGCGAAGCTGAGTAACCTAAGAAGACACATTGACTGGACCGAAAACTAAACTTATGAGTTTGGTATGGATGCAGATGAGGGTAGCAAGCAAAAGGAAAGATAGTCAGGTGCTTTATGAAATAATTTCTGGTAGGAGATATATTATGGAGGACGGGGGTGGGCATTCTACTGATGAGAAATGAGGTAGTTTGGAAAGCATAAGGCCAGTAATAGAATAAAACATTTGCCTAAACCAGAAGAGTAAGGCCGGTCTCGACAAGGTGGCGGTGCTTTCTTTTTGCTGTGCCATTTTAGGCACTAGTGTGTGGAAAGGATAAGCGATGAGCAATACCCTGAGAAGACAAGTAAGGTTTAAATTTGATGAACTCGCTACCCCATCAGCTTAGAGTGCCTTAAGAGAACACCCAAAAAAAATTTCACATGAATTTTGAACTCAAGAAAAATGGAGAAAGCATCACTTTTATTTATTAATGGATAAAGCTAAATATACTTACCATAGTGATCTACAAATCTAATATAATAGCGATGAACACTTACAGCGGACACAGGAGATGGACCCCATAGATCGGAGTGAATAAGCTCTAAAGGAGCAGTAGCAATCGTGGGAGATGACAAAAAAGGGAGACAGTGACTTTTCCCTTGCTGACAGGAGATCCAGAGAGGGGTACCAGCACGGTCAGGGAGGAAAGGAAGCTGATACTGAGATAAAACACTGGAGACAACTCTGGTGGAGGGATGTGATTGATGTTTTACCTGCACACAAAAATACAGAATTTCAGAACTTTTAAACAGTAGTGTAAGGTGCTCAATTCTACCGCTATAGCAAGTGGCTATGCGGGTCGTGATCCACAAGGAGGGACTAGCGATGGAAGCTTTTAGTAAGTTCTCTTTTAAGTTACAAAAAATGGTTAAAGATCTTCTTTTAGTTCTTTAAAAGAAAAGAGAAAAATAGAGTTATAGTTAAGTTAGGAAGAAGGTGGTAGATTGAGAAGGTGGAGAAAATAGAAAATAGATACATACAAAGAAATCGAAAAGAGTGATAAAAGAGTTGGGTGTTGATGGTGTTGGTAATCTAAACTAAAAAATTAAAAGAAAGAAAACTAAAACCTAAAAAACTTACTTACCTCTTCGGCGCCTGCTTACCTTTGACCCATATCGACGATGTACCTTTGTTTGAAGGCGAGGGAAGTATGACAAATAAGATCTTTCCCATTCCCGATTTACACTATGAAATGAAAGGGCAAGCTACACTACCATAAAAATAGTATCCATCACCATAAGTCATCAACAGCACTTGCAAGGGCAAGGCAATTTCGAGGCTATCGGATTCATTTGGATCCACAAACACAAAAGAGGGAAGCAAACGAAAATAAGAATAGAAAAGAAAAGAAAACTTCAATTCGATTCAAATAACAATGAAAGAAAAGATCACTTACACCAGTTTCACCCTCAGTACAAGCTTGTTCTTATTCTTTCATGAAAGTCTCCTCTCCTCTCAGTTACATAATGAAAATAAAAATTACATAAAAGAAAACTAAAAACCTAAGTTACAAACTATAGTATAGCCTAAATCTACTCTCTGTTTGGTCACTCCCTTTTGCCTTTGAGATTGCAGGTATTTATAGGAGAAATGCAGAGATTAGAGGAGTATGAAGATAGGAGAAGCTGGATATTTCTGAATTTGAGTCCTCCCCTTATCTCCAAACTTGATTTGATGTGAATATTCAGTTCTGATTTGTAACTTGTTGGCGTGTTGATTACTGAATATAACTTAACAAATGATAGAATTCGAAATAGTGATTAACTTAAGAGTTGTAGCCGTTTAAGTCTTCTTTCTGGATTATCTTGAATCATTAGATTTGAATTTCGGTAGCAAAAGTTATAATTCAAATACTAAAATGTATTCAGTCAGAATCTGAGTCAAATTTGCTTCATCTCATCCGTTGATCTTCTCTCTATCCATTTATCCCTTTAGATTTGGACTCTGTATTTGATGTTATTCTCGGTTGATCTTTAGATTTAACCATTTAATTTATCAAAAACTGAATTTAACCAGTTAGATTTGGGATCATCCTCTTCTAACCAAATAGATCTAGTTAAATCTGAATTTAACTGATATTTATTTGATTTTATCCTTTTTCTCCCCATGATTTTCTTCTATAAAATAGATATCTAAGATAAGAAATTTATCAGATTTATTACATGATAAATGTAAAAATGTAATAAAGAATAATGCAATAAATGTGTGCAATCAGTATGACCTAGGCGCTCATGCCAGACGGAGGAAGATGCACGCTCACTAAGAAGAGCTTGGGGAGAGGCGGTGAAGTTATGATTCCCTAAGGAGAAGACATACATGCCATCCTTAAGTTGTTCCCGTAGTATAGTTTTCCGAGTGGAAAGATCCTTGATAAAATAAGAGTTAGGGTGATATTTGAGTTACTGCCGCCAGGTTATCCACGATGGACTTGACAGACTGGATGTACTCTGACATAGAAGAGGTATCCATCTTAACGGTGTGCAACTGATATTTGAGTTGCTGCACTCTATCTCTGGAGGGTGAGGCAAAGATTCGCTCCAAAGAGCACCACACATCACGAGATGTGGTGAGGCCAACGACATGAGCAAGAACAGCCTTAGTGAGCGAGGAGATAAGCCAACATAAGAGCATCTGATCAAGTTTGATCTAGCGAGTGTATTCTGGATTGATAGTGGGCTGAGCATCCTTCTCGGTAGAAGAAAGGAACTGGATCGGACACTGAGAGGTTCCGTCGACGAGTCCTTCGAGATCGTATAGTTTGAGAATAGGAAGGAACTGGGAATGCCACAGTAGATAGTTTCCCTTGTCGAGTTTGCAATTTAGAAAGTGAGTGTTGGGATTGAGAGTAACCATGGATGCAAGTGTTTGGATGGAGGTGAGGGAAGATGAAGAGAAAATACTCGACATGGTACAGGAGTTGCTCTGATACCAAGATAAAGAAGAAGAAGAAGAAGACTTATTTGTACAAAGACAAGATACCATAAGTTATGGTTCTTGGTTGTATATATATACACATATTAGTCACATGTTTACACTGATTTAGGAGATACAATAGGAAAATATTGACTGAGACTGAGAGAAAGAATGAGAAACACATAGTGCATGAATCCCATGAGTCCCATGTGTTCCTATAATCATGGAGAGATTTTAGGATCTGGTTGATTTCATGAGGGGTGTCTTTCACATGGATTACATGTTTCACATAAGTCACGTGTTGTCATTGATATCTCTAGCAGAGAGGAAGTCCTTCTTTACAGCCACGCATTCATCTCTAACCATAGGAGGTTAGGTCAAGCAGAGAGAAGCCTCTCCATCTCGTTCTCCACAGCGACGATTTAGATCCGGGTATAGTTCATTATCCTTCGAAAAGGTATGTTATCTAAATCTCCTCTATTAAGATTCATCATACATGTTATTTAGATCTATACATAGATGCAGTTGATCCTCTTTTAAAATAAATGAATTCTAACAAGTGGTATCAGAGCATATCTATGCTATCTATGTTATTGAAATCTAATCATGTATGATTATTGTTAATTTTATTTGAGAACTATTATGTTGAAACTATGAATCGAAAAGGACAGATCGAAATAGACGAGGACTGCTGAGGGATTAATTTTAAGTGCTGTTGCTTTTCTTTTAGATTTTTAAACAATTTATTTCATTTTTCTTCTTCCTGCTTTTTGGAAGAGGTGGCTGTTATTGGGAGGATTTAGGTTTTGGTTATTTTTTGAAATTGTTTATTGGCCTTTAGACTCGGATTTTGAGGAATTGATTGTTTTCAGATTATTGAATTGATTATTTTCGGATCATATCCCCGTATGCTTTGCTTAGGGCATTTCAAATTTAATCTTTTCAAAGATAAAAAAATCCAAAGAGCCTCATGTGACAATTGATTATGTAGATGAACACTAAATATGTTGTTTGGGTTAGGAATGAGATAAGTTCTCTTTCCTACTTTAATTGTCTTTTAGTTTAAAAAATCTCTTATAATATTATCTCTTATTTTGATAATAAACAACGAAGTTATGGATTGAGATAGGTAGATTGGATAATTTTTATCCAAAAGACATGAACCCCTATGAGTAGTTGATTTGCTTCTGCAAGAGAATGTTCTCTCTCAGGTTAAATTTTTTGAATTTATGAAAAATTATTCTACAGTTTCATGTGAAGGATATGAAAAAATGTCTTGGCAATTTTTAAATTATCTATTCACGGGAACTATATTTGAGTTTTATATATTATCTATTCATGAGAATTTTTAAATTGCGACAATTTTGTATTTCTTGGAGATTTTCATTTTTAAAAAAATTTACTAAAGAATTTGATCTCTTTGAATCCGAATAAAGAAATTTACCAGTGATTTTCATCAAACAATTAAGGCACGTCAAGTATTCTTCCATCATCTTTTGTGCATGCAAGTAAGATGAATTTTGAATCTCAATAAAAGAGTAAGCTTCTCTTCTTTTATTAAGATATCTTCAGAGATATACATACGTTAGTATTCAAATTTAAAATAAAAATAAAAAAGGGCAGTGATATTCTTCAGTGTCGAAACTATTTGTTTGAACTGGATGCATGTGGTAAATTTGAAAATTTTGTTTTGTATTTTGATTGCATGGAAAATTGTGAAGATTTTTAAAGAATGATTTTGTGACTGAAACACAAATGGTATTAAATAACATATTGATTAAATATATGGTACAATCACAATGAAGATCACAGTGATTAGACATTTCATGTCTTATTTATCCATTTGGTTGCGAATTTTCAGAGATATGTCTATTGGGCCATTTATTTGCTTACAGTTCAAAATTCTTTTATTAAGAAACTGTTCAAGTTGAGAATTATGGTATTGCAAATCTAATTTATAGTATTTGATGATTTGTAATTGAGATGCTGAATTTCATCTAAGTTCAGTTTCTCTTATCTGATTAGATGTATTTGAAATATTAATTGTTGCTATTTAAAATCATGTAATTCCATAAATGATAAGATTCACATACTTTGCAAGTGAACTAATTTCAATATTAAATAGAAAATTTTGATTTACAGATACAAGTATACTTGAAATTCAGTATGTACCATCAAGAACTTTCCTTTTAAGTTTGTATAAGTTTCCTATTAGTTTCTCATAAGTTCATGAAAGTATTTTATCCTATATACGACAGCCTTAGTAAAGCTTTTGACAACTTAAAGTAAATGTGATTTTTCTGATCAAATTGTGAATGTGAATACCATTGCTTGTGTTCAATTAAAGTTTTTAAGGTTTTTCACTAAGGTTTCATCGATGAAAGCAAATATTATCACATTTCATAAAGTACAATGGGGTTTATGTGAGATAAGATTAACGATCGTTTGAGTAAAGCCTAATATGACTAGATATATTTGCCCAATGGTAGACTATTCAGTAACATATTTTGTTTTACTCTTATTTTAGATTCTCTAGCTGTGACCCATTAAGATTGACAGTGGTACTAGATTACATAAAATTTTATATATTATTCAAAAGTGATTATAGAATTTTCAGTAATCTAGTAGGGCAAGATAGACTATACGTGTCGGTAAAATTAGGATAACCCTAAGCTCAAAAAATAGGAAGTGTCTGTAATTGAACCAAACATGGTCAGTCTAGTCTTGAGCATGATTTTATCATTAACTGGGTATAATCATAATTAGTCATTACTCAAAGGTAAGATTAAATTATTGATTGTCGGACCTGCAGAGTGAAAAGGTATTAACCCTGAATACATTAATGCCACTCTGACTCGACCATCCTAAAATTGGATAGGCTCATGATAGTAAATAATTAATGCATATATATTCACATAATTTTATTATGTGCCTGTAAATATTAATCCAGTCAAGAATTTATTTCCGCTGCAGTTATAGGTCTCACCTTAATTCAGAAGCACTTAACTGGAATAAAAACTTTGACAAACTCAAATTATTCATCATGAAAGATGAAACTCCAGATAGAATTGTGTTGTCTTGACTATAATTTTGTACTAACTGAAGACAAGCCTATTATTGACTGAATAGCTACCGATGCTCAAAAGGCAGTAACTTAGATACCCATTGACAAATGAATCAAAGCCAACAAAATAAGTATTCTCATAATTAAGTGTTCTATAGCTCCCATTATGTCTAGTGAAATTCTTGAAAAGGAGAATGCTAAAGATTTGCTTGTGATTATAAAGCAGCAATTTGAGGGACCTGCCAAGGGTAGGTAGTATAATGGAGTTTATTGGAGCTTTTTGCCAAGTTTTAAATTCTTGTCATGTTTTAGATTTGAAAGAAACTTTTTATGTGCCATCTTTGAGGCATACTTTGATCTATATTCTAGACTAATTTCTTTTAGATATGATATCATTTTAAGAGTTCTGGTTGTGGTGATAATTTGAGTGAATCTGGTTTTATTATCTTCATGGTGATTATGTTGATTCTGATTTGCTGGTTGATGGTTTATTCAAATTAGTGTTGGATGCATCATATGAGCAGTTTTTCTCAAAACGTTTTGCTTACTTCTGCAAAACGTTCAAAGATTTTCTTACAGTTCTCTATGTTGTGGCATCAAAGTCTTGGGCATGTTTCCAAAGAAAAATTACACTTCCTTGTAAAAAGAGGTGTTATTGGTGTAAATCGCCTAGAGGGGGGTGAATAGTGACAAGCTATTCAAATGCAAAACTAATGCGGAATTAAAACTAATTTTGAAAACTAAAATTATAATGCAAACACACAACGCATAACCAAAGAGTGTAGCCGAATTCCCGGTGAAGGGCCCTGAACTATCTCCTCAAGATTCCTCTAGATTAAGAGTTGAGGTACCACTATGCCTCTCTTGGTTAAATACAAGTGTGAGCAAATAATCCCACGTATATATATATGTATATATATATATGTATATATATATGTATATATATATATGTATATATATATGTATATATATATATATGTATATATATATGTATATATATATATGTATATATATATGTATATATATATATATGTATATATATATATATATATATGTATATGTGTGTGTGTGTGTATAAAACAAGAGAATATCAAGCATATAAGAGATATGAACAATAAGAACATGTAAGATATAAAACACAAGTTGAGAAAGAGATGTGCAATCACAAACACGGGATAATTGTTTCGAGATTCGAGCACACTTGCTCTACGTCCCCGCCTTCAACAATATGACAGATTTTCACTAAAATCGATCCCGCATGATCACTCGGTGCTGCAACACGTACAACAAGCTCCCTTAAGAACTCTTGGATCCGCAAGTCTCTCATTTGTTCCCACAAGAACAACACACGCAAGCACACTAGCTTGCCGAGGCCGCACCTCTACAATGAGTTTCCTCAAGAACTCTATACACCGCGAACCCACAAGTTCGCCTCCTCAATTACAAAGATATAAACTTGATGATCTCTACGCTTTGATCACCAAAACACTCTCACAAAAAATGATCCCTAGAGGATAAATATAGCAATGGAAGTTCAAGTTTGTGTGACAAAACAAGAAATAGTTGTGGTGGAAAACTCAAGAAATCTCTTTTAAAAACACTCTAAAAATATTCTCCTTTTGATATAGAAGTTTTAGCCCAAAAATATATGGAGAAAAACCCTAAGAGAGATAGGAAAATTGGCTTTAAAACTTCTCAAAATTCTTGTGTAAAACTAGCCAAAACAACTCTCATTTATAAAGCTACAAAAATTAGTCGTTGGGGCAAATCCCCAGGCCAGATGACCTGTCGGTCGACCGGCCGGTGTAGACTGTCTAAAAATCACTAAGGATAAGTCATCAGAGAGCAGAGTCTGTACTCCAGACGCAAGGCTAATCAGAGCCATTTATGCAAAATCAAAACGTAGGGCTCAAAATCAGTGCCCCAGTTTCAATGCAATGGCCAAAACGTAAGGCTTAAAGGCCGCGTCTCCACTTCACTATAGCACCAAGACACGCGAAGCGAATTCCGCGTCTCCACTTCATTACAACACAAAGACATGTGGAGCGAGGTCCGCGCCTCTGTTTCACTGCATTAGTCAAAATGTAGAGTTCGATGTCTGCGTCTCCACTTCGCTGCATTGATCAAGACGCAGAGCTCGAAGCCCACTGCAGTACCAAGACGCAAGGAGAGAAGCCCACGTCTTGATATCACTGCAATCTCAAGACGCAAAGTCTGAAGCCCGTGTATGGTAGAGTTCGAAGCCCGCATCTAGCAAGGTTCGAAGTCGGCATCAAAAATGTGAGACTCGAAGCCCGCATTTCAACTAAGAGAAGCCCTATGTTTCGGTTATAACTGCCCTCATTACTGGGTCAATTACTGCCCACGTAATGAGGGGAGTTTGCTCCCATCATGGAGGATTTTTAAGGGACTGTTTTACCCCTGAAACCCCATAAAAATAGCCTAGTTTGCTACTGAAGAGAGGTCGGGAAATTGAAATCGGTTGTAAGTTTTTGCTGAACTTTTAGTCAAGAGATTTCGGATCAGAATTTGCAGCTGAGGAATACTAAAGAGTTCAACTCTTTTAACAACTTGCTGAGTCTAAGTTATTTTTGCCTCAAGTCTCTTTGAGATTTCATTAGACAGGAGCTACGATACTTCGTCTATAGTCTGAAGAAAAGATTCCCATAAGACACTGATGTTCACCCGGTCAACGAAAAATAGGATTCACTTTCCACCGCTACATCAAGAACCCAGTATTAAATAAAGAGAAGATTTGAGCTTGAATATTTTCTCTCTCTTGTAATCGGAATTGTTTGAGATTGTTGTAATCTTTCATTGATTCAAGGAAATTTTACTACTCGTATTCCCAAATTAATTTTTCCTGAGGAAACAAGAGATGGCGATTCTGCTGGGGACTACTTTCTCTACTGATGAGCAAGTCGTGACGCAAGGTCACGTTACCTTCATGGGAAGAACGATCGAATCGTTTGTCGTGGAATTCGACCAGGCAAAGCATGAAGAGTTCCTCTCTTTAGGCTCCAAGATCCCTAGGGCGCGGAAGAACCGCAAGGTCTTCTCGGAGATCCGTTTTTAAGTCTCTTCAAAGACTTCTCTAAAGTTGGCCTGCACAGAGAGCATCATTGCTGGCCGCATCACACGTAAGGCCCATGTCAACGTCTTCCACGAGACCCGTGAGGTCATCATTGTTGAAGGTCAACCTGACCACGCCCTTCCTCTTTCTTAGCTCCAGTTACCACGGGTTCCCAACAACCTGTACAGCGTAACTGGAATGCCGAACGTCAACAGAGGCGACGCGCACGTCAGCAACAGACTCAAGAAGCTGGAACAACTATCTGTCCAATAAATACAGAATGCAAGGCTCATGCCTGTGTCCCTTCTGAGCTGCATAGGATGTGCGAAGTCTGCGTTTGGAGACCAAAATGCGAAGCTCAAGAAGCTTACATTTTTGAGGTCTCATTTCTTAAGCGCGGCGTTTAGCGACGCGAAATCTGTGTCTCTTCTCAGAAACATGAGACCCGTGTCTCTGCCATAGAACGCGGGACTCAGAAAGTCCGCGTTTCCTAAATGTCGCTGGCCGAACGTGACAATTAGCAACGCGAGGTCCGCGTCTCTTCTAAGCAGAGGCACGAGACCCGCGTTCCAAAGCCAAAACGCGAGAGCCGCATCTTTTCTACAGAATGTGAGCTCCGCATATCTGAAACCTGCGTTTCAGATCTGCGATGCAAGGTTAGTTTTCAGAAGCTGAAAAGCCTTCAAAAACTCGAGGCTAGTCTCTTTGATTCCCCTTCGACGGATCTAAGGGATTATCTGATAAAGAAGAGGAGTGCTCATCAAATCGCTCCATCATGTTGTTGTAATGGCTCATCCCAGTAATGCTCTCATAATATCACTGCAGCTCGTATGTAAGCAAGCAGTCGGTATTCAGACGATTAACGTCAAACTCCCGATCAGCCAAAAGGCGCCGTTCCCGGATAAAGAGAACCTTCTCTGATATGGAGTACTCCGAAGTCACTGCGAATAAGATGGGTCCAAGCACTACTCCAAGCAGAAGTAAAGAAAAGCAGCCAATAGTCAACTCTGACAAGTCTGACGTCGAACCGAAAGTAGTGTACCAGCATACCCGCACTCGAACTGGCATGGTAGCCCCAGTCGATTACAGTGCCCTAGCCCGGGGCATTGAAGTAAGTGAATCACACTCTGCCATTATGGAATTGCAGGCCCTGAACTCTTCTGTAGAGAAGAAAACTTTCGCATATATGGCAAACACTCCTGAGGAGATGGCCAGGCGCTTTGAACAGCAAGCCCAGGCCCAGAGGGAACAACTCGAAATGATTCACGCCCAACAAGAATCTATCGACACCCTCAAGTAAATGCTTTCACAATTGCTTGAGGGCAGGAGAAGGCTGAAGCCCAAGACTCCTTCTAAGAAGGCTTAGGGTAAATGGAAGGAAGGAGAGAGCTCGTCTTCTGTGCATACAGAGGGGGAGGAACAGTCTAACTCCGAGTCATCTAAATCTCTGTCCGAAGAGGGAGGCAATTCAGAGAATGGGAGCACTCATTCTAAAAGAATGAATAAACTGGAACAGCGTCTAGAAGCCCTCACCAATCGAAAAGGTCTCCAAGAAGCAGAAGTGGTCTGACCGTACCCAGCTGAGTGGGATCTTGTCCCGTACCCTCTTAAGTTCAAAGCTCCGACCCTATAGGCCTTCGACGGCAAAGGGTCATCGAACCGACACATCTACTACTTCAAGTCTCACAGAGGAAATGTAGTAGCAAATGATACCATCTTGGCGCATTTGTTCATCGGTACTCTGCAGTGACTCGCCTTTGAATGGTTCATGAAACTCCCAAAAGGCTTCATCAAGAACTGGGATGATTTGGAGAAGCTTTTCCTTATATGCTTCTTCAAAGATGACTCAGAGGTTACCATGCCAACCCTCCTGGCAACAAGGCAACGAAAAGGAGAGTCATTTAAAGCATTTGTGGAGAGATTTTAAATATGACATTCCGATGTCCTAGCGGTATGACCCAGGCCACCCTGGTGGAAACCGTCACAATTTGCAGACCTCACTCCTAACCCAGATAGGAGTTGCTGAAAGCCGTACATGAAAACAGTTAGTCCAGCAGGGCGAACAGGCAGAAGAGATTGTCATCAGGGTTAAGGCAGAAGAAAACAAGCCCAGACCCGAAAAGTCAACAAGGCGTATGTTGGAAGTATCTTTCCAATAAAAAAGGAAGGATACATTGGCGACAGAGACGAAGTCTCCCGTTAAACCTTAGCCGACCGAGGGGGTAGTTCTTCAAGTCAGCTGTGCGCCAACAGGCAGTGCTCCTTCAAGGACGAGCATATCGATTCGTTGTGCAAATTACTCAACAAGAGTAACAGATTAAAGCTTCCTGAAGCTAGACGTCCCGAGGAGGTTGGCAAGACCCAACTACTGCTTGTATCATAGGATGCTGGGGCACCCTACTAAGAGTTGTTATATCTTCAAAGACATTTTTCAAGCTCTGATTGATGCGGAAGTGCTCAAGCTCCGCGAAGAGCAGAAGAAAGTGACACCTAACATGACGTCATTTCTTCAGTTTGGGGTACAACCTCCAACGCCAGCCGGACCATCCCGAAAGGGGAACTAAGGGTACTCAACATAGATGCACATCACCAACAGGAGAAATGTCTTATACTTGTTCTGTCTCTCAGGGAGAAATCATGTGGGTTCATCCCGACCTTGTGGAAAGCCCAGTGGACTATTATTACCAACAGAAAGTTCAAAGGCATGGCAAAAGCTTCACCTTCCAATGTGGTATGCGCTTTCTCCCGGGAAGTAGAGACTGATGTCCCTTTACTAACCGACTCGAAGGAGGAGACAATCGTCCTAGCTGCAGAGCTGAATGCACCGCTCATAGCCAAAACCCGTTCGGGTCAGTCATATTTGAAGAAATACGACGAGACGTGGCAAATCCACCTAAACTCACCCCTGAACCGACCAAGCAATCCATGAAGCAACCCGTGGAGAAGCAAAAGGAGATTCGATATGCTAAGGCCCTCCCGAAGGATAAAACAGAAGGATCTTCGGCATCTTACCGCTTTAATGTCTTGGCTCAATTGACCAACATCCCTGCCAGGATCATCCTTTACGAGCTCCTGAGACTATCAAATCAACAATAGAAGCTCTGAGAAAAGGTTTAGCTGATGCTGAGGTCTTTATGGCCCAGATTCTGGTTGAACCGCAGGAGGATGATGAAGAAGACTGCCTCCACGCTTCTCAACATGCCTGTATCACCTTCATTCCAGGAGACCTGCAGGTTAAGGGGAAACATGATAGGCCCCTGTACTTCATAGGGAATATTGGATCGTCTGAAGTGAGCCGCATTCAAGTAGATCCAGGATCTGTGTTGAGTATTATGTCCTGCCGGGTCATGCAGCACTTGGGGATCCCCACTTACCGATTGAGCGCCACCCAAACCATCATTTATAGTTTCAACGCCAATGGTACGCGCCCAATAGGGAAGATCTAACTCAAATATTAGATCGGGGACCTAAGATCTGAAGTGACATGCTATGTTATTGACGCCGACACTTCGTACAATTTGCTGCTGGGACGACCGTGGATTCATTACAACTCCATCGTCCCTTCTACTCTCCATCAAGTCATGAAGTATATTGATGGAGATGAAAAAGTCCGAACATTGATCGCCGAAAGGCATCCATTCAAGGGGGGAGAGAACTCTTCACAGACTCCCTCCTATACCAAGATTCTCTGGAGATGAACGTGAATTCCCAACCAGAGGAACCAGACTCTGGTAACGAAGCTGATATTGAACCAGAGGCAGAGGAAGAGGAAGAATGTCTTGGGAGCTGAACCCACTTGTAACAAGCATTAATAAGCTCGATGTCAATAACACAGCCAATGATGCAGGCAAATGGTATATTAATGAAGAATTATATTTGGCTTACCTTTCTGTGTTTGTTTCTGATTCTGTGCCATCGGATAATAGTACCGTTCTAGGTGATGACCCCTAGTTGGCAATAGATGCCCTGACATCATTGCATGTACCGGTGAGCTCATCCCTCATGGAATATCAAGGTGTCAGTGATGCACAAGGATCTTTATTCAAGGTCCCAACAAAACGTAAAGGCCAAAGACCAATCCTTTTCGGAAGAGTCCAGTCCAAGTCAATAACTTGTGAAGACTCAGAAAGCGAGAATGAACCCTCTCAATTCTCTCGTTATGAGCCAAATGTACTCAGAACGTGGAGACATGGGATATGACCTAACAAGTAGTCTTTGCTTGAACTTTGGCAAAGGAAGAAGAACACTGCTTCGATCCTTCATTCCAATGGGGAAAGCCCCTGATTATTATCATCGAACTCGTAGGGGGTTGGGATATGTGTCAACTCCAATTCTGTCAGCCTCTGGGTCTGAAAAGTCATTATACCATAATCACTTATCAGGCACGTTATCATGGGAGTCAGACGACAGTGTCGGCAGCATTTTCAAAGAACTTTCAGTAAACATGGTTTCAACAAACCACGCGGAAGATGGAGATGAAGAGATGATCTAGTCAAATACAGATCCTTGGATCAAACACCTAAACACTCTCTGGGATATTAGCTTCGAACAACGCGAATCACCCACAGATACTCAGATTAATCTGGGAGATAAGGCTAATCCTAAGCCTATCTTTATAAGAGAGAGTTTATCACCATCCAAGAAAGAAGACTAATATCTCTTGTGTGGGAGTATATAGATGTTTTTGCTTGGAACTACGAGAATATGCCCGGGCTTGATCCTCAAGTGGCTATGCATTGTCTCAACATCAATCCGGATGCGAAGCCCATCAAACAACCGTAGCAACAGTTCCGCCCGGAGATAATGGAAGCAATCTAATCGGAAGTCAAGAAGCTTATAGTCTCTAGCTTAATCAGGAAAGAACAACACCCTGATTGGGTAACTAATATTATCCCTGTCACCAAGAAGAATGGGAAGATCCGGGTTTGTATTGACTTCTGTGATCTAAATGAGGCATGTCCTAAAGATGAGTTCCTCTTCCAATCATGGATGTCATGATCCACAACACGTGTGGGTTTGAACGGATATCTTTCATGGACGAATTCTTAGGATACAATCAAATCAAGATGTATCCTGACAATGAGAAGCATACATCTTTCAGGATGCCATTGGGGGTATATTGTTATACTGTCATGCCCTTCGGATTAAAGAACGCGGAGGCAACATACCAGAGAGCTATGAATGCAATTTTCATGAGTATATAAGTAAAACAGTTGAATGCTACGTTGACGACATTGCAGTGAAAAGTCGTGTCAAAGGCGATCACATAGCAAATTTGAAGACAGTATTCGACATCATGCGGGCGCATCAATTGAAGATGAATTCCACCAAATCCTTCCCGGGGATAGCCAGTGGTAAATTTTTTAGGCTTGTTGTTACATCCAAACGAATCCACTCGACCCAGAAAAAGTCCACCCTGTCCAGGAGATGCAACCTCTAAGGAATCTCAGAGAGCTTAGAAGATTGCAAGGGCGATTAGCATATATCAGAGGTTTATCTCAAATCTCTCAGGACGATGCCAAACCTTCACCAAATTGATGAAAAAGGGTGTTTCATTCATCTGGGATGATGCGTACTAATAAGCGTTTGAGAAAATCAAGCGGTACCTCATGCAATCACCTATCCTTACAGCTCTAGTGTCAGGCTGATATATGTATGAGCGATGAATCATTCTTTAGGAGCTTTACTAGCCCAGAATAATGATCAGGGACACGAATAGGCAATCTACTACCTGAGTAGAACTATGATCGGAGCCAAAGATCGGTGCAACCTGATTGAAAAAGAATGCTTGACATTATTATTGGCCATCCAGAAGATGTGATACTACTTGGTGGGCCAAACCATACGCCTCATATTAAAAGTCAATCCTTTAAGATTACCTATGATGAAGCCATCATCACTTAATGGTCGATTGGTGAAAAGGGTCATATTGCTCTCCCAATATGAGATGCAATTCCTGCCACAAAAAGCTGTGAAGGGACAGGGGGTGACAGATTTTCTAGCTCAGCATCCAGATTCAAGAGCGACCAAACTTTATGAGGATCTCTCAGATTAGGTCGCTGAGGTTTGCTTCACCCAGACATCTTTCAAAAGACATGTGTGGCAACTCTTCTTCGACGACGCATCGAGAACGAATCCTCAAGGAAATATTGTAGCAGGAGTGAGGGTAGTACTTGTCTCCCCACATAACTACGTAATCTCTCGTGCATTCTCATTAACTGAGTCGTGTTCCAACCTGTAGCGGAATACAACACTCTCTTGATCGGGATGCATATCGCCGATGAGATTGGTGTTAAAAATCTTGAAGCATACGGTGACTCAAAACTCATCATTAATCAAGTTTGCGAGCAGTACGAGGTCAGACATGAAGTCTTGGTACCCTATCATAACACAACTGTTTGCATGGCAGAGAGGCTCAGAAACTTCTACATCAACCATGTACCTCACCAGTAAAATGCGCATACAGATGCACTGAAATCTCTCGCCGCTTCCTTGGCTCTTCCACCCAGAGCAGCAGAGAAAATACTTGTCTACAACCATGACTTGTATTGTTCACGATTCGTTTTTGAAGACCACCAGAAACCGACAAGAGACCTTCAAGTCAAAGAAGCTCTAGAGACTTCAACAGCTCCAGAGATCAAGGATTGGCAATTCTCGTACATCGACTACACATTGTACAGTATTTTACCTGATGACCCTAAAGAAGTGGCTACTATTAGAAGGAAAGCCTCTAATTCTATTACAATGTGATCACGAGAATACTATATCGCCGATGCATGATGGAATCCTCCTCGCTTCCTGTGATATAAAAAGGCGCCGGAAATACTCAAAGAGGCTCACGACGACATGTGTAGAGCTCACCAACCTTGTCCAAAACTTATAGATCGACTCTGAAGACTTGGATATTATTGGCCAAAAATGATCCCTGACGCCATCGCTTATGCTAAGCGATGCCATGCTTGTCAGATCCATGGTGACTTCATTCATCAGGTACCAGGACATCTTTGCCCTATAACTTCTCCATGGCCATTTGAAATGTGGGGAATAGATGTGGTTGGTCCTATCAGCCCGCCTTCATCCAAAGGACATCAGTTTATCTAGTCATAACTGATTACTTCTCTAAATGGGCTGAAGCTATCCCATTGAGGGAGGCAAAGACATCTAACATGATCAAGGTCATAAAACATCACGTGGTCTACCGCTTTGGTGTGCCACGATGGATTGTCCATGATAATGGGTCTGAGTTTGTCAGCCAAGCCTTTTAGAGATTCTGCGACAAGTTCAGGATCCAGAGTGTGTCTTTAACGTTATACTATCCAGCTGCTAACAGCCTTGCAGAAGCTTTCAATAAAGACCATTGGGAAACTTCTCAAGAAATTTGTCTCTAAGAGCCAACGTGACTGGGACGACAAATAAGGTGAATGCTTATGGGCTTATCGCACGATAGTGAGAACCCAACGAAAGCTACACCGTTCTCTTTGGTATACGGATGTGAAGCAATACTTCCACTAGAGATCCAAATGCTATCTCTACGCGTCGCCTTGACAACGGAGATGATAAATGAGGAGAAGCATCGACTGCGACTCCAAGAGCTAGAGGCTTTAAACGATAAACACCTGCAAGCTCAATAGCAAATCGAGCTTTATCAAGCTCGAATTACCAGAGCCTTCAACAAGAAAGTTAAGGAGCGAACTTTCAAGAAAGGTGACCTTATCTTAGCAGTCAGTAGACCCATGGTGATGACACATTAGACCAAAGGGAAATTCCAGTCGAAATGGGAAGGACCATTTGTAGTGGAGTCGGTCTACTCAAAAGGAGCATACCGTCTTACAACCTCAGACAGTAATACACTCATGATGCCGATCAACGACAGATTCTTGAAGAAATATTATCTTTTATAGGATTCTTCCCCTGATCAGGTTAACATTACACCTCTGATCAAAACTTTCAGATCCAAGATATTTGAAAGAGCGCCAAAGAAAAGCTTCTTTCTTCCTTCATTGGATCACATAACGGTCGAGCAGTGTCGAGTCGATCGAACGTTGGTTACATCATGATGCATGACATAAACATAGAAGAAGAAACAAAGTGCGAAACTTCAGCTTTAGTTTGTTACTCTTCCCTAGTTTTCCTATGAACCCGATAGGATTCTTCCCCTGATCAGGTTAACATTACACCTCTGATCAAAACTACCAGATCCAAGATGTTTTGAAGAGCTCAAAAGAAAAACTTCTTTCTTCCTTCACTGGATCACATCACGGTCGATCAGTGTCGAGCCGATCGAACGTTGGTTACATCAGATGCATGATGTAAACATTAAAGAAAAACAAAGTGTGAAACTTCGGTTTTAACCTTGCTACTCTTCTCTAGTTTATCTATGAACATCCGACGCTTCTGACGGCTAAAGATAGAGGAAAATGTTAGTTTTTAAGTCCAACATCAGTTCTCAACAACTCATCATGCTGAGGGGAATAGCATGGCTAGCCCAACTTAAACGGTAGTGGTAAAGGCATACCAAATCCGTTGATAACTGAGGATTTGCTAAAAATCATAAAGGACTTAATTCTATCCTCTCCTCCAAAATCTCTTTCAAATTCTCGTCCACAGAATGGTAGGACCATAAGAATACCTTTATCCATTTCCCAGACGAAATGAACAGAGACTTATCACGTTAACAATAAACCTCTAGCAAGCCATTTCTATTTTGATCTACAGTGGTGTCAGTTAAGTTAACATTAAACCTCTGACGATAAGACCTACTCAGAATCAGTGTTTGTCACGTTAAATATTATACCTCTGAAAATTCATGCTGTTTTCCACCAAAATCACCTACTAATTCCCTTCCATAGAATGGTTGGTCCACAAGCTCAATCACTGCTATGTTAACATTACATCTCTAACAGCGAAAAGTTTCAATACTCCCCAGCGAGTACAAACATCACTTGTCAATTCTCGTCAATAGAATGACAAGTCCTCAAAATTGCTCATATCACAAAATAAACTCTTGTCAAGTTAACACTACACCTCTGACATTTCAACATCACTTGTCTTTTCTCGTCAATAGAATGACAAGTCCTCAAAATACTCATATCGCAAGACAAACTCTTGTCAAGTAAACACTACACCTATGAAATTCCAAACTTCACTTGTCAATTCTCGTTAATAAAATGACAAGTCCTCAAAATTGCTCATATCGTAAATTAACTCTTGTCATGTTAACATCACACACCTGACAAATTACTGTTAAGTTTAATATTACACCTCTAACAATGATTAAGTTGTTGCCAAGTTCAACATTAAAGCTCTGATAGCCACTTTCCTCTGGCTTCTATATCGAAGCTGAGATGAATGATGCTAAGTTTAACATCACACCTCTAGTATCCAGTTCATTGTTAAGTTCAACAATACACCTATGACAATGACTTTCCTCGAACTTCCGTATCGAAGTCGAGATGACTAATGCTAAATTCAAAATCAAACCTGTAGCATTTTCTCCGCTGCCAAGTTTAATACTACACCTATAACAGTGATATTTTCAGTTTCCCAAACGAAACTAAAATTCCTGTGGAGCTAAGTTAACATCACACCTCTAGCTCACAACCTTGTCATGTAAATATTACATCTCTGACAAGATTCAATCCAAAGTGTTAAGTTAATATCACACCTCTTACTGTAAAAACTTTCCTAGATCACCAATGAGTCTAGTCTTACTTGTTATTCTCGTCAATAGAATGGCAGGTCCACTTAAAATCACTGTTAGGTTAATATCATACCTTTAATAGTGTTTCCATTAATCCCTAGCTGAGTCTTAATTACGTTAATACTAAACCTCTGATGAAGACTCATTCATAATCCTCTACGGGGTGACAACTTCACTTGTCGTTCTCATTCATAGATTGGCAAGTCTACAAATTCACTATTCTACTCCTGTCAAGTTAATATCACACCTCTCACAGTAATCTTAAATTCTTTAAATGGAATTTTTCTAACTTTTGACTTGCTAAGTTAAAATGTTACATTTCTAGCAAATCAAAAGTAATCACTTCTACTTGTCTGATTTTCAAAAAAAAGGGAAGTCAAGACATGTAAGAAGACCAAAAAAACTGTCACTTTTATTAATATTCAAAAATATGAAAGTAATACAAAACGCTCTCTTATACATTAAGGTTGAGTGTTACAATAAAGGAGTATAAAGAAGTCCCTCTTGCTTAGCAAAAGGCTACACTCTCTTCTCGAAATATTAAAGATACACGAAGCGCATTCTCTTGACTATGGCTGAGAACAGCGGATCAACTTTCTCTCCTCTTGAGAACAATAGTGTTTCTTGAGGTCGAAATGAAAGGGAGCATTTTGATTTCACCCGACCAACTGGTGTGAAGGTT
Source organism: Agave tequilana (assembly GCA_038442645.1). Lineage (NCBI taxonomy): Eukaryota > Viridiplantae > Streptophyta > Magnoliopsida > Asparagales > Asparagaceae > Agave > Agave tequilana. The sequence goes on along the minus strand of JAVJIF010004302.1, from coordinate 116,572 downwards.
TTCGCAAGGCTGTTTTTCTTCGCTTAATGGGAAGCTCACCACCAGAAAGTCATCCAATGAGCATGGGTTTTTTTGTCGCTGTCACTTCTTTGAGTAACATTGGTGAAGGGAGGATCTGAGACCTTATTGGTGACGTCCTCTTTCCTGTGACCTTCACACGCGCCATACTCACTGTAACCAGGAAGGATCCAAGACATTACTGGTGCATCATGTCCAATAAGGCCTTGATGTGTGTCTACAACCGCACAGATCTTCCTTGTCCTTGGACAGAAGCTCTGACTTTTCGAGTGCTCGCTAATCGAACAAGCTGGCCGATCCAAATATTCTCCCATGAACCTGGCAAGGATGCTGGAACCAGCACCATCGATATGGCCAAGACTTGTAAGAAACAAAATCCCAAGGTTAAAATCCTGTAAAGACAGAAAATAGGAAGCCAGGAGCACAAACGCGGGGCTAAAGTCATGAATCCCAGACACGGATCTCACGGATGCAAGGATAGAAAATATAGATTGTAGTCTGATATTAGACTCGCATCTGATACGTGAGACGCGAGGATATATCAAATACGCGGACGCGGGTCTTAAAACTGTCTAAAGTGGCTTTAAGACGCAGAATTCTTCACACTCGCGTCTGAGAGGCAAAGTTTGCCACATCCGCGTTCAGAGATCTCAAAAGAGCAGACTTAAAATTTTCTAAGTCAAGAACCCCAAATGCGAGCCTCATATACAAAACTCGCGTTTTAAGTCTCCAAACGCAGAGTTCACCACACTTGCGTCTGAAGTACTTGAGACTTAGACTTTGAAATCAATAGGCCCGCATTTCATCAAATAACGCGAAAGGCGCGTTCGCAGAGCATGGACTCATTAATCTCAAAGAAAGGATTTCAAAAAGGGATTAAGAGACGAAGTCTCTTCATGGCTGGTGATGTCAGAACTCCAAGAAACCAAGTTTTATCATAGCAAAAGTCATTTCCTACCTGACGAAAAATTCTCTAGAAGTTAGACTTCGTTTGCCAAGGCATGGTCATGAAAGCACTTAAAGCAAGGCTTTTTGAAATCACTTATGAGTGGTAATCTTCGGAGAAGATTGAAAAAAGTATTAGAGCTTTGGGTTATTTTTGTTCCTCATAACACATGCCCTTGAAGGGAAGGAGGACAATCAAGACGGAGTTCTTCTGAGCATATGCCCGCGAAGAAAAATAGTCAAGATGAATGACGTTAAGAGGCTATGGACTATTTATAGGCTCACTAAATGGCCTATAATTAATGGCATAAAAATCAAAGCCATTCTTAAGGGTCAAAACTATTAGCCTTAATTCCTACGCGAATATCAAATCTAGTATAGATGAGACACGTGGCTTTTTGCTCCGGGCCAAAGACACAAGTTCCCAACAGTCAACGCTGACTTAAAATTAAAAAATCCAACAAAATCTTCAAGTCGGATTGCATGGGACGCTTTGAAGGCTGCGTCCTGAAGTCCGCGTCCTTTCAAAGGCTTGAAGGCTATGTCCTGAAGTCCACGTCCTTTCACAAGCCTGAATGCCGCATTCCTTTTATTAAATTGGAAAAACGCAGGCCTGCGTTTCTCTCAATGATCCAGAGCCGCATCCTCTCAGCGAGCCATAGCCGCGTCCTCTCAGTGATCCAGAGCCGCGTTCTCTCGGTGATCCAGAACCATGTTCTCTCAGCGAGCCAGAGCCGCATTTCTCTCAATAGTTCAGAGTTGCGTCTCTCTTGATAAATCAGAGCCACGTCTCTATTACAAATGAGAGCTGCGTCTCATTCACAAACTCAACGCTGTTTGAGTTTCTTTTCTATCATTCATGGCCGCGTCTCAACAAAATGACTAAGGACTGCGTTTTCACAATAGTCAAGGATTGCGCTATGAAAGCTGAGTTCATCCACCATTAAAGAGTCCGTCTGATTCTCAAATGCAAAGAAAGAATAAAGAGGAGACAAGAATTTGATAACTTTTATTGTTTGAATTAAAAATGATAAAAGTAGTACAAACACTCTCTTATTTGACAAATAGAGTGTTATAAAAAATGGGAAGATACAAACAGGAAGTAGGCTAATATTGCTCCACCAAAGAATAGATCCGTTTCTGGAGGTGTTGCATCTCCTGCTGGCGTGCCTTCTCAACTTTCGCCCAAGCTTGAATCCACAACTCTTTCTCTGATAAGAATCTCTTCGTAGCCAGCTGCGCTTGAAGAGACTCCAACTTGAAAAAATGGACAGTAAGATCTTATTGGACCACCTTCTTAGCAGCTTCCAGCCCTTCCAGCCTTTCTCTGGTAGCAGCAAGCTTCTGCTCGTTGATTTGAATCAAGACTTGTGCCTTGGCAATAGCCACCTGATTAGTCTACAGTTCTGCATCATTATATCACATTTTCCCACCGATTTATGAATAAAATGTCGGTCTAAACCGTGTTTTGGTCTCTCTTGCAGATAATCAAGACAAGGAGGGCAAATGGGTAATAAGAGCTTAATTATACCAATTTTCAGGTAATTAAATCCGCATTTCTTGGAGGCCAAGTAAGGGATCTTCTAGAAGATACATTGAACCTAGACCCTTGCGCACGTTAGACGAATATACAGATGAAAATACCTGAATCGGAGCATATCTAGAAGGTCCCGAAGCGCCGCGCATCCCCGCACCAAACCAGGGACCTAGGTCCCTGGTATTGTCGCGAAAACACGGCAATAGTCACATTTCTGCGGCAAGGTGGTGGAGTCACGCGTCGATCTTCGACGCGTGGCCTTGTCTCGTCTTCTGGAACCTCCTTTTGCCTATAAATATGGTAGGGCTTGGCCGAAACGCAAGCAGATTTGGTTTTAGGCTAGGTTTCTCTCTTCTAGCTGCAGATTAGGATTTTCTTTCTCTTTTATTTTGTATTTTCATTTTGTTTTTAGATCTTATAGTAGGGCTGAGAGATTCAGAGAGAGATAGAAAGATATTGATGTGGTAGATGGTGACAATCTATGTAAAGGTGTCTCCTTTCTTCTCCAATGTAATCTTTTCCATCTTCTACATGATGCTTAGCTAGATTTTCTTCTCATAGTGACTAAGTACTAATCACTAACTAGCTAACCACTTACTTGATAATCCACATGAATCTAGTAGCCTCTACAAGGCCTTGCTCTTGCAAGAGCCATTGATGGCTCATGATGATGGGTTCTAACATCTAACTTGCTAACCAAGCTAACTCTCTTATTTCATGCTTGCTTCTAATGGTTTGATGATCTAATGTTTGTATTAGCTTGCTCTTGATGCAAGTTTGAATGTGAAGAACCATCTTATTTGCCATGCTTTGTATCGTCTCTTGAAGTCAAGGATTAGTGATGGCCAAGAATCCATGTGATGCAACTATCACTAAGAGGTTAGCATGTTAGTGGAGTAATTAGGAGTTAGAAACCATGAGATTTCTTTCATAGCATTTCTCATTCTTTTCACTTTGTTTTAAGAATCATTTTCAAAACCTTTTTATCATTTTCTTATCAATGTTTTCACCAACTTCTTAGTTCACCTTTATTTCATCTTCTTCTCTATTTTGTTTTCCAAATCATTTCTCTTTTATTTTCACATCACTATTTCATCGCCCTTCTTACCTATCACTTCTGGATTTCTTTTCTTTCTCTTTTTCTAATTCTTTAACAAAGAAGAAACTGTTAACATAATACGTGAATAAGAACTGTTAATGCTTCTATCGCCTCCCGTCCCTATGGATTCGACCTGTTGAGCCAATGCTATAACGGAAGTATCGAGAGAACATTAGCACGCACGCTTTTTCACTGATTTCATAAAACACACATTTCAAGTGCTGGTCCCGTCCCGATCAAATTTTTGGCGCCGTTTTCGGGGATGGGAATGGTTTTGATTTCACGTTTTTGTTAACATTTTCTTCTCTGTTCTGGTGTGCAGGACAATCTTTACAGGAGCTTAACAATGCAGAACAAACACTAGCTTTGCATCTCCCTGCTCTAGAAAGCAGGGACCCAGCTTCTAAAGAAAAGCCACGCAAACGCGACTTTTGCCGTGGAAACGCGGCGAATTCGTGTTCATTGTGTATCTTGTTGTGCTGGGCTGTGTTCATTGTAATAGCTAGTGGATCTGTACTATTACTTTCCTACTTTAATTGCCTAAATACTGCAATAAACTAAAGAACTAAAATACGATATTTAGACATTTTTAAAAGCGGTTTAGACATTTGCATTTAGGCACGTGTCAATTCAATTCCAATATATTGTATTTTGTTCTGTTGTTGTGATCTGGACTGAGGTGTACATATGGCATTACATATAGAATAGGACAAACACGCGGGTGATTTATCGCTTTGTGTTCTACTCTTGTCTATATTGCACACTTGAACGAAATTAAATTTAGGGCAAAACCCATACAAGATAAGGTGGGGATTTCATCACCCTTCCTTAGCCCAAAAACCACCTCCCTACTCACACAACCCAAGCCCAAATAAAAATTGATAGACATTGGCCCCTAGGGACATCTCGAACTCATTAAGAGATTGACTGAGGGTGAAACTTATTTTGAATCTTACTCTTGTGAAATCGGTGTCTAAGGTTGGGGATTAAGAAGTTACGCCTCGAAGATACCGTAATTAAGGTCCGTTGCTTACGCACGGATACCTCCCACCGTATTTTACCCCTACCTGGCCGATTAGCTTATGGCCAGATTCAACCAACAACCTCTCCCGGGTAATCGACCAGTTAGGAGTCGTCTAGGTCTAGGTTAACCCTAGTTTAGGCTTGGTTTTGATTTTTCTTTTCTTTTTATTTGTTGTTTGCTTTTTCTTTTTGTTTGTGATTGTTTGTGAAATGGAATTCAACAATAACAATTCTTTCTATCCTAATATGAAATCATATTTCACACCGACCCCATTTGTTTCGGATAATTCCAACCCGATTTTTTACAATATGAACAAACCAATACACCGGGTTGGCCTTATCCGAATCAATACAACTCATACCCCAATCTTTTAACCATAATTTTCAAAATAATTTCCACTCTTCACAGAGTCAATGGGGATTCACCTCCCCCGAGTCAAATTTTTCACCACCTTGTCTGCAATTTCCACAATCTCCATTTCCTAATTTTGAAGAAAAGTCTGAGTTCGAAAAAAATATAGAAGCCATGCAAGACATGCTTGAGTCCCAACAAAAGAAGCTCAATTCACCAATTCCATGATATCTTCATGATTCATCCTCAGTTTCACCTATTCAAAATGACCAATCATCTGTCTTGAAAACGAGAATGAAATACTTTAGTGAGTTTGAGCTTCAATCTCAAAATATGTTTGACTCACAATCTTCACTATCTTTCCAAACTCAAGATTCGTATACTCCATTTCTGGACCATTCACTTGAAGAAAAATCACATCTAGAAAAGAGTATAGAAATCTTATAGGAGTCTGCGTTATAATTTCAAAAATCTTCCTCTTAGTCTATTAATAGGTTGGAAACAGAATTGAGTCAATTGGTCAACATTTATAGGAATGAGGAAACTCTCTCTTATCAACCTTTGACAAATCCAAATATCTCTAACTCTATCAATTTGACCCATGACTCTTGTTATTTTGGAAAACAAGATTCCTACACTCTCATTCTAGAGCATCCACTTGAAGCAACATCACATCTAAAAAAGAGTATAGAAGTCTTGCAGGAGTCCGCACTACAATTTCAAAAATCTTCTGCCCAGTCCATCAATAGAATGGAAACACAATTGAGTCAATTGGTTAGCATTTATAGGAATGAGGAAACTCTATCTTATCAACCTTTGACTAATTCAGCTATCCCTAACTTTATTGATCTGACCCAGGACTCTTGTCATTAAAACCAAGATTCAATTTTAGTCCACCCATCTGAACTTGACCAAACTTTAAATATTGGAAAACCTATTGACATTCTGGCAAGTTATCCTTTCTTGAGATTGAACTTGAGCATGAATATGATCCTGAACTTCAACTTGGTAATTCAATTTCACTTCCTGATTCAATATTGACTTAGGTGTTTTTACCTGATTTCAGGCCTTTTCCTGAGTCAGTTTGGATCCTGTGCCTATCCATCGTGAAATTGAATCACAAATCTTTTATGATCAACAAATTGAATTTGACCAATTTCATTCTTTTGAAAGTCCCATTGACAAATTGGCAAGTTCTCATATTTATGAAATTGAACTCAATAAGGACTGTGACTTTGATCCTCAAATTTGTGATCCAGTTCAAATTTCTGAATCAATATTGACTCCAGTTTTGTTACCCAAATTGAGCAACATTTTAGAGTCAGTTTTGGTTCCCATACCTGTCATTCTTAAACTTGAATCACCTATCCTAGAAAGTCACATTCCATTATGGGAAAATAAATGTGGACTTGAGTTTTAACTTCTTGATTTGGACCAACTTCCTGAACCAATCTCAACTCCTGAACCTTTCCTTGACTTAAGTCTTTTTCTTGAGTCGGTATTAGTTCTTGTACTTCTTGAGTCCAAATCAATCATTCCATTCTGGGACAAAGGTCTTAATAAATTTGACTCTGAAATTATTTGAAAATTTGAAAATCAGATGGGTAAAATTCTTAATAAAAATTATTCATATATACATCATAATAATGGGTTGTATTTTAGAGGTCTCTGGTGGGTTCGTCCGAACTCCACGCAAATTAGATTGGACTGCATTTCGTAGACCAATCAGACCGCCACTGGAACCACCACCTTTAGGTGATTTTTCCTTCCCTCTCTATTTGTTTCATGCATATATATATTCACGATGCATTGAGGACAATGCATGAGATAAGTGTGGGGGAGGGTTTACTAACATAGAGTTTTTAGATTTTCTTTCTTTTCACTTCTTTTAGGATACTTTAAAATCTTCCCTTTTGTATATGATTTTTCTCTTTCTTTAACAAATTTAAAAAACTTTTTGAAATAAGAGACAATTTTTGATCTATTTTTAAAGAAAATTAAGATGATCTTAGAAATTAAGAAAATCTTAAATATGACATCTTAAACCTAGTCGAAATAATGGATCTTGTTTAAGATTATAGGCTAAGTAAGATAAATTGGAGAGATAATTTTATCTTGAATTTTTTGCCTTAGATAGTATGCATTTCACACTTACACTTTTTTTGGGATCGAAACAAAGACCTAAAATGCCATAAAGCAAAAATAAATAAGAAGAAAAAAAATCTGAATAAAAAAATCTCTTATTAAGCTGGATAACTATGCCTCAAGAAGCATGATTATTCATGCGTAACGGTGGTCATAAGAAACAAATAATCCCTCTTAGTTTTGTGGCCTTATTTACTCGAGTCCTTAAACCCGAGGGATGTTTTCTCATCTGGTGCCCTAAGAAACCGTCCGGTCTGGGAGTCATCGGTTAAAGGCTCACTACCCGGGTGAACTAGAAAGCCTAAGAAAACTAAGGGAAGGAAAAAAAAGAAAAAGAAAAAAAATATATGTATATAAATAAATGGCTTGATGGTTAGAGTTGATATCCCAGAAAGTTTCACTATCGCAAAGTGCATATTATCTCGGTTCTATGAAGGATAAAATATTCAATCTAATTTTGAACTCTTACCTTAATTGAAGACAAGATCTTGCATATAGACTAAGTTTAAGGAAAAATAATTTTTGGTGGACTTATGACCTTAGATCGCTTATATTTTGCAAAAATATTTCGTAAACTTGTCTCTCTTTTAAAATGTATTTTCAAAATACTAACATTTATTTTCTTTCTTTATGAATTTTGTGGGTGCAATCCGCTGAAAACCCTCAGGAGACAACACTCCTCCTCTAGGGTAACCTAGAGGTTTAACAGCTTGTTGCACACGCTCAGTGCAATCGCATCACCTGCGAAAGTGGTGTAATAGCATTTGTAGTATAGTTTTTCTTTTCTTGTTTTACTCGGGACGAGCAAAAGATAAGTGTGGGGGTGAGAGCAGTAGTAATAACTTGCTCCGCATTCTTGGTGACGACCTCGAATTCCCTAGAATCATCGACCAACTTTGATAGCTAGCTTAAAAGTTATGAAGATGATGGGCCTCTTCAACCATTTGCTCCTCCATCTCTTTCCTCTCATGCTCTCGAGTGGTGAGGAGCTTATTCAGCATCGATCGAGCCTCATCTATCGGGCTAGTTTTTTCCAGGATCCTTAGTTCCCTCAGGCATATCCCAGCTGTTCAACCAGCGTAAGATACGCCCTGGCTTGCTCTGAGCTTTCAGTGTGACGGATGTTCTCGATCTGATTCTTAAGAAGCATCCAGGCAAACTCGAAGGAACTTCCCCAAGAAAGGACCAATTCGATGCAGGACTTCATGGAGGAGGAGAATTGTTGTACCATTTGATGTGCTAATTCTTTCATGATGTCCATGGCTGGAGATAACCCCGCTGGAGCACTCCCAGATCCCCTTTCCATGATAGTGCGGGAAGTTTCCATGGAGACGGGAGCCGACTTAACTTGTGTAGGGATAAGGCCAACAGTAGGATCTTTCAATGCTGAGGTCATGGCCAACACCTCCGGAACTGTTATTGTGGTAGTCTCCACAGCAACAGGGGCAGCAACAAACTCCACGGCACTGAATTCATCGGTCGAAGTCTGAACTGCGCTGTCCTCTACGTTGATGCTCGCCACAGGATCCTCTACTTGAGCTATCCCGGTACTCTCTGCAACTATAACATCAATGTTAATATTAACAATGAAAATGAGAGTACATGCATATCTTTATTCTCTTACCAAGTTGAGGATTTGAAGACTGCAAGTCTTTGGACAAGCCACTTGGGGATGAGGGTTCCTCGATCTCGGTAGTTACACCCTTACGAGGCATCCTGACAGCAGGAACTTCAAGGCCCTCCTACTGGGCCAGCTCCTGGATCATCTCCTCAATGTGAGAAGAAGTTATGATTTCGCTATCGGTAGCCACCCCTGTAGAAGAAATTCAAATGAAATGTTAAAATATCTTCCCAACTTGATGGAGAAACAGTTAAGGAGGATAGAAGAAATACCCTCAGCGGTAGCAATCTCTCCTGACGGCGAAACCATCGTAGGGAAATACACCTGCATCTCTTCCTCGAAAATATGCGAGAATTTACTGGTATCAGGAAGAGTGAGTTTATGACCGAAGTCGACTTCTTTGCCAGAATAATATTCATGCTTCTTAGATAATGAAGGCGACAATTGGACTCAGAAAGTCTCAGTGATCGAGACTTTACCACTACGAATCCCATTAGTAGGGCTGGGCTCCACAACCCGGGAGGTAGGCATCAACACACTGGGAGACCCCAGTTGTTGCACCTTCGCCCCTTTCTCCTGAGCCGAAGAAGGTCCAGGCTGAATTGAAACTCCTGGAATCTTAACTTCAACCCTCTCCACCACTTCTTCAGACCGTTCAGGCCCTTCGGCCATGGTGGATTCATCGTAGGCTCTCCCTCCGCTAAGACCGCAGGACCCCTACTGCGCAAGCCTCAGGGATGAAGTGTTGGGGTGCCTCCTCCTCTTCTTCCTCCTCCTGCTCCTCAGGACTATGAGGGATTACTTTAGGCATCCGGGCTAAAGCTTCAGCCTCAGATTCTTTCTTAGCCTTCTTCGGGCTGGGCTCGCCTTGGGAAGTATTGGACACAACCTGCTGAATATTCTGGTGGGTTGCTCCTCGGCTGCTTCTACCTGAGACTCCTGCTCCAAAGCTGCTATCCCTGTTCTGCTGGCCTCCCTCTTGGACTCCCTCCCGCCTCCTTTTCTGCCTCTTCGTACTCAGCCATCCCCCGCATCCGGCAACCCTTGGACCCCATCTTGGCCTTATACGTGGATTTTGATGCCCTTGATACATGAAGTATTTATTTCAAATTTGGGCACCTGATTCGCCATGAAGTGCCACGAACAAAAATCAAAACTGGCATAAGAGTTGGGCATCTTGTGAGGAAGGGTAAAGATAGCTCCAGTCCCTCGCGCTACGCAATAAAACTAGGCCCGGGCTGCTTCAAATAGATTTCCACTAAAGCGAAGGCTAGGATTGGGGTTGCCAATGTACAGCTGATCGTAACCAAACTGTCGAGCAAACCGGCAAAGCATATAAGGCTCTAACGTGCAGGAATTCCCTTACCGAAACACCAAGTACCCGGGCCGGATGTTGATCAGCCACCAAAAGACGTCGGAGGATAAACGAGTGAAGCCATCCGGGCCAACAAGATCTGCAAGTTTGTCCCTGTAAGACGCGTCATGAATCTTAGAGAAGCACCTGTCCAACTGGTAGTTGTTCCCATTCAAGATCGTCTTCCGGATGTAAAACATATAATAGTGCAGCTAGCCCGTGCAGCTAGCCCGAATTCTCCAATCGCTGCACGTAAGGTGTGAAACCCTTCGAGGCAGAAACTACCATCATCATCGAGGGACAATGCATAACGCACCAGGCCATTAGGTACGTATATGGGAGCTCGACCGTGGGATTGGAGTCTTGACCAGGGGATGACCGTTAGAATTCGTGACTGGGTGGCCCTCTCCGTCCACGATTGCTTCCACTTGGCAGAAGCTCTTTGCTAACGAGCGCATCCCACTTTAGATCCCAACCACCATCTCTAGGTAGGGGTGCCATCGGATCGGATACGGATCGGATATTACCTCTACCATATCCATATCCGCACCCAACCTTCGGATACGGATACGGATACGGATATTGGCGGATGTGAAAAAATGATATCCGTATCCGTCAAAATCGGATATCAGATATAAATCGGATATTAACGGATCGGATGCGGATACTAATCGGATATGTTAAAAATGGATATGATTAAAGATAAATTAAATAGAAATACTTATATTACTTTTTATCTCATCTACTACAATATTAAATGTGATACATACTCTGATATTATTGTGTACATATCAATACATTCATCGTATTCATTGTCATTTGACTTCTATAACAATAGATTACACGTCCTCCGGTGCTAAATGCCAATCCGGATGACATGGTTGATGTCAAAATACTCAAATATTATGTGGTGCTCTTGCAAGAATCGAATACTTTTCACTATTATTTTTTCACCAACTCAAAATATCAAAATTTAATATCTTATTCCATTGAAGAATAGTCTTCTCCATACCGATGTCATTATGAAGCACGCAACATTCGGATATCGGATCGGATACGAATAAGATATTACTTTTACCATATCCGTATCCGCACCTACCTTTCGGATACGGATACGGATACGAATATTGACGGATGTGAAAAAATGATATCCGTATCCGGATTAGAGGCGGATTCGGATGCGGATATCCGCGGATAATCCGTATCCGGTGGCACCCCTATCTCTAGGAGAAGGGCGATAGACTTCCTATAGGCAAGCAAGACCGTCGGATACACCGCGTCAGCAACAATCACCTCTTGCGAAAGCTTGGGCACCACACATTACTTTAGCCATAGCATGAGGAAACCTGCCAACAGAGCTCGGTCAGACGTCGGAACTTTGGCTTGATGATGCAAGCTCTCAAAGATCGTGTCTGGTTTGAAGGTGTCTTCATTAGACTCGGTAATGTAGGAATTGGTGGAGGCACTGATTCTTTCAAAAAATTTCTCATGAGTGTTTGGAGCTAGTCGGGAAACCAGGGCAGCCTTATTCACCCTGGGGAGCAGATAAGTTGCCCATGATATCTGCTTGAGCCCCTCGCTCCTCCATCCGATCACTTGCCCGCAAATGTGAAAGTGGCACAACACTTCTCAATACGTCTCGTACACTAGAGGATCGCTCTTCTTCAGCAGATGAAGCTCCTCAGTTGACGGGACATACTCCTCATAAGGGGCGTCTCCAATTATCAACCCAGAGATTTCATATATCTCATGAAGGGCGAGCCCCACTTCCCTGACGGGAGTAAAGAATGTACAAGTCTCTGAATTATAACGCTCTAGGATAGCGTAAAAATGGTGGGTGATCTCTGCGGGATATCGTATTGAACAACCCTGACGGCCCCGTACAACCCAGCTGTAGCAGAAGGTCTTCAAATTCTTCCAGAGCGAACCCCACCATTCTGCACCACCATTTCTTATCAGTAGAATGGACCCAGCCGGTGGTACAAAATTCAAAAGGGAAATCACTGCCACATCCAAGAATTATTTGATGAAGGTGGTTGCAATCTGGGGGGTCTCTCCCGTCGGGTACTCAGCCCTGACCAAGCCAGGCTCCAACCCCAGTACACCCCTCCCATGCCCGATGGTTTAGGCTTCATGGGTACCTATCTTTCCCAGGGAGACTCCAACGTATGGCCTGACCAAATCCCAATCCATTGTTCGACACATGAACATATGTCGCAGATAGGCCAGAGGATACATCCTTTCCATGTTTGAGAGGAAGAACCTTCTATCGCCAATTTGGTGGAGCCACTTGTAGTTTCTGTCATAAAGGGCAGCCTCATCTTCTTCAATTGAGTCGTCAAAGAAGAAGTCGGGCTTCCTTAGTAAAGCACGGGAATCCGACTTGAAATGGCCATCAGAATTAATTTCTCGAAGGGTCAACATACTGATATTGCTGATCCGACTTTGTCGCTCCATTGACTTCCAGTAGTCACATGAGCAGTCCCCTGGAGAATGAAGATCAGGTTCGGATCAGCACCACCTACGTGTCCAAAATGACACTTCTTGGACAGAGAATTGGAAGAATATCGCACTACAAAGAGGACAACACACAATCAGAAATCTAAAAGAAAAATGACTAAGTGTTTGAAGCTCAGATGTAGGATTGAGTCTAGACGCGGAGATCAGCAAAATCTGCGTCTAAACTCAATGACGCGAGGCTTGAAGACTGCATTTTAAATTCCATAACTTAGAAATTTCTCTAAGTATTGGACTCAGACGCGAGACTCAGGGAAGCCCATGTCCAGCCTCAGAGACGCGAGGTTCACATGAACTCTGCGTCTGAACTCCCCCGCTTCAAAAAATTCTCTAAGTGTCAAGATCAAATGTAAGGCTCAACGAAGCCCGCGTTCAATAAGCAATACGAAATCAAGCTGATGAAGCGAAGACACGAAGGTCGTCAAACCCGCGTCTTGCCTACCAGTGCAAGAGCTGCGTCTGGATGTCAAAAACAGGGGCGTGAGCCTCGCGTTGGCGGTTCAGTTCAGAAGAGACTTAAGAGTTAAGATAACTCTTCAAGTCTCTTAATGGCGAAAACCAAGCCAAATGGTTCTTTACCTGAAATGGGGACCTCTTGCGTAGAAGAGCCACCCATTTGGCCTCTGGAGCAGCAGCGCTCGAGGACGAAGCCATAGGTTTTGTTTTTGGGGCCATTTTAACCGAGAATTCTTTGTAAAAGAAGGAAAGAAGAAGAAATTCAGAGCTTTTCTTAAAGAGTTCTGAAAGCTCTTGACGCGAAGCTCAGCGGAGAAGAAAAAAGAGTCTAATGATGACTCTTGAAAGGCTGATGTCTTTTATAGACGCAGTAATCCACCGAGATACGCGGCACATATCTCGAGCCCAATCTTCACTTGACGCATGGAAATGCACCTCAAACGTGGACCTCGCATATTAAGAGAACGACGTCTCTTCGAACCCCGCTTAAAGCGTGGTAATGCACCTCAAACGCGGACCTCGCATACTAAGAGAATGGCATCTCTTCAAGCTCCAACCGACGCGTGGTAATGCACCTCAAACACGGGTCTCGCGTTTAACCGGGCTGCGTCTCTCTAAAGAAGAACCACGTCTCTACCTTGAAGTCTGCGTTACTTCAGCAAAGTGGAGACTACATCTCTATTTCAAAGACCTCGCATCTTGCAAAGAAGCAGGGCTGCGTTTCTTCAACAATGAGGTGTCTGCGTTACTTCGACCAAGTGAGAGTTGCATCTCCACTTCGACATTCATGAATGAGACTCGCGTTGCTATGAGGTCCGCGTCTCTACGGCAACATGACCTCTGCAATCAGTTCAGCAGTACACTGGCACAAACAGATGACTATTCTCTCTAGTTCAACAGTACACCAACCACCAACTCAGAGCACCGAGAAGGTTCGGATTGCGTATCCAGACATTCATAACGATCATTTATGGTGGTTTCAAAGAGTTTAACAATACACTCACGAAGACCAAAATCCAGACAAGATCAGGCTCAAGATATCTTAGAGGATTGCCAATCCAGTCTTGAGAGCTTAATGCCAGAAGAAAAATCCAAAGTGTTTTGAAACCCGTCCCAGTCAACCGAAGTTTTGAAAACTTTGGAGAGAGTTCTATAGACTGTCTAAAAATCACTGAGGATAAGTCATCAGAGAGTAGAGTCTATACTCCAAACGTGAGGCTAATTAGAGCCATTTATGCAAAGTCAAAACACGGGGTTCAAAATCAGTGCCCCAGTTTCAATGCAATGGCCAAAACGCAGAGCTCAAAGGCCGCGTCTCCACTTCACTACAGCGCCAAGACGCATGGAGCAAAGTCCGCGTCTCTGCTTCATTACAGGGCCAAGACACGTGGAGTGAGGTCTGTGCCTCCGTTTCACTGCATTAGTCAAAACACAGATTTTGAAGTCCGCGTCTCCACTTCGCTGCATTGATCAAGACGCAGAGCTCAAAGCCCACTACAGTGCCAAGACGCAAGGAGCGAAGCCCGCGTCTCGACATCACTGCAATCTCAAGACGCAGAGACCGAACCCCCGTCTGGTAGAGTTCGAAGCCCGCGTCTAGTAAGATTCAAAGTCGGCATCCAAAACGCGAGGCTCAAAGCTCGCGTTTCAACTACAGAGAAGCCCTGTGCCTTTGTTATGACTGCCCTCATTACTGGGTCAATTACTGCCCACGTAATGAGGGAGTTAACCCCCATCATGGAGGATTTTTAAGGGATTGTTTTACCCCTGAAACCCTATAAATAGCTTAGTTTGCTACTGAAGAGGGGTCGAAAAATTGGAATCGGTCAGAAGTTTTTGTTGAACTTTTGGTCAAGAGATTTCGGATCAGAATTTGCAGCTGAGGAATACTAAAGAGTTCAACTCTTTTAACAACTTGCTGAGTCCAAGTTGTTTTTACCTCAAGTCTCTTTGAAATTTCATTGGACAGGGGCTGCACTCCGTCCATAGTTTGAAGAGAAGATTCCCAGAAGACACTCGCGTTCACCCGATCAACGAAAAACAAGATTCACTTTCCACCGCTACATCAAGAACCCAGTATTAAACAAAGAGAAGATTTGAGTTTGAATATCTTCTCTCTCTTGTAATCGGAATTATTTGAGATTGTTGTAATTTTTCATTGATTCAAGAAAAATTTACTACTCGCATTCCCAAATTAATTTTTCTTGTGGAAGCAGCCGGTCAACCGGCCAACGGTCATATTTATGACCGTTTAGGTTGCCAGTCGACGGTCGGTCGATCGCACCCAGGTCTTGACCTATTGATCGACCGGTCAGTCGATCGAGGCAAGAACCAGAGAGCTCGACTGCCCAAGGTCTTGACCTGTCAGTCGACCGGTCGGTCGACTGAGGCAAGAACTAGAGAACGAAGCTCTCTGGCCGGTCGACTGCTCGGTCGACCAGGTCAGATTCAGAGAGTAAACTCTTTGGATCAGTCGATCGCCCGGTGAACCGGCCCTCAAGACAAGGCTTATGCACATTTCTGTGCACATTGGTCGACTGGTCGGTCAACCGCCAGAAGGCCAGGTCAGGGATTATTAGGGATTAAAACATGGTCTTCAATATCCCATAAAATCCCATAAAATCTATAAAAATAAGTTCATTGAAATACTTTGAATTACAAATATGTGTGATAAAAAATAAATACATATTACAAACATATTGATCTTTTTTTGTGATAAAGAATTTTAGCTTTAAACCAGAAACCGTATTTTTCAAAATCAATCTTCAACTTGAAAAATGATTTTTTCAAAACTTGTTCAAATATAAAAATAAGATATTAAAACTCATTTGAAGCATAGTGTGTATGAATATGATCCAATACACATATAAAATGAAATATTTATGTTTTTGATAATTAAGCTCTAAACAAAGTTTTGATAAATACAAAACTTAAAAACCATGAACTCGGAACATCAAACTAAGTTTTTCTAAACATTTGAACTAACAATATATATAGATGAAATTCAATATACATATAAAATATGTAAACTTGTTTTGATGAACTCTATTCATGAAACATAAAAATATCTTCTTTGAAGCTCAAAATTAAAACGGTATTTTCTAAAACTAAAACTATTTTTTGAAAACACATATAAATTGTGTGTGTGTGTGTGAGTTTGAGCAATCCACAACTAATCTATCTTTTGCATTATCTAAAATAAAATCTTAACACTTACAAAAATGACACAAGTCTTGAAAATCTTCTCTTGAAAAACTCTCTCCATCTTGACTTAGTATAATCTTGATTCAATGAGTTAGACTCCTCTTGAGTACTTGATGTGATCTTGAAGCGCGAGCTTTTGAATCAACACGTGCTAGCTTCAAAACTTGACTTCAAATCTTTCGTTAAAGCTAAACACTGACTAAGATCTTGATCAAATATCTGAAACTTATTAAACACAAGATCATTAGTACTATAACTACATGAGTTAATCATCATCAAAACTAGAGTGAAGGGCCTTTAGGACAATAATCTCCTCCTTTTGATGATGACAAAACTCATGGAGTTATATATGCATGTATTAAAGATAAGCTTCAGAGAATCTCCTTCTTAACTCATGCATAGCATAAACAATAAGGATATTCAATAAAATCTCATAAACTAAATAAATATATATGCATAAACAACAAATATTTAACATGCATATAAACTTTAAATTCTTCTCCTCCTTTTTGTCAATCATCAACAAAGGGGGAAAACAAATAAATAATAAAGATGCATATGTGATATACATTCATGAAGAGGAGAGACATTAAGTTAGCTCCCCTGCATACATGCATTATATGAAGAAGGGATGACTAAATCTTAACCCACATAAGTATAATATACAATATATAGACGGAGATGTTAAGCTCCCTCTACATACGTGTACCACATAAAGAAGAGGTCAAACTCCTCAATATATAAAATACACTCAACATGAATCTATATATATAGAGAGGAGATGTTAAGCTCCCCTTGCATATAGGCAATACATATCAACCAAATTTTTTGATAATACTTAACAAAATTTTGAAATTTCTTTTAGTCAACAAAATAAAATATGATACCAATTGTAAATTTTGATACCAATTGAAATTTAATAGTAGTTAACAAAACAAATGTTGGTACGTAGATAAACAAAATTTTAAGATACTAATAGTAAGTCTTTGATACCGATAGAATGAGAAATTAATATCAATTGTAGTGAAACATGAAGTGTGAAACCAATTGTAAGTTTTTGATACCAATTGAAGGTAAAACATGAAATATATTTTGATACCAAAAAAATACCAATTGAAATCAATACATAAGCATGTAGTGACACTAATCAACATCTAGAATTAAATCAAGTTTAGCATAAACCTTTCGTGTTAAAATAAAATATGTGGAATTGTAAAATAAGCACAATCTAAATCACACACACACATATATAAATATAATATAAATATAATATATATATATATATGTGTGTGTGTGTGTGTATGTATGTATGTATGTATGTATGTATGCATGTATGTATGAAAATGGAAATATCATATGAAATATGGTGCATACATATATGTAAAAACCAAAATATGAGTATACAAATTGAATAGATCATGAAAATTATGTATAACTCTAAACTACCACCGTATTTATGCACATGATAAAAGATAGTCATTAAGGCATACAAGGCATGGTCGCTTAAACCATTCGCCCTAGGTTGGTAGGGCTTTTCAAAAGAATGATTTGAAAATATTTTAACATATTTGAAAACTCTAGTAATTGAAGAATACAAAACTAGTTTTATGATACGAAATCCTTCAAGTAAGGAATAAAAACAAATATATTCCATAATATATGAAAATTACATGAGAATTGATACTCAAAAATCTATGAAACACATATAGGCTCATGAATCAAAACTATGAGTAAACAAAAGATATATGGAGCATACAATAATCATGTAAGAACTATTTACATGAAGATAAGACAATTAAGCTTAATAAATGAAAATCCTTTTTCATAAACATAAAAATCATCAAAACAAAAATTTTCATAAAAATTAAACAAGCATCAAGGTATATGTATGTTTTGTCAAAACTAAAAGTATACATACATATCCCAAACACAAATGAGTCTATAATAGATTTTGCATGAAGGCAGGTGACTCAAGAATATACATGTATATCTATTAGTTTTAGACAAAAATAACATATACATGAAACTAAACATGTACAAAAATAGGAAAAACAAGTATAAATGAAAGAATCATCAAACCTAGGTTATACATATACATGTTGTTGGCCCAAAGGGCTTCCACTCTAGTTTTGATGATGATTAACTCATGTAGTTATGTGTACTGATAATCTTGTGAGTTTAGTTTCAGATCATTAATCAAGTTATTAGTTGGTGAAAGCTTTCACACATCTTCACAAGTTGATTCAAGAGCCCGAGCGTCAAGGATCACATATAGCACTTGCTCGATGGATCAAGGAGTTTTGGATCGAGTCGGCTTGGAGATTGCGCTCTACAAGAAGACTTCGGTACCATAGTTTAGTTTTGTGTTTAGATCCAAATTGTAAAGATTAGAATAATATGATAATGCTCAAGTTCACAACACACACGTTTCATGTTTTGAATATTGGTTTTGGTTTTTCGGTTTTAGGTTTAACCGATCTTGGTTTTTATGAATAGATAGATCAAATAAGTTTACATGGTTTAATGTATATATGATTTGTTCTATATACATGCATGCTTTAATTTCCTAGACAAACTTAGTTTGACTTACTTATTCATGTGTTATATGTTTTAGTATTTTTGACAAAACATATTTTGGAATTAATGACAAAAACTATGATATATATTTGTTTCATGTATATTGGATTTCTATCCATATGCATCATGCTTCAAAGTGTTTATATATCGTGTTTTTGTATTTGGAAGAGTTTTGGACAAAACGTATTTTCTATTCAAAATCCAAGTTTTAGAAAATACAGTTTTTGTTTTTGGTAAAAATGATAAGACACAAAAATAGTTCATATTGATTGATATTTGAGCTAAACTTTTTACCACATGTTTATATATCAATGCAAAATGATAAAACTATTTTTAGTGATTTTTAGAAATGATAAAAGAATTTTTAAATATGTTTCTAACCCAGTTTTCTGTTCCGGGCTTCACCAGTCGACTAAGTCAACTGACCAAGTCGACTAGGATGAAGTCGGTCGACCGGGCCGGTCGACCGACGTGCACAGATCTGTGCACGTTTGGAGACACTGGGACGGTCGACCGGACCGGTCGACCGGTCTGAGAGCAGAGCTCTCTGTTTGTTTGGGTCGACCGGGGCGGTCGACCGGCAGCTGCCAACGGGCAAAAATTGACCGCTGGGCGGTCGACCGGACCGGTCGACCGGCAGTGTATTTCTGGCATTTCTGCTGCCAACGGCTATATTTTTCTGGGGTCTATAAATACCCCATTGGAAAGAGTTTTCTCTAAGATTTTTTGTGCGAATTTTTCTTACTCTCTGGTGTTTTCACAGCAATCAAAAGAAGTTTTTGGTTTCAAATTGAACAATCTTTTGGTGTTTTTATTAGGGTTTGAAAAATCAAAGAAAAGGGATTTTGGGAAAAGCTTTTGTTTGAACTTCACTATCTTCATTTTCTATTATTTCCAAAGATTTTCTTTGAGTTGCTGGTTTCAAATCCCTTAGTTTTCTCCACACTTGAGCAAAAATCTACTATCTTTTCTATAGGATCTTTGTGTGTGGGAAAAGAGATTATTTGTGGTTGTTGTTGAACCACCAAGTTGTAAACCCTCTATACTTTGCTTTGTGCTTTTCCCTCTTAGGTTGAGGAGGTTGTTTGTGCAAGTGGTTTGTATCCCTCAAGTTGTGAGGTGATCCTTGCTTGGCTTGTGCTAATCCCTCGGGTTGTGAGGTGATTGTTTGTTGGCTTGGAGTTGTGCCTCAAGGAGGAAGTTGTGTTTGTAAGGAGAGGAGTTGGGTACTCCTTGTATTGTGATTGCCCCAAATCCTCGGTGGAGGTTCCCTTTGTGGGAGTCCTTTGTGGACAAGCTAGTGGACTTAAAATCCTTCTAGGTGAAGGCGGGGATGTAGAGCTGGGTGCTCGAACCTCGAAACATATCTTGGTGTTTGCGCTTGTTCATTGACTCTTACTCTCTCTCTCTCTCTTTACTTTGTGCCTTGCATCTATTCATATTGCTCATACATACCTATATGCTTGGCTTGGTTGTGTGCATCTCTTGTTGAAATTGCAAATTAGTTTTTAATTCTGCATTGAGTTGACTAGATTAGCATAATCACCTATTCACCCCCCTCTAGGTGATCTTTCAATTAGTATCAGAGCTAGCGCTCCTGATATTTAGGTTTAACCACCTAGGAGTGAGATCTTGGTTTGATAATCTTCATTTGCATCTTCATTTGCACTCATTTAGTTTGCTCTCATGGATAGCCCTCCTATGTTTGACATATTAGACTTGATGTTTGGAAGGCCAATATGAGTAGCCATTTGAAAAGACTAGGACATCTAGTTTATCAAGCCTCCACTATGGAATCATTCCCCAATAGTAGCAAGCATAAGAAGGCAAATGTATTAGCACTTAGAACACTTAGAGCATCTCTTAGTGAACATCTTTTACCGGTGTTTAATCATTATGACTCGGCTTTTGCAGTTTGGAGCTTATTGACGTCTCCCGAGCTTCCAAGGATTATCAACAAGATGAGGAGATCTAAGAGAGAAAAGTCCGAAGAGCATTGCTTCATGGTCCAAGGGAAAAACTCCCTTGAGGTACAATCGGACACTCAATTAGATGATAGCTCTATCCTATTGCCATGGTTGTTTTGAAGTTCAAACTTTAAATTTGGAACTTGCTCAAAAGCTTGAAAATTTATTGAAAAACTATAATCTTTTGAAAGAGGACAACCTTGTTTTGAAAAATGAATTAAAGGATTTGTGTTCTAATTTTGAATTGATTTTGCAAGAAAAGGAAGAGATCACTAGTGAACGTGACTCACTAAGATCTCAACTAGACCTTGCCCTTGATGAGATTGAGATTTTGAAAAACAAAAATGATTGCAATGATGATGTGAAAAACAATGAGGTTTTATCTTCTAAATTGGATTTTGTTTTAAAAGATAACCTTGTTTTGAAAAATAAAATTGATTCAATTACAAAAGAATTGGATTTAGTTTTGAAGAAAAATGAATCTTTAAAAATTGATATTGATTCTCATGTGTGCCATACTAGTATAGCTTCTTCTTCTTGCACACCTATTGCATGCTCCACTTTGTCTTCCACTATTGAAAATGATATAAATATTTGAAGAAAAGTGTTGAATGTTTGGGCTCCACTTTGAACCAATGCACATTGAATCATACACGTTTGGAAACCTTGGTTCGCAAGAAACAAGGTCCATCTTTGCATGCTCACCCTTCACGGCATACACATGCTTTCCACGGTCACCACCATCGCACGTATGCTCATGTGTACACATGTACACATTGTGGCCGAAAAGGCCATCTTGCTAGATTTTGTTATGATCGTATCTATCATGAAAATTTAGCAACTAATCTTGTTTGGGTTAGAAGGATACTAACCCCCGTGGACCCACAAAGAAATGGGTACCAAAAACCACCTCTATACTTTTTGATGTAGGTGGGAGCTCTCGCAAAACGTGAGAGTGTTGGTGCCTTAGAGTGGATGCGTTCCGTGCCTAAAGAGAACCATTTGGATGCTTCACTCTCAAGGAGATTTGGTGGGAGGACCATCGTGGTTGGAGAACTAGAGATGCACTTCATCGGTTTTGGTATCATTCTCTAACTCCCATTTTTAATTGCATGCTTTTCATGTTCATCTATTTATAGCATGCCATGGTTTATTGTTCATTGTGCTTATGCCATGCTCATTAGAATAGTGTTATACATGTTTAGTTACTTGAGCACCCATGTTTTATATGGATCTATATTTAGTGTTCTCACCTTGTTTGAACTAACATGTATGCCCTAGATCTAATGCACATGCATATGCATTATGACCATTTGGATGTTTATGATTCATGTTTTATTGTTTCATGATTAGTATGATGTTTGCCATGTTTATTAGACTTATGCTTTACATGATTAGTTGTTGAGACACTCATGTTTAGTATGGACCCATATTTTGTGTTCTCTTTATGTTTTAGCTATCATGTTAATCATAAGATCTTATGCACATGTCTTTGTCATGCTAAATCATATGGTTGATTATGACTTTTTATTTTAATGATTCATGTTTTGATAAATAACTTGTGTTGTATGATTTCTAATTTTGCCACATGTTTTGATGTTTATAGGCTATTATGTATTCATGATCATTTTTATGTCTTTCATGTTGACTTATATCCCGTTTTATGCTTAATGATTTGATTACTTATTTAGATGTTAGTTTTCATTAAGACTAGAATTTATACTTGCACATGTAGTGGGACACAAATAAATCTTTATATATGTTTGTGTTTGGATGCTTATTTGTACCCATTAAACATGCTAGTATAGCCTAGTTTTGATGATTCATGCATTTTAAACTCGTATTCCTATTTTTGGATTTGTTTTATGTGTATGAGCTTTAATTTCATGTATATGTTTATTTTGCCAAACCTTAAGATATGCCTGTATACCCTTTGAGTCATTTGCCTTTCATGCAAATCTATATATATATGGACTCAATTGTGTTTAGGGATATGTATGTATACTTATTGTGTTGGCAATTCATACATATACTTGAAATGAAATTAGTTTTGGTGAAAATTTAATTTTTCTTGATTTCGTGTTTATTTGTTTAACTTCATGTATATGTGTATCTTATCCAAACTATTGATTATACATGTACATCCTTGAGCCACGTGCCTTCATGCATATACTTTTGTGGACTCATTGTGTTTAGGATATGTATGTATACTTTACTTTGTACATGACATCCATATGCCTTGAAGTTTAAGTCGTTTGGATGAATTTCATATTTTCAAAGAATTTCATATGAGCTTAATTGAATATTTTCATGTTAATATGTGTCACATTTTACTTATACACTCACTTTATTAGTTTTACTCATGATTTGTTTTCATGAGACTATGATATGGACTTTATGGATTTTGAGTGTTTAGTGATCATGTGATTTACATGTGTTTCATGAAAAACAATTTGTTTTATTCCTTACTTGAAGGATTTCGTACTAGTTTTTAAAGTTTTTCCTATAACTAGTTCGTATTCTTCACTATGGTAGAGATTTTCAAACAAAGCTTATTTTCAAATCTATTTTTGAAAACCCCTACTATTTATGGGAGGATGGATGGGAGATCATGTTCTTGTATGCTTTAAAATAAAAATCATTTAAAACTTGAACCATGATTGGGAGGTAGTTATATGAGATATACATTTGATATTATTATTATTTTAATTGGTATCATTGAATTCTTTCAATTGGTATCAATCTTGACATTTCTTGTATACTCATATGTGTTTGTATGTATGTATGCTTCATTCCAAGAATATCAATTTCTATTGGTATCTATTTTTCATACATATATATGTTTTATTTGTGCTTATTATATCCCTATATCTTTAAGCACAAAATCTTGTTTATGCTAGTGCTTGAGTTTCAATTTTGTTTAATTGATTATTTTTAAATTGGTATCAAGCCTACACATTGTTTTAGTTTGTATTTCATAAAGGGGGAGAAAATTTGATTTTGTCTTTCAATTGGTGATTTCTCAATGGTATTTGATTCCCACTCTCTTACTTTATGATTGAAAATTTCAAATTGGTATCATATGTTTAAAATGAAAATTATTTACAATTGGTATCAAAATATGTGTGTTTAGACATTCAAGATTTATTATGTTTATTTTCAATTGATATCAAGATGTTTCATGTGTTTTTGCTTAAAATTGGTATCAATATTTTTTTTTTTGTTTCCTTTCTATTGGTATCAAGATGCTATTCTTTGACATATTTTCAATTGGTACCTTAATTGATTGTCACCCTTATTTGGTTTTGTTTTAGACAAAAAGGGGGAAAATATTATTTTTTGATTATTGATTCATTGTTTCGAATAAAAAAGGGGAGAAATATTTATTGATTTTTCTATTGATTTGGTTTTGCTTTTACCCCTTATTAAAGATTGACTCTTTGTATTAAAAAGAAAGAAGATTTTGTTTTGTTTTAGTTTTTACCCTTTGTTGATGATTGACAAAAAGGGGGAGAAGAATTTGAGTTTATGTATGCATGTTTTTGTTTTGCATGTATTAAGTTTAATTTAGTTTAATTTTAATAGTTATCTAATGCACGTTTTGTAACTGGATGTTTTGTAATTGGTGTCTCTAGAGTGTAATTGGTATCTAGAGCATGTCTTGTTTTAAACATTTCATGTAATTGGTATCTAGAGCATGTTTTGTTTTAAACATTTCATTGGAATTGGCATCTAGAGCATATTTTGTTTTTGAACATTTCATTGGTATCTAGACCCTTTATTGTTTATGCATAGATATGCATGTTTCATGTTTCATGTTTAAGAGCCTTCATTGCACATTCATTATGTTTATTTGTTTATGCATGAGTTAAGGGGGAGCTTCTTTGAAGCTTAACTTTAGTTCATGCATATATAACTCCATGAGTTTTGTTATCATCAAAAAGGGGGAGATTGTTGGCCCAAAGGCCTTCCACTCTAGTTTTGATGATGATTAACTCATGTAGTTATGTGTACTAATAATCTTGTGAGTTTAGTTTCAGATCATTAATCAAGTTATTAGTTGGTGAAAGTTTCTACACATCTTTCACAAGTTGATTCAAGAGCCCAAGCGTCAAGGATCACATATAGCACTTGCTTGATGGATCAAGGAGTTTTGGATCGAGTCGGCTTGGAGATTGCGCTCTACAAGAAGACTTCGGTACCATAGTTTAGTTTTGTGTTTAGATCCAAATTGTAAAGATTAGAATAGTATGATAATGCTCAAGTTCACAACACACACGTTTCATGTTTTAAATATTGGTTTTTGGTTTTTCGGTTTTAGGTTTAACCGATCTTGGTTTTCATGAATAGATAGATCAAAACAAGTTTACATGGTATAATGTATATATGATTTGTTCTATATACATGCATGCTTTAATTTCCTAGACAAACTTAGTTTTGACTTACTTATTCATGTGTTATATGTTTTAGTATTTTTGACAAAACATATTTTGGAATTAATGACAAAAACTATGATATATATTTGTTTCATATATATTGGATTTCTATCCATATGCATCATGCTTCAAAGTGTTTAGATATCATGTTTTTGTATTTGGAAGAGTTTTGGACAAAACGTATTTTCTATTCAAAATCCAAGTTTTAGAAAATACAGTTTTTGGTTTTTAGTAAAAATGATAAGACACAAAAATAGTTCATATTGATTGATATTTAAGCTAAACTTTTTACCACATGTTTATATATCAATGCAAAATGATAAAACTATTTTTGGTGATTTTTAGAAATGATAAAAGAATTTTTAAATATGTTTCTAACTCAGTTTTCTGTTCCGGGCTTCACCAGTCGACTAAGTCAACTGACCAAGTCGACTAGGATGAAGTCGGTCGACCGAGCCGGTCGACCGACGTGCACAGATCTGTGCACGTTTGGAGACACTGGGACGGTCGACCGGACTTGTCGACCGGTCTGAGAGCAGAGCTCTCTGTTTGTTTGGGTCGACCGGGGCGGTCTACCGGCAGCTGCCAACGGGCAAAAATTGACTGTTGGGCGGTCGACCGGACCGGTCGACCGGCAGTGTATTTCTGGCATTTCTGCTGCCAACGGCTATATTTTTCTGGGGTCTATAAATACCCCATTGGAAAGAGTTTTTCTCTAAGATTTTTTTGTGCGAATTTTTCCTTACTCTCTGGTGTTTTCACAGCAATCAAAAGAAGTTTTTGGTTTCAAATTGAACAATCTTTTTGGTGTTTTTATTAAGGTTTAAAAAATCAAAGAAAAGGGATTTTGGGAAAAGCTTTTGTTTGAACTTCACTATCTTCATTTTCTATTATTTCCCAAAGATTTTCTTTGAGTTGCTGGTTTCAAATCCCTTAGTTTTCTCCACACTTGAGCAAAAATCTACTATCTTTTCTATAGGATCTTTGTGTGTGGGAAAAGAGATTGTTTGTGGTTGTTGTTGAACCACCAAGTTGTAAACCCTCTATACTTTGCTTTGTGCTTTTCCCTCTTGGGTTGAGGAGGTTGTTTGTGCAAGTGGTTTGTATCCCTCAAGTTGTGAGGTGATCCTTGCTTGGCTTTGTGCTAATCCCTCGGGTTGTGAGGTGATTGTTTGTTGGCTTGGAGTTGTGCCTCAAGGAGGAGGTTGTCTTTGTAAGGAGAGGAGTTGGGTACTCCTTGTATTGTGATTGCCCCAAATCCTCGGTGGAGGTTCCCTTTGTGGGAGTCCTTTGTGGACAAGCTAGTGGACTTAAAATCCTTCTGGGTGAAGGCGGGGATGTAAAGTTGGGTGCTCGAATCTCGAAACATATCTTGGTGTTTGCGCTTGTTCATTGACTCATACTCTCTCTCTTTACTTTGTGCCTTGCATCTATTCATATTGCTCATACATACTTATATGCTTGGCTTGGTTGTGTGCATCTCTTGTTGAAATTACAAATTAGTTTTTAATTCCGCATTGAGTTGACTAGATTAGCATAATCACCTATTCAACCCCCCTCTAGGTGATCTTTCACATGTAACAAGTACAAATGAGCAATGAAGAATAAACACATAATAATTAAGTGTAGCTCACTACTTGTACAAGTATAAATACAAGTTTTAATGAAAACTACATTTAAACATGTTGTAAGATCCCTAGTTAGAAATACTGTATTTTTATTTCCTAAAGTATTTATTTTGATTTACTGATTATTTTTTTAATCAACTTAATTTATTATTTTCTTTCTTGTGATTATTATTATTATTAAATATGGACATATATTTTTAAGATAGTAAATGACATTTTGGCTTTATATACTATTACCATTATTTTTATTAATACTTTAATTATTATTATTAGTTTTTTATTATTATTAATATTGTTAGTGGTTATTAATTATTAATAGTGTTATTATTATTATATTTATTTTTATTGTATGGTTAATTATTATTATGAGTATTATTATTAGTGTTACTAATTACAATTAATATTACTAATTATAATTCTTATTTTTATTATTAGTTATTACTACTATCACTTTTATTATTGTTAATTAATATTATTATTTTGCTAATATCGCCATTTTTATTTGGTTAACTAATACTATTATTACTATCATTATTGTTACTATTATTTATTATTATTAGTGTGGTCATGTAATGTTATTGGCATTATTATTATTAATATTTTGGTTAAGTATTGTTGTTGTTAATATTAGTACTATTATTATTTTTGTAGTGGTATTTATAATATTTCTTTTCCCTTGATTTCTATTTATGCCTTATTCCCTTGATTCATACCGTTATCCTCTTCTATACCCATTATCTTTCCATATCCCATTACCCTTTATCCTATTACCCATTTACCCATTTGGATCCAACCCGAAACCCACTATCTCAAACCCATTAACTAACCCTATATAATCTCCTTTCACTAATCCTAAAACAAAAACCCTAAGACTAACCCTAATCCTCCAATCCCCAACGCACATAGCTGCCGCCACCATTGGTTGGCAAACCTACCTTGGCCACCAGCAGCCCAACGACGACCACCCCCACCTCACCTTCATCATCTCTTTCCCCTCATGCCCGAGCTCGATTTTCAGCACCATGGTGCAGCAACCAAGCCCCCACAGTGCTGGTCGAGCCCACTTCCCTGGCAGCACATCAGCCCAGACCCCTCCCACGCACACCAGCGTGAGCCCCCTTGGCCTGATCACCCTCCACGCTTGAGTGTACCCTGCGCCCTCCGCATGTGCACACGAGTCCAGCCCCTGCATTGGCCGAGACTCCGCATCGCCAGGCCAACACGCAGCACATACTCATCACAATGTGATGATTTCAGTTGCTTGGTAATAATTTGGATTTGGATATGTACCTTGTTTCCATTGGAATGTCTCTTTTTAAGTATAGCTCGCGGCTACAACACCAAGGCAAGCCAAGTTCCCACCCTTTTGGCCATGAAACATCTTACTCCGAGCCGTTTTCTGTCACTCCGTGGGTCGCCGTGGATCACCGTCGGCGAGCACGAACGTACCCACGCCCTTCATGGCGAGATGCTCTATCCAATGACATCCTCCGCGGTCCCCGACGCCACCGCCAGAGCCTCCGTCGGTGCGCCGCAAGTTGCCCCGAGGTTAGTTCTATATTTTTATGTGCAAGGGTATAGTTGTAATAATTGGAATGTTTAATTAATATGTTGTGGATTTCTGCGTGAGTGTGGATGTTGATGCATGCATGTATATGCATGTATTTATGCATGGCATGTATTTATGCATGATGCATATGCATGGATGGGTGTTTCAATTAATGTGTATTCATGTAAATGGGTACATTAGTAATTAAGTGTGTGTAATGGTGTTTTAATGGATGTTTCTTTCTCTCTCTTTAATTATATGTAAGTGATAATAGATGTGCATGCATGGGAGTGGTCTATGGGTGTTGTGTGCGTGGGTTTGTGTATGTGGTTTAATGTATGTATGTATGCATGCATGCATGTATGTATGTATGTGTATATATATAAAGTATATATGCATAGTATATGTCATGATATATTTATATGTATATATATGCGTATACTCGTATATAGGTATTTAAGTGTGAGTATGCATGCATGTGTATGCATGTATTTATATTAATGCGTGTTGGTATTTATTTAAGTAGGCATGTATGTTGGTGTAAGCGTATACTTGTATACGTATATATGCGGGTGTACACGTATGTTTATGCGTGTATATTGTGGAGTGTATACATGTACGAGGGTATGTTTGTGTGAGTTCATGTGTTTGGTTGCGTGTTGCAGTGTTTCGGATTCATTTGGTGAGATTCGGACCGTTGCAGGAGACCTGGACCCGATCCGGATTTGTGCTCGTTATGGACTCGATACAATGGTGATCCGAAGACCGATCCATGGGATGATCCGTAGATCAGTACTAGTTCGTGCAGTGAAGACCAGATGGCGATTCGGTTCCGAAACTGCGTTATTTCATGTGAATGTTCGTTCTTGTGCATTTCCTTATTTACCGTTGTCGGTATGCGTTTACATGTTACACTTATCATTTCATGTGACTTTCTATTATATTTTACCAGTTTGATTACTTGTACCACTTCATGGGGCATCTATGATTGTTCACTTTAATTACGTAGTTGATAGGAGCTTATCAACGTCATTTCATGTGTTGGTAGTTTGACGCTTTGGCTTACGCCTAGTTTTGATACGCCTTAGACTGTGACTTGACTCAGCTCGATCTTGAGGTTGATATAGTTTGTATTAGTTATCTGATTTGGCATTCATCTATTTGGTGATTATTTCCGATCGTAACACTTTTGGATATTGTAGACAAGTAGATATGACGTTTCTATATCAATATGAGATGGTTTAGATATACCACAAATAATGGATCTGATGTGATTTGATGTTAGACATTTCTGGACTTGATGTTTTATCACCAGGATATTAGTATTCTTGTTAGTTCTTACTAGTTGTTTATTATTCTGGATTTAGAGTTAGTTGCGAGGAAAGTTGGACCGTGATTTAGATTGATCTTGAGTTGGAGTTAATCTAGAATTTACATTCTTTATATTGAATCTTTGACTCATTAAGATAGGTTTGACATAGCTGGATTACAGTTGTGAGTATTGGGATTTATTTAGATGATATTTTGTTGATGTTGAGTATCAAAAGTAGATATTCCAGACCATAAGTTGTTTGAGGATGATTCCCTACTTAGATATGATTTCGGTATGTGTTTGACTTGTTGATCTCGAGGATATACTATGTGCTTCATGTTTAGTTATTGATTACTTTAGTTAATAGAGATTGAGCTATTGTGATAGTGATCTATTTGATATCAGTGATCTTATACTTCAGAATTATCAGATAGTAGTCATCACTTTATCAGTTATTGCTGAGATTATTTGTTGGTGATCATATGATGTGTTCAGAGTTTATAGTAGTTATCAGATATCGGTACCAGTTACTAGTTATCTGTGACACCTTTGTGTTTATGGCTATATCTCCAGTATCCTATTTCAGATGTCAGATATTAGTTATCAGCTGCTCAGTTATCAGATTTCAGTTGTCAGTTGTCAAATGTCAGATTATCAGCTAGTATTGACATCTGTAGTTGTTGGAGATATTAGTTTCTCTTAATAATAACTCACATTGATTGCTTATTAATAAAAGATATCAAAACCCGGGAAACATGGGTAATTACCTGATGATGCATGTCGTGTATTTTGGAAGGACTTCTTATGGTACCGAGTTGTGGGTTCCAACCATGGGGAACCAAGGTAGTATTGGCTACCTATTCAGTTGTCAGTTGTCAGGGTTATACCCGGATTACGGCGTCATACTAGTTGTCTTTTCGTGTGGGACTGTGGTCTTCAGATATTAGAGTCTTGCGGCTTGTCTTGCTTCAGCGCCAGGGGTGTTAGACCGTGGTACCGGGCATACACGGTACCCTTCCAAAACACATGCACTACATTGACAGGTAGTTACAACAACGATAACTTTGTTTGATATGTGGGAAAACGGTTGTGGTATGAGACAAAGCTAAGTACTACATTAGTTAGGTTAACAACAACCAACCAGACTAGTGAAATATGCTAGGTTACACATTTTGACATCAGTTGTTTGTTTACAGTTGTGATAGTTGTCTTATATCTTCATTCATGTTGTTATGCAGTTATCCTTCAGTTGTTTGTTAATCATGTTATTTAGTTATCTTATGACTGCAGTTTATCTTGTTATTATTCTGTGCACATTGTTTATATGCACGAGCTCTCCTTTTTACACACACACTCACCAGGTCGCTTTCTGACGACCCTGGATTTGCATGTCCAGATATTGGACGTTTTGTTTCTATTGTTCAGGTGTTCGTTGAGATCGTACGTTTCGCAAAGAGCTGGAGCTTCTCCCTATTTGATTCCGGTATTCTTATCTTTCTTGCATTCATATTATTTCCTGATTCTCGTTATATCAGATTCAGTTGTTATTCCAGTCTTTATTTATATGATATCATGCGTGGATGCCTATATGTGATATTGCAGTAATTATGATTTATTACAGTTGGGATTTATAGCTTGTTTCGGGTTACTTAAGGCTTAGCGCGTATACGTGAGGTACTTTTCTTGCGTATATGCGTCACCGACTCGTGTCGCGTCTCCGCTTCAGTGTATTTTGGGAAGTGGGGCGTGACACAAGTCATCACCACATGAAGTATAAACAAACATGATCATTAGGCTAAATGCACATGTTTTAGAACTAGTATATACATAGCAGTTAAACAATAGTGAGAACATAAAAATATAAATTCATATGAACATGGGTGTATCTCAAAGACTATCTATGTATATCACATGTCTAATAACATTGCATTTAACATAATGAGCATTAAAACCACAACATGCTAAAAAATCATCAATGTAAAAGTATGTAAACAAAAAAGGAGTTTAGAGATAGTTACTAAATCATAGAACTATTCTCTAAGTCTCTAAATCAGGGCGGTCCTCCCACCAAACTTTCTTGATAGCGATGCATCAATTTGGTATGTTCATCTTGCTCATGCATCCACCACCACGGCACCATTCCTCTCACGTCTGTGAGAGCCCATACCTACATCAAACATAAGAGGTGGAGATTTTGGTACCCATATCTTTTTGGGTCCACGGGAGTTAGAAACAATTAGAACCCAAATATTTTTATTTGTAAAATTTAAATGATTTATTCTATTAAAGCAAAATTTTGCTAAATGGCCTTTACGGCCGCAATGTGTACATTTGTACACTCTAGCAAACATGTGAGTGGGGTGAGCATGGTGTGGATGTGTATGCTATGGGGTATGTGCATGTATGTGTGGAACTTGTTTCTTGCGAAACATAAATTTTAATTTATTATGTTTAAATGCACGTTGGCTCAAAGTGGAGCCCAAACAATCAATGTTCTTCTTCATAATGCAAATATCATTATTAATTTTGGAAGAAGAAACATGAGAAATAAAATTCTTTTTCTTTTATGAAATATTTCTTTTTCTTTTAAAATAATTTTCTTTATCAAGGATTTATTTTCATTTAAAATAAATTTTTTCTTTTTCCACCAAGACAAGTTTATTTTTCAATGAATTATTTCTTTCACAAATTTCATTTAATTTTGAAGTCGAAGAAACATTTTTCTTTTCAAAAATTCATTTTTTTTGAAATAATTTCAAATTTATTTTGAAAAGAATCTTTTTCTTTTGAAACGAAATCATTTTCATTTTTCAAACTTTTGTTTTTTATTTTTAACAATCCATACGTTTTAAGAAGTTGTTGACAAAATGAAGTAAGCTCATCATATGACATGTCAACATCTTCATCAAGCTCAGAGTCAGAATTTACCTCAAGGGGGTCATCCCCTTGGACCATATAGCATGTGTTGGAAGTATCACTTCCTTCATCCGAGTGACTCACCATATAGTATTGCTTTTGTTCATCAAGGGAGATAAGAGTGTTCCATACTACAAAAGCCGAATCAAAGTTAGCAACCCTTGATAAATATTCATCATTTAGGGTATTCTTTATAGCATTAATGACTTTTGTGTTAGCCTCAAGATGTTT
Organism: Agave tequilana; assembly: GCA_038442645.1. Classification (NCBI taxonomy): domain Eukaryota; kingdom Viridiplantae; phylum Streptophyta; class Magnoliopsida; order Asparagales; family Asparagaceae; genus Agave; species Agave tequilana. The sequence goes on along the minus strand of JAVJIF010004302.1, from coordinate 83,685 downwards.
GCCATTAATAAAATATGAATCCTTAATAGTGAAAAAATAGACATGAATTCCTAAGGCCTTGAGATACATGGACATCTTAACTTTCTAAGTTTGGAGGTTAAGAATGTCAAACAAGGGAGGTGTCATGAAATCCATGTGTGTGTAAACAAATATAGTGATTAGCTAAAATGAGGATCTTTAACTCAGGGTTGTTAGACCCAAATCAAGAGCACCGAACTCTGATACCATTGTAATGTTGGCCCAAAGGCCTATCACCCTAGTTTTGATGATGATCAACTCATGAAGTTATGTTTACTAATGATCTTGTGTTTAATTAGTGACAGATTCCTTATCAAGATCTTAGTAGGTGTGGAGCTTCAACAAAGGATTTAAAGTCAAGTTGGAAGCTAGCACCGGTTGATTCGCGAGCCTATGCATCAAGATCACATCTAGAGATGAGCTCGGTGGATTGCATGTGGACCAAGTCAAGAAGATGAGAAGACTTCAAGTGAAGACTTCAAGAAGATGAAGACTTGAGTCTAGGTTTGTTTTTTTTTAAGATGTATTTTAGATAAAATGTAAAGGATAGAATAGTTGGTGGATTGCTCAAGTCTATATCACACACACACTCTTGATAGAACTCTTGATAGAATGATTTTCATAAAAGATTTTCCTAGTTAAGAAAAGATTTTTATTTGTGATAAAATACAATTTGGTTTTTGGTATTTCATAGTTTACATATCTTATATCAAAACCATGCTTAGAGCCTATTGTCAAAAACTAGATATTTCATCTTGATTGTGTAGTGGATCATATCCATACACACTATGCTTTTAGAGTATATCTTGTTTTTGTATTTGATGAAAGTTTGGAAAAACATGTTGATATTTCAAAACCAAGTTTAGTGCTTTATGTCAAAAACTAGATATGTCATCTTGATTGTGTAGTGGATCATATCCACACACACTATGCTTTAAAGTGTATCTTGTTTTTGTATTTGATGGAAATTTGGAAAAAACATGTTGTTTTAGAAAAACAGGTTTTATTATGAGCCAATATTTCCAAGTTACAAAAATAGTCAAATCTTCAATAACATGCCTTGATTTTATGCAAGCATGTTTCTATATCATAAAACTATTTTGTAGAATTTCTAAGTATTTATGGGATTTTTATTAAGCCAAAAAGACCTATCCTTAATCCAAAATTTTCAGGTTCTGGCAGTTCTGATTTTTCAGAACTGACAGTGGCCGGTCGACCGGGTCGGTCGACCGGACGTGCACAGCGTGCACGCCTGTGTGCACTGGAGGACGGTCGACCGGACCGGTCGACCGCTTAAGAGAGCTTTGCTCTCGGGAATTATCGGTCGACCGGGCCGGTCGACCGACAGAGAGTTTTCTCTCTTCTCCAGTTGCGCGGTCGACCGGGCCGGTCGACCGGAGGCTGCAACGGTCGGATTTTTGACCGTTGCCGGTCGACCGGACCGGTCGACCGGTAGCTCTGACAGAGCCCAACGGTCAGATTTTTCTGGCCTCTATAAAAGGGGGTTTTGTCATTGTTTTGAGCCAAGATTTTGAGGACTTCTTGAGCCAGTTTTTCCAAGTGATTTCAGAAGTTTTCTCCACAAAATAGAGTGCCAATATTTCCTATCAAAAGGGATTTTATCAAGAGAGTATTTATTGTGATTTCTTGAGTTTTCCATCAAAGCCTTCTTTCCTTGTTTTTTTTCTCACACTACACTTGAGCTTCCATTGTATATCTATCCTATAGGGAGAGTGTTGTAGTGAGTTTGTAATTGGTGATCAAGTGTTAGATCACCAAAGAGATTTCTTTTGTATTTGAGGAGACGGGCAAGTGTGCTCGTTGGTGGTTAGAGTTCGGTTGTGAACTCTTGGTGGTTTGAGGTGCGGCCTCGGCGAGTCGGTGGACTTGCGTGTGTAAGGGACTTTGGAGTCCGAGAGCTTGTAGGTGTTGCGGCACCGAGGAGAGATCCGGTGGGATCTTACATAGTGGAAATCCTTCGTGTGTCGAAGGCGGGGATGTAGAGCAAGTGTGCTCGAACCTCGAAACAAACCCTTTGTGTTTGCGATTGCTCACTCTTGCTCTCTTTCTCTTTTGTCTCTATTTTATATCTTGCATTCAATTTATTGTGTTCATCTTATATATGCATGATATATTCCCTTGTGCTCATAATTGATATACATACTTGCTTGGGATTGTTGTTAACACTAGTATTCAACCAAGAGAGCCAACGCGGCACCTCAACCCATTCAAGGGGAATCTAGAGGAGTTTGTCCAGAGCCTCGCAAGGGGAATTCGGCAACACTCTTGTGTTATACATAAGTGTTTAATTAAAAGAAGTTTAATTTGGTCATCTTAGTTTTAATTCCGCATTATTTGTTCATAAGTGACCATTAGATTAGCCATCACCTATTCACCCCCCCTCTAGGTGAACTTACAATTGGTATCAGAGCCAAGTGCTCTTGATATTGGGTCTAACAACCTAGAGTTAAAGATCCTCCTTTAGGCTAATCACAATATTTTTGTACACACACACCTCACCATGGACTTCATGTCACCACCCACCTTTGATATTCTTAACATCCAAACTTGGAAGGTTAAGATGTCATTGTACCTCAAGGCCTTAGAATTCATGCTTATCTTGCTACTACTAATAATGATTATTGTTCAAATAGCAAGTACATTGAGGCTAATGCAAAAGCCCTTCATGCTCTTAAATGTACCCTAAATGATGATTATTTATCTAGGGTTTCTAACATTGAATCGGCTTTTGTAGCTTGGAACATCATCACCTCCCTTGGCGAAAAGGATCTATATTATGCCGGGAGCGATTCGGATGTTGGAAGCGACACCTCCAACAAGTGCTACATGGTCCAGGGGATAACCCCCTTGAGGTAACTTCCGAATCCGAGGATGAGGATGCTACTATGTCATATGATGAGCTAAATTCATTTTGCCAATTATTGCTTGAGAGATATGACATAATTAAAAAGGAAAATAAAAATTTGAAAAAGGATATTGCTTGCATGCATGTAGAACATGACTCTTTTAGAGGTAACATTGCATGCTTGGAAAAAGATAACAAGAATTTGAAAAAGAACATTGATTCATGCATGTAGAAAATGATTCTTTTAGAAATAAACTTGCATGTTTAGAAAAAGAAAATAAAGTTTTGAAAAATGAGAATGTTTCCTTATTTTCAAAATTAAATGATTTATGTGAAGGGAACACTATTTTGAAGGATAAGATTGATTTGGTGGAAAAACAAAAGGAAATCGTTTTTCAAGAAAATAAATCTTTAAAAAGAAAATTTGTTGAAAAAGAAAAGGATAATGTTTTTCAAAAGAAAAAGAAAAATGATTCTTTATCTCACCATGCTTTACATGCCACAACTAATGAGATTAAGAATTTGAAAAATAAGATAGAAAATTTGAGCTCTAATTTGAGCACATGTGCATTCAATCATTCTAAGTTGGAATCTTTATTTCAAAAGAAACAAGTTCCCATGCTCATGCACATACACATCATGCTCATGCTTATGATGCACATCATGCTCACACTCCCACTCATAAGTATGCTAAGGTGTACATATGTACACATTGTGGTCGCAAAGGCCATCTAAGAAAATTTTGTTATGAAAGGTTAAATGTTCTTATTTTGATAAAAATAAAAATGCTTGGGTTCCTTACAAGACTAACCCCATAGGACCCAAGAAAATATGGGTACCAAAACCCCCACCTCATGTTTTTGATGTAGGTGAGGGATCTCTCAAAACGTGAGAGATTTGGTGCCTTGATGGTGGGTGCATTTGAACTAAAATGACACATACTTGGAGCACCGCTATCAAGAAATTTTGGTGGGTCAACCACCATGCTTGGAGTTTTGGAGTTGGTAACAATTTCTAAACTTCTATTTTATTTATGTACATGCTTTTTATTTCATAATATCATTCATAGCATGTTCATATTTTAAGATTTTATGTGCTTCTTGTGGCATTTACATGCTTAAATGTAGAATGTGTCAAAACTTGTATTTATACATATATGAATAGTGAACTACAATTGACTTATATATATTTGAACTTCATGCTCATTTGTATTCACTATATGCATGTGTATAGGCTAGTTTTGATGATTCGGTCATTTATACTTGTTATGCCTATCTTTGATTTTACTTCATGTATATGTGTGTTTAATTCAAATCTAATAAATATACATGTATACCCGTGAGTCTCTAGCTTTCATGCAAATATTTGATAGACTCTTTTACAATTTTGGGATATGTATGTGTATTGTTAGATTTGTATAATTCATACATATACCATGAAGATTGTAGTTTTTAATAAAAATGATTTTGTGTTGATTTGATAACAATGATTTCTATGTGATTTGAGCTTCAATGACAACTTTCATGAAAATACTATTTACATAACCTTCGAACACTCATCTTTTATTCAAAAATATATTTATGAGCTTTATGGACTATGAGTGCTTGGATTTTTTATGTACTTAGTCTCATTCATGAAAAAACATATGATTTGACATATTTGAAGGATCTTTAACTAGTTTTCAAAAACAATTTATACTAGTTATGTATTCTTCAAATAGTTTTTGAGATTGTCACATGATTCAATTTTTCTTAAAATTTAATGCTTCATGATTTGAATATTAGTTTATATGTTAGTTTTTGTCAACACTAGGATTTATACTTGAACATATCATGGGCCTCAAAAGATCTATTAGTAAGTGTGCTTAAATGCTTATTTGAACCCTTGAAATGTACTTGTATTGCTTAGTTTTGATGATTCATACATATTTAAACTTATGTTCACCTTTTGGATTTGATTTATGATCATGTGCCTTTTATTTCATGTATATGTGTATTTTGCCAAACCTTAAAATATACATGTATAACTCTTGAGTCTTTTGCCTTCAATGCAAATCCATTCATATAGACTCACTTGAGTTTAAGAGATATGTATGTATATTTCATGTATTGTCAAAACATACATATATCTTGACATATAGATTTTGTTTTCAATGATTTAATAAAAAAAATGTGAGATAATTTTGATGTTTATGATTTTCTAAGGAATATTGTACCTTATTGCCATTTTCATGATGCCATGTTTCACATAACATTAGTACACTCACTTCTTTTGAAACTATTTGGACTTTATAGATTAGAGTGTTTGAGTGTTTTGTGTTTCATTACTATTTCATGAAAATCCTTAGATTTATTCCTTGATAGAAGGATTTCGTACTAGTTGTTAAACACTCTCATTTAACTAGTTCGAATTCTTCATGTGTTGTTAATGCTAAGCTTAATTCAAATCTTATTTTTCAAGCTTATGCATTAGATTTTAAAATGGTATCAATATTTTTATTTGATATCAAAGAGAAAATTCAAAATTTGTTTTGATAAAATAGAATTGATGATTTTGTTTTGATGAGAAAAATTCAAAATTTTTGATTTGTATCGCCCCTCCTTGACTTCTTTATTTTGTCATAAAGGGGGAGAAAATTTGTTGATTTGATTTTACTTTGAACCCTTTGTTGATGATTGACAAAAAGGGGGAGAAGTATTTGTGTTTTTGTTTTGATATATATGCATGATTTCCTTGCTTAAGGGGGAGAAGTATTTGTCCTTCTTACTTAAGGGGAATTAAGATTTGTATTTATGCATATGTATTTGATTCCTTCTTACTTAAGGGGAATTAAGATTTGTATTTATGCATATGTGTTTTGATTTATGCAAATAGGAGTAAAAAGATTTTGATTTATGCTTGTTGCATCTCCATATTTGCATCCATATTCATGTGCTTCATGATCATATTTATTATTTATTTTGTATGCATGAGTTAAGGAGGAGCTTCTTTGAAGCTTTACTTTAATCCATGCATATATAACGTCATGAGTTTTGTCATCATCAAAAAGGGGGAGATTGTTGGCCCAAAGGCCTATCACCCTAGTTTTGATGATGATCAACTCATGAAGTTATGTTTACTAATGATCTTGTGTTTAATTAGTGACAGATTCCTTATCAAGATCTTAGTAGGTGTGGAGCTTCAACAAAGGATTTAAAGTCAAGTTGGAAGCTAGCACCGGTTGATTCACGAGCCTATGCATCAAGATCACATCTAGAGATGAGCTCGGTGGATTGCATGTGGACCAAGTCAAGAAGATGAGAAGACTTCAAGTGAAGACTTCAAGAAGATGAAGACTTGAGTCTAGGTTTGTTTTTTTTTAAGATGTATTTTAGATAAAATGTAAAGGATAGAATAGTTGGTGGATTGCTCAAGTCTATATCACACACACACTCTTGATAGAACTCTTGATAGAATGATTTTCATAAAAGATTTTCCTAGTTAAGAAAAGATTTTTATTTGTGATAAAATACAATTTGGTTTTTGGTATTTCATAGTTTACATATCTTATATCCAAAACCATGCTTAGAGCCTATTGTCAAAAACTAGATATTTCATCTTGATTGTGTAGTGGATCATATCCATACACACTATGCTTTTAGAGTATATCTTGTTTTTGTATTTGATGAAAGTTTGAAAAAACATGTTGATATTTCAAAACCAAGTTTAGTGCTTTATGTCAAAAACTAGATATGTCATCTTGATTGTGTAGTGGATCATATCCACACACACTATGCTTTAAAGTGTATCTTGTTTTTGTATTTGATGGAAATTTGGAAAAAACATGTTGTTTTAGAAAATAGGTTTTATTATGAGCCAATATTTCCAAGTTACAAAAATAGTCAAATCTTCAATAACATGCCTTGATTTTGTGTAAGCATGTTTCTATATCATAAAACTATTTTTGTAGAATTTCTAAGTATTTATGGGATTTTTATTAAGCCAAAAAGACCTATCCTTAATCCAAATTTTTCAGGTTCTGGCAGTTCTGATTTTTCAGAACTGACAGTGGCCGGTCGACTGGGTCGGTCGACCGGACGTGCACAGCGTGCACGCCTGTGTGCACTGGAGGACGGTCGACCGGACCGGTCGACCGCTTAAGAGAGCTTTGCTCTCGGGAATTATCGGTCGACCGGGCCGGTCGACCGACAGAGAGTTTTCTCTCTTCTCCAGTTGCGCGGTCGACCGGGCCGGTCGACCGGAGGCTGCAACGGTCGGATTTTTGACCGTTGCCGGTCGACCGGACCGGTCGACCGGTAGCTCTGACAGAGCCCAACGGTCAGATTTTTCTGGCCTCTATAAAAGGGGGTTTTGTCATTGTTTTGAGCCAAGATTTTGAGGACTTCTTGAGCCAGTTTTTCCAAGTGATTTCAGAAGTTTTCTCCACAAAATAGAGTGCCAATATTTCCTATCAAAAGGGATTTTATCAAGAGAGTATTTATTGTGATTTCTTGAGTTTTCCATCAAAGCCTTCTTTCCTTGTTTTTTTTCTCACACTACACTTGAGCTTCCATTGTATATCTATCCTATAGGGAGAGTGTTGTAGTGAGTTTGTAATTGGTGATCAAGTGTTAGATCACCAAAGAGATTTCTTTTGTATTTGAGGAGACGGGCAAGTGTGCTCGTTGGTGGTTAGAGTTCGGTGTGAACTCTTGGTGGTTTGAGGTGCGGCCTCGGCGAGTCGGTGGACTTGCGTGTGTAAGGGACTTTGGAGTCCGAGAGCTTGTAGGTGTTGCGGCACCGAGGAGAGATCCGGTGGGATCTTACATAGTGGAAATCCTTCGTGTGTCGAAGGCGGGGATGTAGAGCAAGTGTGCTCGAACCTCGAAACAAACCCTTTGTGTTTGCGATTGCTCACTCTTGCTCTCTTTCTCTTTTTGTCTCTATTTTATATCTTGCATTCAATTTATTGTGTTCATCTTATATATGCATGATATATTCCCTTGTGCTCATAATTGATATACATACTTGCTTGGGATTGTTGTTAACACTAGTATTCAACCAAGAGAGCCAACGCGGCACCTCAACCCATTCAAGGGGAATCTAGAGGAGTTTGTCCAGAGCCTCGCAAGGGGAATTCGGCAACACTCTTGTGTTATACATAAGTGTTTAATTAAAAGAAGTTTAATTTGGTCATCTTAGTTTTAATTCCGCATTATTTGTTCATAAGTGACCATTAGATTAGCCATCACCTATTCACCCCCCCTCTAGGTGAACTTACATGTAAATCGCCTGGAGGGGATGAATAGGTGACAAGCTAATCAAATTCAAAACTAATGCGGAATTAAAACTAATTGTGCAAACTAAAACTATAATGCAAACACAGACCGTATAACTAAAGAGTGTAGCCGAATTTTCGGTGAATGGCTCTAAACTATCTCCTCAAGATTCCTCTAGATTAAGAGTTGAGGTGCCACTTTGGCTCTCTTGGTTAAATATAAGTGTGAGCAATCAATCCCAAGCAAATATATTATATATATATATATATATATATATATATATATATATATATATATATATATATATATATATATATATATATATATATATATATAAAGCACAAGTAAATATCAAGCATATAAGAGATATAAACAATAAGAACATGCAAGATATAAAACACAAGTTGAGAGAGAGAGAGAGAGATGAGCCATCACAAACACGAGAGAATTATTTCGAGGTTCGAGCACACTTGCTCTACGTCCCTGCCTTCAACATTATGAAGGATTTTCACTAAAATTGATCTCGCAAGATCACTCAGTGCCGCAACACCTACAACGAGTTCCGTCAAGAACTCTTGGACCCGCAAGTCCCTCACATGTTTCCGCAAGCACACTAGCTTGCTGAGGCCGCACCTCTACAATGAGTTCCCTCAAGAACTCTACACACCGCGAATCCACAAGTTCGTCTTCTCAGTTACAAAGATGTAAACTTGGTGATCTCTACACTTTGATCACCTAAAACGCTCTCACAATAAATGATCCCTAGAGAACAAATATAGCAATGAAAAGCTCAAGTTTGTGTGAGAAAAACAAGATAGAGTTGCGGTGAAAACCTTAAGAAATCTCTTTAAAAACACTCTAAAAAACGCTCCTTTTGATATGGAAGTTTTAGCCCAGAAACATTGGAGAAAAACCCTAAGAGAGATGGAGAAAACTGGCTCTAAAACTTCTCCAAAATCTTGTGTAAAACTAGTCAAAATAGCCTCCTTTTATAGAGCTACAAAAACTAGCCGTTAGGACATATCCCCAGGCCAGATGACCGACCGGTCGACCGACCAACAGTCATATTTATGACCGTTGGGGTTGCCGGTCGACCGGGCAGTCGACCACACCCAGGTCTAGACCTGTCCCTCGACGGTCGACCGCTCGGTCGACCGGGGCCAGATTAACTCTCTGGATCGGTCGACTTCCCGGTCGACCGGCCCCCAAGCCTGGGCTTGTGCACGTTTCTGTGGACATCAATCGACCGCTCGGTCGACTGTTTTTTGGTTCGGTCGACTGGTCGTTCGACCGTCAGAAGGCCATGTCAGGGATTATTAGAGATTAAAACTTGGTCTTTCAATATCCTATAAAATCCTATAAAATCACATAAAATTCACAAAAATAAGTTCATTGAAATACTTTGAATTACAATTATAACACATATTACAAACATATTGAACTATTTTTGTGATAAACAATTTTACCTTTAAACCGGAAACAGTATTTTTTAAAATCAATCTTCAATTTGGAAAACAATTTTTTCCAAAACTTGTTCAAATACAAAAACAAGATATTAAAACTCATTTGAAGCATAGTGTGTATGGATATGATCCAATACACATATTAAATGAAATATATATATTTTTGATAATTAAGCTCTAAACAAAGTTTGATAAATACAAAACTTAAAAACCCATGAACTCGAAACATCAAACTAAGTTTTTCTAAACATTTGAACTAACAATGTATATAGATGAAATTCAATATACATATAAAACATGCAAACTTGTTTTGATGAACTCTATTCATGAAATATAAAGCTATCTTCTTTGAAGCTCAAAAGCAAAATGGTATTTTCTAAAACTAAAACTATTTTATGAAAACATATATAAATTTTTTGTGTGTGTGTATATGAGCTTGAGCAATTCAAAACTAATTTATCCTTTACATTTTATCCAAAAATAAAATCTTAATACTTACAAACATGACACTATTCTTAAAAATCTTCTCTTGAAAAACTTCTTCTCCATCTTGACTTGGTCTAAACCTTGATTCAATGAACTAGCCTTCTCTTAAGTACTTGATGTGATCTTGAAGCGCGAGCTCTTGAATCAACATGTTCGATCTTCAAAACTTGACTTCGAATCTTTCGTTGAAGCTAAACATCGACTAAGATTTTAATCAAATATCTGAAACTTATTAAACATAAGATCATTAGTGTTATAACTACATGAATTAATTATCATCAAAACTAAAGTGAAGGGCCTTTGGGCCAACACTTGGCCCTCTAGATTTTTCTAATTTCTTCACATACTTTGATTGTATTCGAGGTAAACTGACCTAAATGAGAAAATTTGAGTCAGGTAGGAGCACAGATCCACTTTAGCTTATCCATATTGGTATTTATGGACTTTTTCCCATCTTTTCTCGGGGAGGCTATAGATATTTCATTACATTTATTGACAATTTCTCTCGTTATGTCTATATCTTTCTCATCCACTAGAAATCTGATTCTTTAAAAGTTTTCAAGACCTATAAAGTTGAGCGACAGTTGAATCAGAAGATAAAAATCTTAAGATCTGATTCAGGGGGAGAATATTTTGGCTAGATCGATCAGAACAACCAACACTCTGGACCATTTTATAGTTTTCTTAAAGATCAAGAAATTGTTACTTAAGAACATCATATCCGTATTATAATTATCATCTGTTGTAGTATAAAGTGATATTATTCTTGGATCTATCATTGCATTTTGATCATACAAGAGCTCTTTAGCTTAGTAGAGGAAGTACCTTCTAGAGTGTTAAACTATGTATTGATTGATTAGGTCACTTTGACTTATATAGTTGATCTAATTATTGATATAACATGGTGATATTTTGGTCTTATAACCAGATAGCTAAGTGAGATTATGCATTGCTCATTGAATGGTTTCATTTTTGCACCTTAACTTTAGGTTGGCAGCACAAAGGAGTTAAATTAGATTATTAAAGATTTTTCTTTTAGATGTATGACTGTTTAGCATTAGCCTCCTTTGTCAATTTGACATGCTAATTTCTAATTGAATTTAGCAGAAAAGTAAACCAATTGATCTGTAAAGAGAATTTAACTCAAAGAAAAAAAAAAGGTTATCCTAAGCGGAAACATCAAATTGTAAGAGAAAGTTTATAGACGTAGTGCATAAGTCTACACTGGAGAATATTGCAGACCCACTCACCAAAAGACTCTCAGTGACCATCTTTCAGGACATTGAGCATGCATGGGGTATTAGAGTCATCTTGATTATTGTTTTTTTAAGTGGGAGTATATCTGTGATTGTCCTTTGTGTGGGAATTATTATGTCTATTTTTCAGTAATGTCATTTGTATTATTAGTACAATCTATATTTCAGTTTCATGAGATTTTCAGACAGTTATTAGGATGGCATATAGTTATTATATGGTGTTTTATTTCGGCTGATATTGTTAAATGCACATTTATATTATTATAGTTAAAGTTATGCAATTGCACAGGTTAAAGTATAAAGTGTATTTAGAGAAACCTATTAAGGATTCTCAAGATCGCTTGGACTGGACGTGGGTAGGCTCCACGACCTTAAGCCTTCATCTCAATATGAGCGTGGTATTCGCATGACTGTCGTCTAAGTATTGAGATGGCGTGTGTCCGGTAAGCACACATTGCAGGACACTTATGAAAATGTATTATACACACTACATGTACATTTGTCATATATGTACTAAACTCCACCAATAAAGTATTCTCTCGAAAGCTGTTAGGGTCACCCGAAAGTCCACAATACAAATTAAGCAAAAGCATAAAGCTTGACCGAAATTTGTCTGTGAGCCGTGCTAGCCATCCTCTCAGTCATAGAGTGCCAATAGTTTGAGTGCACAATGACTAACGATAAATTTCATGTGTGGGTTTTTTCAAAAAAAATCAAAGGATGATCATCCGTTTTTAAAATAAAATCGTGATATGGGATATTAAAGATTTTCAAAATAAATATTTTTTTTCAAAATTTCTGTCGGATATGTCTCGAGTGGGAGAGTGTAAGATATTTCCTAATTCGATTCATACCCTATTTCCTATCCCATATCATGACACACGTGAAACTTATGTTGGTCAATATATTAGGCATGTCTAATAGGTGTACTAAGTTATAAAGGTCGGTGGGACCTAACATTACTCTCTTATTAGGGTTAGGGGCATTATGGGAAGGTTACTAATCAAAGGATTATATATAGAGAGTAAGTCCCTCGCGACCACACATTCATCTCTACCCATAAGAGGCTAGGTCAAGCAGAGAGAAGCCTCTCCATCTCGTTCTCTACAGCAACGATCCAGATTCGGGTATAGTGCATCTTTTTTCGAAAAGGTATGTTATCTAAATCTCCTCTATTAAGATTCATCACACATACTATTTAGATCTATACATAGGTGCAGTTGATCCTCTTCTAAGATAAATGAATTTTAACAGCTTTAACTCACCAGTAGCATCTTGAAGTTTACATTTTTTTTCTTTTGACATTTTATGATAAACTTATAATTATTCTGACATTTAATGATAAACTTATAATTATTCTGACATTTTATATCTCAGTTCAAGAAGTCCAATATACTCTTATTAAGGAAGCAAACATCATCATTTCATAAAAGGAGTTTGGATGTCCCCAATATTTTTTTTTTCCACTCAGGACAATGAAATTTACGTTGGGAAATCAGTTGTGTGATCATGTGAGGGGGAAAAATCATAAAAGATGTAGCTTGAAGGTCCCTTGCAACTCAGCTCAACTGTTGACCATTGACGTATGCATATATGAAAAAGGAACAGACCACAGTCGAATGAGCGAGATTCATATTAAATGCTATACATATCATAACAACCACCAACTAGTTTTGCACGCAATAATATAAGAGCGCCTTCACTTCTGTCATAATACTTGTCTTGTTGTCATTAATTTTAGGGCTATTTTTCCAACAAAAACTCTAAAAACATTAATACTAAAAATCAACCTCTCTCCTAATTGATTCCAAAAAAACCGACTGACACGCCATGTCAGTGGTGAGGTGGTTCACTCCACCAACGTGGCACCCGAACATGCCGGGGTCATTTTTTGGTTTGTCCGGCGTTGGCAACCCAAACGAGCTAAATTTTACTTGGCAGGGTGAACCGCGTCGCCGCTGATGTGACATGTCAGAGGTCGGCTCCGACATCTGCGCGTGCTTTTTTTGTGAGAGGATGTTAGTTGGTGTTGTTGTATTCGTTTCAGTTGTTTTCATTAATCTTTCTTTAATGGAACGCGGGGGGCTCGACAGCTCACCGTTTATTCTCAAAAAAAAATTTGAGGGGAGGTCATTATTTAGATTTAATTATTATTTAAGGGTTTTTTTTTGAAAAATAACCCTTGTTTTGTTTATTATTATTTTGAGAATAAGGATGGCTCTTCACTTAAGGCGCAGCCACCTCCAAAAAACTTTTCCATTTCCCAAATATCTCTGGCTTCTTTATTTTTCTCTCAACTTATCACAAATTGACGCGGGAGTGAAAGCGAACGATGCCGGTTAAATCTCATTCTAACACCAACGAACTATGGAAGGATTTTTCAGACAGGTAACATATCGATTCTTCGAGCAATTTACTTGAATCCACGAGCAAATGATAACAACTAGAATTTACGAGAAATTGGAGAGATAAAGTCAATTTTAATTAATCAAAAGTTGAATATAAAACAAAGAATGCAATGACTTTTTTATAGGCTTACAAAAAAAATATTACTCCTACTTGAAAACTATAACCTATTTCTAAAAAAAAAAAAGGAATTAAAAGAGTCCTAATCCTTTTAGGAAAACTAATCTAATCCTAAGAGAATTAAATAAAAAAATAAACTTAAATTTTTTAGGTTTCCTAATTAAGAAAATCTTCAAAAATCCTTCTCCCTTCAGAAATCCAATTGGAAGTCAATCTGAAAATCCAATTTTTCAGATACGCTGAAATCTGAGTGTTGGTCGAAAGTCCGTCGATCACTCTTCACTTATGTCGGTCGACCGGGCAGTCAGCCGACTGTAAAATCCAACTCTCTGTTGTTTGGCTGGTCGACTGGGCGATCCACCGTTAACAATTCTGTAGCCCTCTATATTTGGTCGGTCGACCAGGCAGTCGACTGCAATCAAAACTTGATCTTCTGTCGGTCGATCGGGCAGTCGACCGAAAACAATGTCTGGTCTGTTGTTGAACCTTGATCTCCTACTGCTGCTGTCTTGACTTCTACATCGGTCCTCTCTTTTCAAAAGAACTCGTTTTTGAGTTTCGATCAATCGAACGATGAACGATGTCATCTTTAGCAAACTCCCCTTTCGCATGAAAAGATCTTCAAAATCACGAAGAATAGATATACCATGATGCTGAATATCTCTCATGGGTGATAATCTTTCCGAAAGTATATCGTGTACAACTCCTTTGGACTCTTCCAATAATGAATTTATCTTCTCGTGAACTTGCTAGGTTGGAAGAACTTCTTCTTTGACAACTAAAGCAAATTAGTGCTTTGTCTCTTTGATTCCACAAAGAGCTTACATTGATGAATATGAATTTTTGCTTCTCTTGCTAAGGGGGTGGTTTTATTGGAGGTGGCTGATTTGGTGGAGATTGATGAGGAGGTGGTTGTGATGGAGATGGTTGTCGTGATGGACGTGGTTGTATTCAAAGTGACGGTTGTGATTGTAGTTGTTGAGATGGATGTACGGATGGAGGTGGTCAAAAATTTGTTGATGGAGGATCTAATCTGCTTCGATACGTACCATCGACGTCGACCATCCATCTTAAGGGATAATCTCTCGAGTTCTTAGACCATATTGTCCAATGTTGAGTTGATAGTGCGGAGATCCCGTGAAATAGCGCCCATCCTTGTAGAAAGGCTTCACAATCCATCCTTCTCTTGACGAAGCGAGGATCCTCTGAATTAGCGTCCATCCCTAGTCTGGAACGAAGTGGACCCTTTCACGGAAGATCATGCTTTTCTTGTGGAGCAAACAGATTAGTCGTAGCTCATTCCCTCCCTGCCTTCTCTTGATCGGTTAGCGGAATTTTCTTTTTGCAGCTCGTGAGCATCTTTCAGTCTTTTATACTTTGTAAATCATACTTTTGTGTCTCTTGGTGATGTAATACTCATGTAATATTATGTCATACTCTGTGATAGCTACATACTTGTACTCTTTTGTTGGAATATCTATTACCACATACTTTTGTACTCTGACTCTTATACAATACTGATGCTTAGTGTAGATACGTGAGTGTATTCTTGTATACACGTGAGTGTATTCCCGCCCTGCATATATACGTCGTAGTAGCGTCCCTGTAGCCCGTCCCGAGGCAGGACGTTACAGGTTGGTATCAGAGCTCAAGTTCCTACCTTAATGTTGGATTCATTTGCAGCTAGATCGCACGAGTCACGGCTATACATTCCAATCGCAAGAACAATGTTATCCCTTTCTTCCTTGAAATCCAATCCTTGAATCCTGAGACCCTTCATCCTTTTTTCCAGCTCCTTCCTTCATCTTTTCGACAAACTCAGTATGAAAAGACGGGAAAATTGTAACGATCCTTGTACTTCTCATGATGATCTAGTGAAGGGAATGCCAACATGATGAGGATATTTTAGAGTATGATGGAGAGTCAATGGCAACAGACTGAGCTTCTCGCCAAGGATTGTTGAGCGTACCCCGAGAACAGAGGCCTGAGAATGTTTTAGATTTCATAAGATTACAATCGATAGTTTTTTTAGGTACTGAGAAGCCCTTGGATACTGAGCAGTGGCTGATCGATCAACATATCTCCTAAAGGTAGCCCAGAATCCTGATGAGAACAGTGAAAGTGGCCAAGATTCAACTAAAAGATATGGTCAGAATCTGGTGGTTAGCAGAAAAGGCGAGACTGGAGAAGCCCATTACTTGAGACTAGTTCTCAAAGAGTTTCTACCAGAGATTTTTCCCTACGATAACCCAAAAGGAGATGGAAGAACAATTCATCAGGCTGCAGCAATGGAACCGATCTGTGGAAGAGTGCGCTGCAGAGTTTCTGAGACTCAGCCGGTTTGCACTATACATGGTGACCGATCAGGAGAAATGAGATAGCAAGTTTCAACAGGGTCTGAAGATGGACATTTAAATGCTCCTTATACCCAGAACTGAAGACATACTCCCAGGTCTTCACTATAGGCCATGAAGTAGAATGAGGACTGGAGAAGAAGAACATGAGCCAGATACAGAACAAGACAGTAAAGCGGCCCTTTCCACAAATGAACAGAGGGAATCCAGTCAAACCCATCGGTGCCCTACTAGCCAAACAACCACTCCCACTCCCCCCTCAGCAGATAATATGCGGGTACTGCTAAAAGCTCGGACACACCAGAAACACCTGCCGAATGATAACATACTGTATCTGGCATGTGGATCAGGCAATCACTTGGTAGGTGATTGTCCATTCAAGAAGATATATGGAATGCTGCTCTAGCACCACCAGCGCTTTCAGCACCACTAATAAGAAGGAACCCAAGACCTACTAGTAGAGGAGATCCACATCCTCCCAACAACAAGTGTATAGTCAGGCTCAGAAGAGAGCAAGAACTGGAGTAGACCCCGAGAGAGGCCAAGCTTACAACTTGAGTGTCGAGGAAGCTGAAGCTTCAGGAGAAGTGGTGGCAGGTAAATCTTGGTCCACTAAATCCCCATTTTATCACTCTTTGACTTTTTTGCATCACATTATTTCATATCAAGTAGATTTACAGCTCTGTATTCTATACTCCTTTTATATATGGATGATTAATAAGAAATTAGTATGGGGAATAGGGTAATTACTACTAATAGAATTTGCAAAGCATGCACTTTAGAGTTATGTGATAGGAAGTTGGAAGCAGACATGCTCGTACTAGACACGGGAGGGAATGATGTGATCCTAGGCATGACTTAACTCAACAAGTACCATGCAGTGATTGACTGTCAAAATAAGAGAGTGACTTTCAGAATCCCACACCGACCAGAGTTTCAGTTCATTGGAAAGAGCAAGTCCACCGGGAAGAAGAATCAAGCAGATTGTACCATTACAAAAGTAAAAAAATAGAATGCCAGTGTGGAATGAGTTTCCAGATGTATTTGAGGAGATACCAGACTTTCACCTGACAGAGTTGTGGAGTTTTCTATTGACACTATCTCGGGAATAACCCTCATCTCCAAAATAGCGTACCAGATGGCACCTACAGAGTTAGCGATATTGAAAAGTAATTGTAGGAGTATCCAGACAAAGGACTGATAAGGCCAAGTACTTCGCTCTGGGGAGCACTAGTGTTATTGACAAACAAGAAAGATGATGGTAAGAGATTATGTATCGACTATAGAGAATTGAACAAAGTCACCATTAAGAACAAGTACCCTTTGTCAAAAATTGAAGATCTCTTTGATCAACTTCACGGAGCCAAAGTATTTTCAAAGTTAGACCTGCAGTCAGGGTACCATTAGTTGAAGGTAAAGAAGGAAGACATTCAAAAGACTACATTTATGACTCGTTATGGTCATTACCAGTTCCTGTTTATGCCTTTTGGAGTAACTAACACCCCTACAGTTTTTATGGATTTGATGAACCACATCTGTTCGCCCTACATGGACAATTTGTGGTGATTTTCATCGATGACATTTTCGTCTACTCTAAGAATGTAGAAGAGCATACAAAATATCTGAACGTTGTATTGCGGACCCTCTAACAGGAGTAGCTCTATGCCAAACTAAGTAAATGTGAGTTCTAACTTGAGAGCATAGCTTTCTTAGGCCACATTGTTTTGAAGGAAAGAATCTCAGTGAACCCCAGTAAGATTCAAGCAGTGGAGGACTGGCCAGTTCTGACGTCACCAACAGAAATCAATAGCTTCATTGGATTAGCAGGAATATTGCCGAAGGTTCGGGCAAACTTTTCCAAGATTGCGGCTTCGTTGACAAAGCTCACCAGAAAAGGAGAAAAATATGTGTGGACTGAAGAGTGTGCATCTGCATTTGAGAAGTTGAAGAGAAGTTAATCATAGCCCCGATCTTGAAGACATCCTTCGGAACAAGAGGAATGGTCATATACATTGACGCATCCGGGAAGGGTTTACGATGTGTATTGATGCATAATGAACACGTGATAGCTTATGCGTCCAGGTAGTTGAGATCACATGAGAAGAACTACCTAATTCCTCATCTAGAGCTGGCAGCAGTGATCTTTCTATTAAAAATATGAAGACATTACTTACTGGGAGACCGAATACTGACTACACCGACCATAAGAGCTTGAAGTACATCTTGACCCAAAAGAAATTAAACATGAGGCAGACGTGATAACTCGAGTTGATGGCAAAACTATGACATAGATTTATAGATCATCCCGGTAAAGTTAATTTGGTTACAGGAGACCGAGCTACACCGATCACAAGAGCTTGAAGTACATCTTCACCCAAAAGGAATTAAACATGAGGCAAAGGCGGTGGCTCGAGTTGATGGTAGACTATGACATAGTGTAACGCCCCGATCCCACAGGTACGGAGACGTTATGGCGACGTACATACGCAGGGCGGAAAACCCTCACGTACGTACGCTGAGCCTCAGTACAGGACAGAACTTCCATAGATACATGAGTTCCAGCATGAAATAAGTACAAGAATACCTGCAGAAAATGGGTGAGTGATCATAACAGATAAGAAGAACAGTGATAAATATGATAACAGCAATAAATTACAAGGATACCTATGAATGGGGCCGATGAGGAATCTCCTAGGTGACTCCAAGGCGCTATCTGATACTACGATAACTCGGATCTCCAATCTGGGCACGCAAACCCAGGGTCGTCAGAAAGCGATCTAGTGAGTGGTAAAATGAAGGAGGCAGTAATATACTAGAGTACTACAAGCATGATACTAAGATTAATAGTGATACTATTTAATAAGTATATAAGAAGCAGTAGAAATATAGAAACATGTCATCTTTTAATACCATCACTACCTAGCCGGTTATCATCGGGTCATGTCTATAGTCGTATCCAGGTTATATAAAGAATTACTGATGTCTAGTGGTGACGTACTAGAAGTGAACATGCTAGTGGTGACGTGATAAAAGTGAACATACAGATGTGCATATACAATATACCCATAATACGGTGTCGTGCATATCTGCAAGGAATACAGGAAACAGAATATATGCAATGTAACATGTACATGAGTAGGATGCCACCACAGAAAATATAACATGTACCAGGTATAGTAACAACATATACAAGTAACATGATAGCGGATAAATGATCAGGAACAGTAACAAGTACAACTAAACAATAGTATACATGTAACAAGCAAGTCATGTTCTTTATACAATAATAGCAATCAGTACCACCTGGTATTTTAATCAATCTCTTCCAGTGTCCCATACCACTGGCAGTTCATACTGGAGCCCGCACTGCAGTCGAACCCATCCGGACATGGCATACGGGTACCATTATCCAAACGAGAGAGTGACCAAATAACAAGTGTTCCCGACGTCACTATTGTTTATATCATTTTATTATGTTCATTGAAAACCCATGGTCGAGGAGCTCTTATCGGGTGGGTGTATCCCGTGCATACCCGGGACAACGGCCTTAAACAGACCCCTGACTGCTGAGACCAGGGCCAGCCCGCTAAGGCTGTAACATGTAACAGGAACTCAATGAGTTAAAATAATAATGGGAAACGGGAGCTCATGAGCAATAACAGACGGTAGCCAACACTACCCCGTCCCCTGCAGTGGGACAAACAATGGATCCAGACATCCACCCGATATGATCTAGTCAACCGTCAAGTCTCCCCCATACCAAGTTCTCTTTATTATCATTCACTATACAGTATAACAAGTACTAGTACGGATCATGGTACATGTAATACGATAACATGACATGAGCTCTGTTGATAGCAGGAAACACGATAACGGGAAACAATATCTGTGGCATTCCACACATTGCATATCAACAGCTCATGTATCCAGTAACGGGTATATCAATATCAGTAACGGGAAACAATCAATCATAAAACAGGCATACGGGAATAGCATGGAACAATAATACATGTAATATGAACGGGGATCCATATGACACGAATAGAGAAATCATACATGCATGTGTAACAGTGATATGGAAACATGACATAACTGTGTACCGAGCGTCCATGTAACGAGGATATAAGGCTAACATGATGATATCAATGTACTAGTGTATCCGTATATCAGTAGGTCACAAACATATGTAATGGTGAGACGTGTACATGAAACTACATGAAAGCTACATGCAATACCGATATCCAGTGTAACCGATATCTACATGCACTATGGTGCTTAGTGTACCAGTGGGTCGGTAAGGGTGACAGTGGAATAGTGACAAGATCCCGTATAATGAAGTACGCGTGTCTTGGTGTCCAAGTAGCAGTAGTGTGTAACTATAATAGTTATCCATGCAGTGACAATATCTAGTGATTTATTAATTAATCATCTAGCTTAGTGTCTATGTTTACTCACATTGTATACAGATTCTTATTACAAAACATGACGTTTCTCGAGTTAAGTTATTAATTTAACAGTGCTAGTGCTTAACCTATAATTACGGTTTCATAACGAAAGCTAAACATGAATAAATAAATATAATTTAGAAAAAAAGAAAACACTCACAAACTAGTCATGGGAAGGTAGCTCTCTTTCCCACGATCGCAACGGATCCAGAATCGTCCAAATCGGAGTCCGGATGCTCCCGATATCGCCCGAACGCTAAAAATCAGCAAAATGGGTTAAATATGTCAATAAAAATAATTCAAATGCAATTAATAAAATGTCACAGCGGGTTTTCTGCAAATTACCTTTATTGGATTGGATGCGGGTAGACGGGTTAACGGGTCGGGTTTAGATCCAAACCCAAACCCATAACTTATAGGAAAACGGGTTAACGGGTTATTGGGTTGGGTTTATATCCAAACCCAACCCCCCTTGGGTTATTGGGTTCGGGTTACACCCGAACCCAATTAAACAACAACAGCAGCAGCAGCAGCAGCGCTGCTGCTGCGTCCACCTTGGCCGGCCACTGGCCGGACTGGCCAGGCTGGCCGGCGGCGCCCACCTTGGCCCACGCCGGCGGCGCCCTCCGCGGCCCACGCCGGCGGCAGGGGAGGGAGAAAGAGGGGAGAGAAAGAGAGTTTACCAGAGAGAGAGATGGGGCGCGCGGCCATGGCGGCCTCGCCGGAGAGGAGGCACCGGCCCGGGGGCGCGGCGGCCGGAGGGGAGGCGCCGGCCGGGCTGAGGCGCGGCCTGGGTGTCGCGGCCGGCGGCGATGGCCGGCGGCCTGGCCGCTGGCGATGGGTCAGCCTCCGTTGGGTCGAACAGAGAGAGGGTGAGAGGTTTGGGGATTTAATTAGAGAGAGAGGAAGAATTAGAGTGAGGGAGAGAATTAGAGAGAGAGGGAGGGTTTGAGAGAATTTTAGGGAGAGGAAGAGAGAGGGAGGTTTTAAGGGGAGAGAGGCGGTGGAACTGGTCAAAGGCGGTGGGGGAAATCGCTGGAAGAAGGAAGAAGAGAAGAAAAGAAAAGAAAAGAAAAGAAAGATTAAATTATTATTAAATTGGCCCAATATTTGACTAGCTCCGAACGGTGCCCAAAAATTACAGAAAATAGAGAATATTATACTGAGACGTAAAATAAAAACGGTTTGAAGAAATTCAATCCGGTTTACAAATTAAAAATCCTGAAAGATGTCGCCGGTACCGGGCGACACCGGTTTGGCCGGATTTTCGATAAATTCAGAAAATTCCCCAAAAATACCCTAATGTAGATAATACGATTCTAAGATACATGGTAAAAGCGGATCCTCAAAATACAACTCCGTTTGTGAAATAAAAATCGTAGAGCCGGTTATCGGTATCGGTGGACACCGACTACGGAGATTTTCCAAAATAATCCAGAAAAATTCCAGAAAATTCTGAAAAATCTAAAATATTAGAAAATAATTTTTAAAACTAAAATCGGCTCAATCGGACTACTACGGAGGTCAAATCAATTTTGTACGTCGTATCGCATACTGATGCGGTGATACGTACACTGGGAAGCAGGGGGTTACACATAGATTTACAATATCATCCCAGTAAAGTTAATATGGTGTCTGACGCCCTGAGCAGAAAACCTAAAGCCTACATGATAGTACAACTCACACAGCAAAAAGAGTTACTTAGGGAGATAATACGATTGGACTTAATGGTGATACGAAGGGCCAGTGTGTCAGGACAATTGATGACATTTTAGATCCAACTGACATTGATAAAAAAAATCAGAGAAGCATAGAATGAAGATCCCAGACTACAAAAATTCAGAGAACAAGTGGAAGCTGGTCTGAGGTCAGATGTCCGCATACATATGGATGGTGCACTCTACTTCAACGACAGGATTGTGTACCTCAGGAGGAGATTCGACAGAAGGTCTTAACTGAAATCACTGTTCCGCTTATTTTATACACTTAAGAGGAACAAAGATGTATTAAGATCTAAAGTAATACTTCTGGTGGAATGCAATGAAGAGAGAGATCGCACAATATTGTTGGCCCAAGATTACAATCACCGGTTCTATAATTTTGATGATAACAAAATATATGTGGTCATTTAGTACTAATAAAGTTCAAGTGGTTAAGTATATTTCAGGGTTCAAAGGTTTCAAAGAGTTTTCTTCCTATAAAGAAAAGTGTTGAAGACTCAAGAAGACTCAAGTACGGGATTAAAGTTCAAAGTACTTGACGCCGCTAATGGAGAAGCCCGTTTGAAGATCTTGTATTTACCTAGAGCCTTGTAAGATGTTAGTTTGTTAAAATATAGAATATAGTTGTAATGCTCAAGAAGTTACACACACAAAAATACACGATTTCAAAAAATATAAGTTTTGATAGTATTGATATTTTGCATGTTTGATTTTGATACATGTCTCATAATTTTTCCAAAATTTTATAACAAGTTTAGAACATTTATTTAATTACCAATACATTTCTATATTACTTATAAACTAATACAAAATATTTTGATAAATGATTGAAACTCAAAAACTATCCAAAAAACTATTTCAGGCCAAGTCGGTCGACCGGACGGTCGACAGCTGCCCATTTCAGGCCAAAACGGTCCACTGCCATTTGACCGAGCCTTTGGCCAAGGGGCATGCATATTTGTGCACGTTGTCGGTCGACCAACCGGTCAAACGCTAACCCTTGCGGTCGACAGACGGATCGACTGACTGAGAGACCCTAACTCTTGGTTAGGGTCGGTCGACCGACCCGGTCGACCAACCTTTGTTTTTCATTTTGATCTGAAGGGCGGTCGACCAAAGCCAATGGCTCTTTTCTAGATGACTGGTCGACCAACAGTCTGCTAGTTATCCATAACGGCTAGTTTTTATATCTGTTTCATTTTTAGTGAATTTCAACGAGCATTTTGGTTTCCAAATGTCTAAACACGCCCCTAATGACCTGGTATAATTATCAAATGATATTTATCTATTTGCCTATATATATGGGTCATTAGTTTTGGTTTCTATACAAGAATATAACACAAGTTTACAAGTTTTCAAGTTTGTTTCAAAAGAGAATAGTCTTTTGAACTTCCAATCTTCAAGTTCTTTCTTTTTAAAGCTATTTTCAGTTGGTTTTAAAGCTCTTCAATTTTTTCTAACTGAATTTTTTCTCACTTAATTTCTTGAGCTACATATCATATTCTACTCATAGAAAGTTGTAAGAGAGAGTGTTTGTGATTTTTTTAGATCACCAAGAGCTTTGTAACCTTAAATTGGTTTTGTGCTACCTCTGGTGTTGAGAGTTGAGTGGTGAAGTTGTGTACCCGGTCTTATGTACACCAAGTTGTAATTCTTTTGTATAAGGTCCCTTTGTGGAAGATCGCTTAGATGATAATGAAATCCTTATAGCGGTAAGGGCGGGGATGTAGAGCGGTGGCTCGAATCTCAGAAGATTTTTTTTTTGTGTTTGCGATTGCTTGTGTCTTACTCTCTATTGCTTTTTTACTTTTCATACTTGTGTGATTGTTCATCTTCCTTTAATATCATTGCTTGCATTTCATCCAGCACATTCAATAGCGGTCAATACGTATCTCAACAAGGAGGCAATTGAGCACCTCAACGCATTATCTAGAGAATCAAAGATAATTTCTAGAGTCCTTCACGGGGAATTCGGCTTTAATTCTTATTTTGAGTGACCATTTGTTTTATTCATCATAAGTAGTTTTAAAATTGTATTTGACTAGAAAATGCCTATTCACCCCCTTTGGGTGTATTTCAATTAGTATCAGAGCCTTAGTCTTTAGATTTTAGTTTAATTACCTTAGAGAGATCCTATTTTCTAATCACTTCATTTACAATTTCTTTTTCATCCACTATAGCAAAAATGGCCGAAGGTATTAAGACCCCTCCCAAATTTGATGGCCTAAACTTTCCTATATGGAAGGTTAAGATGACCGTATTTTTGCAATCATTAGGAAGCCGGGTTGCAAAAGCAGTGATTAAACCCTTTAGTATACTCATTGGTGATGAGGACACTTGGTCCGACATTGCCACTGAGGATGTTTGATGCAAATGCTAAGACACACTTTGCCTTACTTCAAGCTCTGAACGATGATGATATTACTAGGTTTATCCATTACAAATCCTCCTACGAGATTTGGACACATCTAGTAGTCACACACGAGAGAACGTCGGAAGTCAAAAGAGTAAAAATTGATCTCTTGCATTCTCAATATGAAAATTTCACCATGCATGTAATGACACCATTGATGACATGGTTACATGATTTACTAAAATAATTTGTAGTGTTGCTTCTTTAGGTGATGCCATTGACAATGATCAAAAAGTAAGAAAGGTTATTCGTGTACTTCCACCCTCATGGGAAGTCAAGGCTACTACATTGAAGGAGCTAAAACGATAAAAAAGAGATAGAGCTCATCGGTCTTATAAGAGTTCATCGGTCTTATAGGAGTTCATCGGTCTTATAGGAGACCTTAAAACCTATGAAATGAAGAGGAAGACAAGGGAAGAGATAGCACCACAAAAGAAGAAGATGATCGCTTTCAAATCTACTCCCACCATCTCTGTTGATGATGAAGAATTCTCCCTCCTAATGAAAAATGTAAGGAGGATGTACAATAAGGCCAAGTTTAACAATAAAAGAAGACGGCAAGAGAAAGAAGATAAGAAGGTCATATGCTTCAATTATCGGAAGCCGGGCCACATAGTTGCGGATTGTCTGGAGATCAAAAGCAAACCTTCAACCTCCAAAAAACCCTACAAAAAGAAGGCTCTCAAAGCTACCTGGGACTCGGAGAATGAAACCAATGAAGAAGTAGATTCGGGACACGTGTATTTTATGGCTAATGATATCACACCTAAGGTAACATCTGAGTCCTCACTTGATGATTGTGAATTAACAATGGATAAATTGGGTAAGACTTTTGAAGAGTTGTCTAACAACTATGATTTCCTTAAAAAGAAGTATTTAAAAATAAAAAAATAAACTCTTCAAAATAAAATTATCACACTTTCTAAAAAAAAGATGATTTATCTTCCACACTCATATCCACATAAAAATATTTTGATGCTTATATATTTCATGTAAAGCAAAATTTTATTAATTGATAAAAATGAGATCTCTATCTTGAAAGATAAAATTAGCTCATTAGGAGATGTGTTAAAAAAAATGTGAGTTTGATAAATTTAGGTTGGAAGCAATATTTTTTAAGAAACATACTCCAAAGAAACATGTTCATACTACACATGCTTATCACACTACACATACCCATACTCCTAAATCACAACATATGCATACACATCATGTTAGACATTTTATACACACCAAGTATGTTCATACCCCACACTCTTATCATGCTTTTATATAAGATAGAGTTTATTTAGCATTTATTGTGGTCGAATGGGTCACTTAGCCAAATTTTGCTTTAATAAAATAAATGCTTCTAATAATCACATTTGGGTTCGAAATGCTAACATTATAGGATCCAAGAAAATTTGGGTATCAAAATTAACTAATTCGTTACTTGATGTAGGTAACGTAGAGAGCGGTGGTATCTTGATAGAGGCTACTCAAGGGATATGACTTGGGATATCAACAATTTTGCAACCCTATCAAGGTACCATGAAGGTGGCATCGTCACCTTCGGATATGACTCCAAAGGGAAAATTATCGATATACGTAATATTAAAATTGACTCATCTCTTTTAATTGAAAATGTTATTTTAGTTGATGGTCTCAAGCATAACCTCTTGAGTATTAGTCAACTTTGTTATAGAGGTTTTAAAGTAATTTTTGTTGATTTATCTTGCAAAGTTTTAGATAGAAAAACCAAAGCATGTGTGCTTTCCGGTTTTCGTGAAAATAATGTATACGTGTATATCTAATTTACATTGTAATGCTACATGTTTAAATACTTTTAATGAAGATTCTTGGTTATGACATAGGAGACTAGGTCATATTTCATTTGACCATCTATCTAGAATTAACAATAAGAAAGTGGTAAAAGGTATTCCTTTTTTGAAATTTGAAAACGATCCATTTGCGATGCGTGATAACTTGAGAAACAAACAAAATCCTTTTTCAAGAATGTCAAGGATATCATGACATAAAGACCTTTAAAGTTAATTCACATCGATTTGTTTGGTCCAATAAAAACCAAAAGACTAAGTGAAAATCGTTTTGTTTTTGTTTTGGTTGACGATTTTTCTCGTTTTACATGGGTTTTCTTTTTAGAACACAAAGATCAAGTTTTTTTACATTTTCAAGCGTTTAAAAAAAGAGTTGAAAAAGAAACAGATTTATCAATTTTACGCATAAGAATTGATAGAGATGGTGAATTCATTAACCATTCCTTTATCACTCATTATGAAGAAAATAGAATCAAATATGAGCTATCATGTCTTAGAACTTCACAATAAAATGGAGTCGTTGAAAGGAAGAAGCGTACTCTTCAAAAAAGGTTAGGACAATTGATTAGTCTATAATTCTGCTTTTTATATCGCATTTTCTCACCAATTTATGAATAAAATGTCGGTTTAAACTGTGTTTTGGTCTCTCTTACAGATAATCAAGACAAGGAGGGCAAAAGAATAATAAGAGCTTAATTAAACCCATTTTTAGGGTAATTAAATCCGCAATTCTTGGAGGCCAAGTAAGGGATCTTCTAGAAGATATGTCGAACCTAGACTCTTGCGCACGTCAGACGAATATACGGATTAAAATACCCGAAATGGAGTATACCAGGAAGGTCCTAAAAGCGACACGAAGCCACGCGCCAAAACCAGGGACTTATGTCCCTGGTATTGCCGCGGATTCACGATAATTGCCGCATTTTCACGGCAATTGGGTGGAGCCACGCGTCGATCTTCGATGCGTGGCCCCGTCTCGTCTTTTAGAACCTTTTTTCGCCTATAAATAGCCCTGCAGTTGGCCAAAGCGCAAGCAATTTTAGGATTTTAGGTTAGGTTTTTTATCTTTAGGGTAGTGTAGTGTAGGTGTTTTTCCATACTTTTATTTTGTATTTTCTTTTCTTGTTAGATCTTGTAGTAGGGCTGAGAGATTCAGAGAGAGATAGAGAGGGATTGACGTAATAATTGGTGACAATTTATGTAAAGGTGCCTCCTTTTTTCTCCAATATAATCTTCTCCATCTTCTACATAATGCTTGGCTAATTTCTTCTTCTCATGGCAATCTAACTACTAACCACTAACCATCTAACCACTTACTTGATAATCCACATAAATCTAGTAGCCTCTACAAGGCTTTGCTCTTGCAAGAGCCATTGATGGCTCATGATGATGGATTCTAACATTCTAACATTTCTAACACCTAAATCACTAACTTGCTAACTTGCTTTGTCCTCTTTATTTCATACTCACCTCTAACTGGTTTTGATGATTTAATAGTAACTTGTAACTTGTTATGTGGTATGGATGTGCTGTTTGAATGCAGAAGAACAATCTTATGGGCCATGCTCTGTATCGTCTCTTGAAGCCAAGGATTAGTGATGGCCAAGGATCCATGTGAGGCAACTATCACTAAGAGGTTAGCATGGTTAGTGGAGCAATTGGTAGTTAGTAGCCACGAGTTTTATTTTACTTTGTTTTAAAAATTATTTCCAAAATCCTTTTATCATTTTTCTATCGATGTTTTCACTATCCTCTTAGTTCCCCTTTATTCCATCTTTATTTTGTTTTTCAAACCACTTCTCTTTTGTTTTCACATCACCGTTTCATCGCTCTCCTCAACTATTACTTCTGGATTTCCTTTACTTTCTACTTTTTTCTAATTCTTTTAAACAAAGAAGAATTGTTAACATAACACGTGGATAAAGACTGTTAATGCTTCTATCGCCTCCCGTCCCTGTGGATTCGACCCGTTGAGCCAATGCTATAACGAAAGTATCGAGGGAACATTAGCACATACGAGCTTTTCATTGATTTAATAATACACACATTTTCGAGTGCTAGTTCCATCCCGATCAAATTTTTGGCGCCGTTGCCGGGGACGGGAATTGTTTTGTTTTCACATTTTTCTTAACATTTTCTTCTCTGTTTTTGTGTGCAGGTCAAAGTTTACAGGAACTTAATATTGGAGAATACCCATTAGCATTGTAGCTCCCTGCTCTTGAAAGCAGGGACCCAACTTCTAAAGAAAAGCCGCACAAACGCGATATTTGTCGTGCCAATGCGGCTATTTTGTGATCATTGTGTATCTTGTTGTAATGGGATGTGTTCATTGTAATAGCTAGTGGATCTGTACTATTACTTTCCTGCTTTGATTGCCTAAACACTACAATAAACTAAAGAACTAAAATACGATATTTGGACGCTTTTAAAACGGTTTAGACATTTACATTTAGGCACGTGTCAATTCAATTCCAATATACTGTATTTTGTTCTTTTGTTGTGATCTGGATTGAGGTGTACATATGGCATTGCATATAGCATAGTACAAATACGTGGGTGATTTATCGCTTTGTGTTATATTCTTATTTATATTGCACACTTGCACGAATTGAACTTAAGGGCAAAACCCATACAAGATAAGGTGGGATTTCATCACTCTTTCTTAGCCCAAAAACTACCTCCCCACTCACGCAACCCAAGTCCTAATAAAAATTGATAGACGTTGGCCCCTAGGGACATCTCGGACTCATTAAGAGATTGACCGAGGGTGGAACTTGTTTTGAATCTTACTCTTGTGAAATCGGTGTCTAAGGCTAGGGATTAAGAGGTTACGCCTCAAAAATACCGTGGTTTGGCGTAATTAAGACCCGTTGCTTACGCACGGATACCTCTCACCGTATTTTGCCCCTACCTGGCTGATTAGCTTGTTGGATTCAAGCAACAACCTCCCCCGGGTAATTGACCAGTTAGGAGTCGTCTAGGTCTAGGTCAACACTAGTATAGGCTTGATTTTGATTTTCTTTCTTTTTGTTTGTTGTTTGATTTTGCTTTTTTGTTTGTGATTGTTTGTGAAATGGAATTCAACAATAACAATTCTTTCAATCCGAATATGAATCCATATTTCACACCAACTCCATTTGTTTCAGATAATTCCTACCCGGCCTTTTATAATATGAACCAACCAAATACACTAGGTTGGACTTATCTGAATCAATACAACCCATACCCACAATCTTATGACTATAATTTTCAAAATAATTTCAACACTTCACAGAGTCAATGAGGATTCACCTCTCTTGAGTTAAATTTTCAACCTCCTTGTCTACTGTATCCACCTTGTCTGCAAATCTCACAATATTCATTCCCCGATTTCACTTCCTATACTCCTTTTCCTGGACCTCCCATTGAAGAAAAATCTGAGTTAGAAAAGAGTATAGAAGCCAATCTACAAGAGGCCGAGCGACAATTCCAAAAAATAATGGCCTCTCCAATTCCACAATATTTTCAAGAGTCTTACTCAGTTCCACCTCCTCATAATGAAAAAACATCTACCCTGAAAACGAGTAAGGAACTCTTGTGTGAGTCCAAACTCCAATTTCAAACCATTTTGGACTCACAATCTTCACTATCTTTCTAAAACCAAGATTCTTGTATTCCTTTTCTGGAACATCCACTTGTAGAAAAATCAAGTCTAGAAAAGAATATAGAAATCTTGCAGGAGTTCACATTATAATTTTAAATATCTTCTTCTCAGTCTATTGATAGGTTGGAAACACAATTAAATAAATTGGTCAACATTTATAAGAATGAAGAAACTCTCTCTTCTTAACCTTTGACCAATCCAAATATTTCTAACTTTATCAATTTGACCCATGACTCTTGTTATTTTGAAAACCAAGATTCCTACACTCCTTTTCTAGAATAACCACTTGAAGATACATCACATCTAGAAAAGAGTATAGAAGTCTTGCAAGAGTCCACACTACAATTTTAAAAATCTTCTGCCGAGTCTATCAATAGGTTGGAAACACAGTCAATTGGTAAGCATTTATAGGAATGAGGAAACTCTATCTTATCAATCTGTGACCAATTCAGCTATCCCTAACTCTATTGATATGACCTAGAGATCTTGTCATTTTGGACACCAAGTTTCAATTTCAGTACACCCATCTAAACTTGTCCAAACTTCAAATGTTAAAAATTCTATTGATATTTGGCAAGTTATCCTTTTCCTGAAATTGAACTTGAGCATGAATATGATCCTGAACTTCAACTTGATAATTCAATTTCACTTCCTGATTCAATATTGACTGAGGTATTTTTACCTGAGTTCAGGCCTTTTCCCGAGTCAGTATTGGATCCAGTGCTAGTCCATTGTGAAATTGAATCACCAATCTTTTATGATCATCATATTAAACTTGACCAATTTTATACTTTTGAAAGTCCCATCGATAAATTGGCAAGTTCTCATTTTTATGGAATTGAACTCAATGAGGAATATGACTTCGATTCTCAAAATTGTGATCCAGTTCAAATTTTTAATCAATATTGACTTCTGTTTTGTTACCCAATTTGAGCAACATTTTAGAGTCAGTTTTGACTCTCATACCTTTTATTCTTGAACTTAAATCACCAATCTTAGAAAGTCACATTTCACATGGGGAAATGAATATGGACTTGAGTTTTATCTTCTTGATTTGGACCCACTTCCTGAACCAATCTCAACTCCTGAACCTTTACTTGACTTAAGTCTTTTTCCTGAGTTGGTATTAGTTCCTGTACTTCCTGAGTCCAAATCAATCATTCCATTCTGGGACAAGGGTCTTGATAAATTTAACTCTGAAATTATTTTGAAAATTTTGAAATTAGATAGGGTTAAATTATTAATAAAAATCATAAATATATGCATCATTTTAGTGGGTTGTATTTTAGAGGTCTCTGGTGGGCTCCTCCGGATTCCACGTACATTGGATTGGGCCGCATTTCGTGGACCAATCAGACCACCAATGGAACCACCACCTTGAGGTGATTTTTTCTTCCCTCTCTATTTGTTTCATGCATACATACATCACGATGCATTGAAAACAATGCATGAGATAAGTGTCGGGGAGGGTTTACTAACATAGAGTTTTTAGATTTTCTTTCTTTTACACTTCCTTTAGGATACTTTTAAAAATCTTCCCTTTTGTATAGGAATTTTCTCTTTCTTTAAAAACTTTCTTTAAAAATTTTTTGAAACAAGAGACAATATTTTGATCTATTTAAGAAAATTAAGATAATCTTAGAAATTAAGGAAGCCTTAATTATGACATCTTAACCCCAGTCGAAATAATGGATCTTGTTTAAAATTAAAGGTTAAGTATAACAAATTGGAGAGATAATTTTTTCTTGAATTTTTTTGCCTTAGATAGTATGCACTTCACACTTATTCAATTTTTGGGATAGATACAAAGACCTAAAATGCCATAAAGCAAAAACAAAGAAAAAATTATATATATGGTATAAATGAATAAAAAAAATCACTTATTAAGCTGGAAATTATGCCTCAGGAAGCATGATTATTCACGCCTAAAGATGGTAATAAAGAATAAATAATCCCTTTTAGTTTTTTGGCCTTGTTTACTCGATTCCTTAAACCCGAGAGATATTTTCTCATATGGTGCCCTAAAACCGTCTGGTCTGGGAGTCATCGGTTAAAGGCTCACTACCCGGGTAAACTAGAAAGCCTAAGAAAACTAAAGGAAGAAAACAAAGAAGAAAAAGAAAAATATATATAAAAATAAATGGCTTAATGGTCAGAGTTGAAATCCCAGAAATCTTCACTATCACAAAGTGCATATTATCTAGGTTTTATGAAGCATAAAATGTTCAATCCAATTTTGAATTCTTACCTTAATTTGAAGACAAGATCTTGTATACAGACTAAGTTTAAGGAAGACTAATTTTTGGTGGACTTATGACCTTAGATCGCTTATATTTTTTTGCAAAAATATTTCGTAAACTTGTCTCTCTTTTAAAATGCGTTTTCAAAATACTAACATTTGTCTTCTTTCTTTATGGATTTTGTGGGTGCAATCCGCTGAAAACCCTCAGGAGACAAAACTCCTCCTATAGAGGTAACCTAGAGGTTTAACGGCTTGTTGCACGCGCTCGGTGCAATGACGTCACTTGTGAAAGTGGTGTAATAACATCTGTAGTATAATTTTTCTTTTCTTGTTTTGCTCGGGATGAGCAAAAGATAAGTATGGGAGTGTGATTAGTTTAAAATTCTGCATTATTATATCGTATTTTCCCACTGATTTATGAATAAAATGTCGGTCTAAACTGTGTTTTGGTCTCTCTTGCAGATAATAAAGATAAGGAAGGCAAAAGGGTAATAAGAGCTTAATTAAACCCATTTTAGGGTAATTAAATCCGCAATTCTCGGAGGCTAAGTAAGAGATCTTCTAGAAGATACGTCGAACCTAGACTCTTGCGCACGTCAGACGAATATATGAATTAAAACACCCGAAATGGAGTATACCAGGAAGGTCCTAGAATCGACACGAAGCCACGCACCAAAATCAGGGACTTATATCCCTAGTATTGCCGTGGATCCGCGGTAATTGCCGCGTTTCCGTGGCAATTGGGTGGAGTCACGCATCGATCTTCGACGCGTGGCCCGTCTCGTCTTCTAGAACCCTTTTTAGCCTATAAATAGCCCTGCAGTTGGCCAAAGCGTAAGCAGTTTTGGGATTTTAGGCTAGATTTTCTATCTTTAGGGTAGTGTAGTGTAGGTGTTCTTCCTTTCTTTTATTTTGTATTTTCTTTTCTTGTTAGATCTTATAGTAGGGCTGAGAGATTCAGAGAGAGATAGAGAGGGATTGACGTAATAGATGGTGACAATTTATGTAAAGGTGCCTCCTTTCTTCTCCAATGTAATCTTCTCAATTTTCTACATGATACTTGGCTAATTTCTTATTCTCATGGCAATCTAACTACTAACCACTAACCATCTAACCACTTACTTGGTAATCCACATAAATCTAGTAGCCTCTATAAGGCCTTGCTCTTGCAAGAGCTATTGATGGCTCATGATGATAGATTCTAACATTCTAACATTTCTAACACCTAACCCACTAACTTGCTAACTTGCAATGTCTTCTTTATTTCATGCTCACTTCTAATTGATTTTGATGCTTTAATAGTAACTTGCAACTTGTTATGTGGTATGAATGTGTTATTTGAATGTGAAAGAACAATCTTATGGGTCATGCTCTGTATCGTCTCTTGAAATCATGGATTAGTGATGGCAAAGGATCCATGTCAGACAACTATCACTAAGAGGTTAGCATGGTTAGTGGAGCAATTGGTAGTTAGTAGCCATGAGTTTTATTTTACTTTGTTTTAAAAATTATTTCCAAAATCCTTTTATCATTTTTCTATCGATGTTTTCACCATCCTCTTAGTTCACCTTTGTTCCATCTTTATTTGATTTTCCAAATTACTTCTATTTTGTTTTTACATCACCGTTTTATCGCTCTCCTCACCTATCACTTCTGGATTTCCTTTACTTTCTACTTTTTCTAATTCTTTTAAACAAAGAAGAATTGTAAATATAACACGTGAATAAAGACTGTTAATGCTTCTATCGCCTCCCGTCCCTGTGGATTCGACCCGTTGAGCCAATGCTATAACGGAAGTATCGAGGGAACATTAGCACATACGAGCTTTTCATTGATTTAATAATACACACATTTTTGAGTGCTAGTTTCGCCCCGATCAACAATGATGAATGAATACGGACTCCCTCAATATTTATGAGCCGAGGCCGTAAACACATCATGTTACATCTCAAATGGAATTTATTTTTGTAAAAATACTTCTAAAACTTCATTTAAATTTACTATTTGAGAAAACCTAATGTTTCCTATTTTAAAATTTTTGGTTGTAAATGCTTTATTTTAAACACTAAAGATAACTTGGAAAAATTTGATGCCAAATCTTATGAAGCCATATTTGTTGGGTATTCAAATACTAGTAAAGCCTATAGAGTCTTCAATAGATCTACTTTGACTATTAAAGAATCTATACATGTTAAGTTTGAGAAATCTAATGCTTTTGTGAAGAATGTTGTAGAGATTGATTTCTTAGGTGAAGACATAGAGAGGATAAGCTTGAAGGACTCACTTATAGAAGAAGAAAAATAAAAGATTGATGAACAAAGTGAAATTCAAGAGGTTGAAGTGGAGTCAATACAAACACTTCTGAAGGATTAGAGATTTACTTCAAATCATCCCAAGGACCTCATCATAGGTGATGTATCTAAGGGGGTAACTATTCAATCCAAACGCTATGATTTATATGGCCATTTGCCTTTATTTCACATATTGAACCAAAAATATCCTCGAAGCCGAGGCCGATTCATATTGGTTGCTTGCAATGCAAGAAGAGCTCAATCAATTTGAGTGCAATTAAGTTTGTCATCTTACTTCTAGACCCCATGATAGACCAACCATTGGTACTAAATAGATTTTTAAGAATAAGTTGGATGAGTCGGGTAATGTTATTAGAAATAAAGCTAGGTTAGTGGCCCAAGGTTACACCCAAATCGAAGGTATTGATTTTGAAAAAACCTTTGTACCCGTAGCACGGCTTGAAGTCATACGGATGATACTTACCTTTGCTTCTTTTAAAGATTTCAAACTTTTTCAATTGGACGTCAAAATTGCGTTTTTAAATAGTTTTATAGAAGAGGAAGTGTATGTTGAACAACTTCCCGGGTTTGTTAATCCTACACATCCGGATTTTGTTTTCAAACTTGATAAAGCTTTATATGATTTAAAACAAGCTCCAAGAGCTTGGTATGAAAGGCTTTCAACTTTTCTAATTTTAAATGATTTTATTAAAAGTAAAGTTGACACCACCTTGTTTACAAAGTTGTAGATAGTGATATCCTAATTGTTCTAATTTATATTGATGATATTATTTTTAGATCCACTAATGAAAACTTTGTAAAGAGTTTGAGTCATGCATGAAGAACGAGTTTGAGATGTTTATGATGAGAGAGCTAAACTACTTCCTTGAACTCCAAATCAAGCAAAGAGTGATGGGATTTTCATAAATCAAGCCAAGTATACAAGAGAACTCATCAAGAGATTTGGGCTTAACAATGCGAAGCTAAGTAAGACTCCCATGGTCACCACAACAAAGCTTGATAAGGATGAACAAGGTATAAATGTAGACATTAAACTTTATAGAAGTATGATTGATAGTTTACATTATTTAACTGCTAGTATGCCGGATATTATATTTAGTGTGTGTTTATGTGCTAGATTTCAATCTTGTCCAAAAGAGTCTCACTTAA
The DNA here is from genome assembly GCA_038442645.1 of Agave tequilana. NCBI lineage: Eukaryota > Viridiplantae > Streptophyta > Magnoliopsida > Asparagales > Asparagaceae > Agave > Agave tequilana. The sequence goes on along the minus strand of JAVJIF010004302.1, from coordinate 47,716 downwards.
TTATGGTAAAACACATTATTAGATATCTTAAGGGTACTATTGAAATGGGCTTATGGTATTCGAAAATCAGACAATTTTCATGACAAGTTATTTGGATGTCCACTATGCCGGTTGTAGAGTGATAGGAAGAGCACTAGTGGTACTTGTCAATTTCTAGGAAATTGCCTTATTTCGTGGTCTTTCAAGAAACAAAATTTTGTAGCCCTTTCAACAGCTGAGGCGGAGTATATTATGGTCGGGGCTTATTGTGCACAAGTTCTTTAGATAAAATATACTCTCGTCGACTATGATTTGCATTATGATCATATTAAAATATTTTATGATAATACTAGTACCATTCATATGACCAAAAATGTAAATCAATATAGTAAGACCAAGCATATAGATATTTGATATCATTTTCTTCGAGATCACTATGAGAAAGGCGTTATTGAAATTGATTATGTTTTCACTGATTTTTAACTCGCGGACATTTTTACTAAACCACTAGATTATAATAGTTTTTCATTCATTTGTGGTGAGTTAAATGTTTGCGTTATAGATTCATAAGTTTTGAAATTGTTTCATGTATTTTTAAATCATCTATGCATATATTTTTCAAATTAAATATCTTTTTTTTTTATGTTGTTTCTCTTTTTGATGCATGACAAAAAGGTGGAGAGATATTTGATGAGTTATTAAGTTATTTTGGTATTTTGTAAACTTCATGTATATCTATGCAATGCCATGATTTATTGTTTTCATTCATGTATTATTGTTTGGGGGAAGGAGGATTGGAAGGATGGTAGGCTATATATGCTTATTATTCTAAATTGGTATCATCTTTATATATGCATATATATGTGACTTGCTTATATTATCAAATTTATTTAAAGTCATAATATTTTCTTATACTTGATAGATAGCATAATTTGAGGGGGATCTTTTCAAACTCTTTTCTATATTTTATTTTAAAAAACTCATATGTTTTGTCATCATCAAAAAGGGAAAGATTGTTGGCCCAACGTTACAATCACCCGATTTTATGATTTTGATGATAACAAAACATATGTGGTTATTTAGTACTAATCAAGTTCAAGTGGTTAAATATATTTCAGGGTTCTAAGATTTCAAGGAGTTTTCTTTCTCTAAAGGAAAGTGTTGAAGACTCAAGAAAACTCAAGTATGGGATTAAAGTTTAAAGCACTCGACGTCGCTAATGGAGAAGCTCGTTTGAAGATCTTGTATTCACCTAGAGTGCTGTAAGATATTAATTTGTTAAAGTGTAGGATATAGTTGTAATTCTCAAGAAGTTACACATATAAAAATACATGATTTCAACAAGTTTTGATAGTATTGGTATTTTGCATGTTTGATTTTGATACATGTCTCATAATTTTTTAAAATTTTATAACAAGTTTAGAACATGTACTTCATTACCAATACATTGTTATTTCTTATAAACCAATACAAAATATTTTGAAAAATGATTGAAACTCAAAAACTATCCAGAATACTATTTCAGGCCAAGTCGGTCGACCGGTGCCCGTTTCAGGCCAAAATGGTCAACCGCCCGGTCAACCGAGCCTTTGGACAAGGGACGTACACGTTTGTGAACGTTGTCGGTCGACCACAAACCCTTGTGGTCGACCGATCGGTCGACCGACTGAGAGACCCTAACTCTCGGTTAGGGTCGGTCAACCGACCCGATCGACCGACCTTTTATTTTTCATTTTGATCTGAAGGGCTGTTGACCGGGCCGGTTTGACCGGAGCCAACAGCTTCGGTCGACCGGACGGTCGACCAACAATCTGCCAGTTGTCCATAACAGCTAGTTTTTAGATATGTTTTGTTTTTAGTGAATTCCAACGGGCATTTTTGGTTTCCAAATATCTAAACACGCCCCAAATGACTTGGTATGATTATCAAATGACATTTATCTATTGCCTATATATATGAGTCATTGGTTTTGGTTTCTACACAAGAATATAACATAAGTTTACAAGTTTTTAAGTTTGTTTCAAAAGAGAAAAATCTTTCTAGCTTATAATCTTTAAGTTCTTTCTTTCCAAAGCTATTTTTACTTAGTTTTAAAGCACTTCAATTCTGTCTAACTGAATTTCTTCTCTCACTTAACTTCTTGAGCTACACTTCTTATTCTACCTTATAGGAAGTTGTAAGAGAGAGTGTTTATGATCTTATTGGATAACTAAGAGTGTTGTAACCTCAAATTAGCCTTATGCTACCTCTTGTGTAGAGGGTTGAGTAGTGGAGTTGTGTACTTCGGTCTTGTGTAGACTAAATTATAATTCGTTTGTGTAAGGTCTCTTTGTGAAAGATCCCTTAGAGGATAATGAAATCCTTCATAGTGGTGAAGGCGGGGACGAACCTCAGAATAATTCCTTTGTGTTTGTGATTGCTTGTGTCTTACTCTCTATTACTTTTTTACTTTTCATACTTATGTGGTTGTTCATCTTACTTAATATCATTGCTTGTATTTTATCCATCACTTTCACTATCGGTCAATACTCATCTAAACAAGGAGGCAATTGAGCACCTCAACTCATTATCTGGAGGAATCAAAGAGGAGAATTTCTAGAGCCCTCGGGAAATTCGGCTTCAATTCTTATTTTGAGTGACCGTTTGCATTATTCATCATAAGTAGTTTTAAAATTGCCTTTGATTAGCAAAACACCTATTCATCCCCTTTAGTTGTATTTCAAATATGTGGCAAGGTGTCTGGTATGTCAACGGAATATCAAAGATCAGCTGGACTTCTCTAGCCATTACCAATACAAGAGTGGAAATGGGAGAACATCACCATGGACTTCGTTACCACACTACCCCACAATCTGCACAAAGAATACGAGATTAGAGAACTTAAGAAAAGAAATGTGCAAGTGCTCAATTCTTCCGCTATAGCAAGTGGCTATGCGGGTCGTGATCCACAAGGAGGGTTTGCGATGGAAGCTTTTACGGTTCTTTTATTGAAATCGTTATCAAAACCAAACGAGAGTTCTTCTCGGTTTTTAAAGTTAAGAAAAAGAAAAAAGAAAGTTATAGTTAAAGTTAGAGGAAAGTGAAAGATTGAAGAAGGTGAAAAATCAGAAAACAAGAAAAGCGACTATGTACAATGAAGTGGAGAAGAAAGAGTTGGAGGAGGTGGTGTTGATCTATACTAAAGAAAGAAAAGAAAAGAAAGGAAACAAAAGGAAAGAGATACTTACCGAGGTTGAGTGATGACTTACCTGGAAACCGTTGCATGTTTTACCTTTGCTTTGGAGGCGTTCAACGCATAGATCATAAGCTCGAGCTCAGTCCCCGTGCACATTATATCGTCACGCCTAGCGAGAACGAAGTGATGCGGATCTTGGAAGAGGAGAACGTCTTCATGGACTATAGCTGGCTCTCACGTAGCTTGGTTTTACTTACTTTGGAATTCACTTGTACACTCAACACATACAACCAAAGTAAAGTAGAAGAGGAAGAGGAAAGCAAAACAAATGTAAAGTAAAGCAGAAATAGAAAACAAACAAAGCATTTACCTTTATTACTTGCTGAGACAATGAAAGAAAGGAGTAGGGTACTTCGTCGATGTCACTCTCAACATCAGCCCCTCTCTCTTACATGAATCTTCTTCTACCCTAAGTTACATACAAATTACATACATAAAAAGAAAGACTAAAAACCTAAACTAAGGATTGAAAACTAAGCTAAATCCTATTATGCCTTGACGTCCACTTTCAGCACAGAAAATGCCTTTTTATAGGCCAAAAACCCAACAACCAAGATCCCGGGGAGGTCGGGGGAGTTCACGCTCCCCCTAACTCCCCAAGATTGCCGCAGAAACGCGGCAAAAGTCGCGTTTTCGCGGCAAGGGTGTGGCCATCTGGCCACACCCTGTTGGTGGGTCATCTTGGGATTATCCTCTGACTTTATCCTTTGTTAGTTTCTTCGTTTGAGTCCCAGATTCTGACGAAATGGCCTTGGATTCTTGGCTTTAACCGATCGATTCTGAGAGGATTCTTCTCAACCGGTTCAACCTCTTGATTTTGCCCTGATTTTATGTGTACGAATTAACTCTGATTTAATTCAGAATTCTGGTGGGCTTTTGGGCTCATTTCTCTTCATCTCCTTAAGGATTGGGCCTGCAAATAAATTAGACAAATAATTAGGACAATGCAGGCTTTTATTCTAAAATAAGTATAGAAATGTGACATTAAATATGCAACATTAGTGACCAATCACACCCCCATACCTATCTTTTGCTCGTCCTCGAGCAAAACAACTAACTATACTAGAGATTATTAGACCACTTTCGCAGGTCGCGCGATTGCACTGAGCATGTGCAACAAGCCGTTAAACCTCTAGGTTTCCCCTAGAGGACGAGTTTTGTCTCGTGAGGGTTTTCAGCGGATTGCACCCACAAAATCCATAAATAAAGAGTTAGTATTTTCGAAAAGCATTTTGAAAGAGAAAAATATTTGAAATATGATTGTAAGATCTAAGCAATCTATAAGTTATAGGAAAGCCGAATTTTTCATTCCTAAACTTAGTCTCTATTCAAAAATTTGTTATCAATCAAAGTAAGGAGTCAAATTGTACTTCTCATCTAGTCTATTACTTTACCCTAAGTCATATGCACCTTGTGACTGTGAAAATTTTGACTAAGGGCTCATTAACTCTAACTCTTATGCCTTATTTTATTTGTGTGTGTGTGTGTGTGTGTATATATATATATATATATATATATATATATATATATATATATATATATATATATTTAGTGGTATTATTCCTTAGTTTAGGCTTTCTAATCTGCCCATGTAACGAGCTTTTAATCGATGACTCCCAAACCAGACGGTCTTAGGGCACCAGGTGAGAAGACACCCCTAGGACTTAAGGACTCGAGCAAACAAGGCCACAAAACTAAGGATTTTATTATATGAACCTCTTTTAGGCGTGAATACTTATGCTTTATTAGGCACAAATACCCAGCTTAATCAGAGGATTTTTCTTTTCAAACTTATCTAATCATCTTTCGCATAAATACTAAGGCTTGCTTAGGCCAAAGCACCTAGCTAATCAATAATTAGACTTGTTTTGTTTTGTTTTTTTTCTTTTTTTCTTTTTTTTTTCAAACTCATCTAATTATCTTTTGCATAAATACTAAGGCTTTCTTAGGCCAAAGCACCTAGCTAATCAATAATTAGATTTGTTTATATATATATATTTTTTATAAGGCATAAGAATCTTTATTTTTGAACCCTAAGTGTGTAAGTGTTTGAAATGTGCATATTTCATCAAGGTAAAGATCACGACTAAATTACTCTGACAAATTATCTTCCTAACTCTAAAAATCAAACAAATAATCTTATTTTGACCAAGTATAAGAAATCCTAATTTGGATTTTCCTATTCTTTAAAATTAACTTAATTTCTTACAAAAATAAGTCAAAATATTGTTTCTATTTTTCAAAAAGTTTTTTTTTAAAAAGTAAAGAAAAGTGTTAATTTTTTTTTTTAAAGAAAAAGAAAAGTTATGTTAGACCCTCCCCCACACCTATCTCATGCATTGTCCTCAATGTATGAATTAATGCATAGATGCATGAAAAAGACGAAAGGGAAGAAAAAGGTTACCTTAAGGTGGTGATTCCGGTGGTGGTCTGATTGGTCCACGAAACATGGCCCAATCAACTTTTCTTGGGTCTCGGAGGAACCCATCAGAAATTACATTAATATAACCCATGAAAAAGATGTGTCCATTAAGGATTTTTATTAAGTATGTGACCCCATCTAATTTCCATATTCCATAACTAATTTCGGAGTCAAATTTGTCAACCACCTCGTCCAGAATGGAGTATGAAATGATAGAACAGTTGGCTTGGACTCGGGAAGGACATGAACTAATACCGACTCAGGAAGGTGACTTAAGTCAAGTAAAGGTTCAAGAGTCGAAATAGGTTCAGAAATTGGGTCCAAGTCAAGAAGTTGAGACTCCAGTCCACATGTATTTTCCAACAATGGAATGTGACCTAATATGGGTGATTCCAGTTCAGGAATGATAGGTGGAGGAATCAAAACTGACTCTAGAATATTACTCAAGTTTGGTAACAAAACGGGAGTCAAAATTGATTCAGAAAGTTGAACTGGATCACATATGTGAGAATCTAGGTCACATATCTCATTGAGTTCAATATCAAAAAATTGAGAACTTGCCAATTTGTCAATAGGATCTTCGAAAGTGTAAAGTTGGTCAAGTTCAACATGATCCTCAAAGATAGGTGATTCAATTTCTTTATGAATTGGTACAGGATCCAATGTTGACTCCGGGAAAAGATTGAAGTCAGGTGAAGATACCGGAGTCATAATCGAATCAGGAAATAGAATTGAATCACTAAGTTGGGGTTCAGGATCATAATCATTTTCAAGTTCTATTTCAGGAAAAGGAAAACTAGCCAAACTATCAATATCTTTTTCAAAATTTGGAGTTTGGGCAAGTTCAAATGGTTGTTCTGAAATAGAATTTTGATTTCCAAAACAACTTGACTCTTCGGCTCTAACAGAATGGTAAGTGACATCAGGACGGTGGGAACGTAGAGATTCGACCATCATATCTATGTCACGATTTCTAGCATTTGAGCATGAGTCATGGCTTCTAGCATCTTTTCATAGTTGATGGGTTCATTGTCTTGTTGAAAAGATGAAGAGTTATTTTGGAAGTGGTATTGAAATTGTGAGTCCATCAGATTTTGTGATTGTTGTTTGGACTCACGCATACTCCGTTCCAAAATTGATGGTTTCCTATTTTGGACCGGTGGAACTGAGTATGACTCTTGAAAATATTATGGACTAGGTGGAGAAGGACACTGTGGTTGAAAATTGGACTCGGGGTAGGTGAATCCCCACTGACTCTGTGAAGAGTTGAAATCGTTATGGAAATTATAGTCATACGATGGGGGACATGGGTTATATGGATTCGGATAAGACCAATCCGGCACACTAGGTTGGTTAAAGTCATGATATGCCGGGTTGGTAATATCCGAAAAAGAGTTTGATGCATAATATGGATTATTATTATAGTTAGAAAAATTATTATAATAAGCCATATCACACAATGGAATACAAACAAAAAGAAAGAAAAACACACAAATAAACAAACAAGAAAGAAAAAATTCTAACCTAAGTTAGGGTAGACCTAGACCTAGACGACTCCTAACTGGTTAGACTGTCCACAGGAGGTTTAATGTAGACTTTGACCACAAGCTAATCAGCCAGGTCAGGGCAAGATTGGTGGGAGGTTTTCCGTCAAAAGACGTTCCTTAATTAAATAACCACCAACCTTCGGGCTTTCGGCCCTTAATCCCTTTCCTAGACACTGATTTGGCAAGAGTCAAGTTCCAATACCTTTCCCCCTTAGGATAATCTCCTAATTGAGTCTGAGATGTCCCTAGGGCCAACGTCTACTCATTTTAAGTTAGGCTTGGGTTAGTGAGTGCTTGGATTCTGATTTTTGGGCTAAGGAAGGGTGATTAAATCCCCACCTTATCTTATTATTGGGTTGTGCCCTTAAGATCAGTTTTTGTGCATGTGTACAAGATAAATAAGATGCACTCTAAGCGATATAAATCAACCAAGAGATAGTCCTATTCTAGATGCAATGCAAACATACCTTACTCCAGCACTCTTCAACAGTAAAAAATAAAGGAATTAAAAAGACACGTGCCTAAAATGCAAATGTCTAATCAATTTTTTATCTTTTCAACAAATATTTTACTGTTGATTATTAGCAGGCTTATGTTATGGCATATAAGAAAAATTAAAGCTGCAGCAAACTAGAATTTTTTTTAAACTAAGCAGCCCTGCAAAAAGCTGTTAGTAGTCAACTCTTCCTTGCCGCGGATCCGCGGCTTTTGCCGTGGAAACGCGGCAATTCAGAGGGCCCTTTGTCTCTGCTTTTTGGAGCAGAGGCCCAAGGCCACTTGTATGTCACTGCAATAATAATTTTCTGCTTTGCTTGCTCTGTAACCTGCAACAGAGAAGAAAATTCGTTTAGTCCTAAAAAATTTGCAATAAAAATTCAGATTTCAATAAAAACCGTTTTATCCTCCCCGGCAACGGCGCCAAAATTTGATTGATGCTAAACCTGCACAAAGAATACGAGATTAGAGAACTTAAGAAAAGAAATGTGCAAGTGCTCAATTCTTCCGCTATAGCAAGTGGCTATGCGGGTCGTGATCCACAAGGAGGGTTTGCGATGGAAGCTTTTACGGTTTTTATTGAAATCGTTATCAAAACCAAACGAGAGTTCTTCTCAGTTTTTAAAGTTAAGAAAAAGAAAAAAGAAAGTTATAGTTAAAGTTAGAGAAAAGTGAAAGATTGAAGAAGGTGGAAAATCAGAAAACAAGAAAAGCGACTATGTACAATGAAGTGGAGAAGAAAGAGTTGGAGGAGGTGGTGTTGATCTATACTAAAGAAAGAAAAGAAAAGAAAGGAAAGAAAAGGAAAGAGATACTTACCGAGGTTGAGTGATGACTTACCTGGAAACCGTTGCATGTTTTACCATTGCTTTGGAGGCGTTCAACGCATAGATCATAAGCTCGAGCTCAGTCCCCGTGCACATTATATCGTTACGCCTAGCGAGAACGAAGTGATGCGGATCTTGGAAGAGGAGAACGTCTTCATGGACTATCGCTGGCTCTCACGTAGCTTGGTTTTACTTGCTTTGGAATTCACTTGTACACTCAACACATACAACCAAGGTAAAGTAGAAGAGGAAGAGGAAAGCAAAACAAATGTAAAGTAAAGCAGAAATAGAAAACAAACAAAGCATTTACCTTTATTACTTGCTGAGACAATGAAAGAAAGGAGTAGGGTACATCGTCGGTGTCACTCTCAACATCAGCCCCTCTCTCTTACTTACATGAATCTTCTTCTACCCTAAGTTACATACAAATTACATACATAAAAAGAAAGACTAAAAACCTAAACTAAGGATTGAAAACTAAGCTAAATCCTATTATGTCTTGACGTCCCCTTTCAGCACAGAAAATGCCTTTTTATAGGCCAAAAACCCAACAACCAAGATCCCGGGGAGGTCGGGGGAGTTCACGCTCCCCTAACTCCCCAAGATTGCCGCAGAAACGCGGCAAAAGTCGCGTTTCCGTGGCAAGGGTGTGGCCAGATGGCCACACCCTGTTGGTGGGTCATCTTGGGATTATCCTCTGACTTTATCCTTTGTTAGTTTCTTCGTTTGAGTCCCAGATTCTGACGAAATGGCCTTGGATTCTTGGCTTTAACCGATCGATTCTGAGAGGATTCTTCTCAACCGGTTCAACCTCTTGATTTTGCCCTGATTTTATGTGTACGAATTAACTCTGATTTAATTCAGAATTCTGGTGGGCTTTTGGGCTCATTTCTCTTCATCTCCTTAAGGATTGGGCCTGCAAATAAATTAGACAAATAATTAGGACAATGCAGGCTTTTATTCTAAAATAAGTATGAAAATGTGACATTAAATATGCAACATTAGTGACCAATCATTGACCATCTTACGAAATCAGCATATTTTATTCCTTTCAGAGTGGGATAGTCTACAAAATTTCGGGCAGAAAGTACATGTGGAAAATAGTTTGACTACATGAGTTTCAGCCAGCATCGTGTCGAATAAAGATACCAAATTCTGATCATACTTTTTGGATAGCCTTCACGAAAGTTTGAGGATATGTCTGACATTCAGTACATGCTATCATCCAGAAACAAATGGGCAATCCGAGTGGACGATATAGATCCTAGAAGATATGTTAAGCGTATGCATGATAGATTTCAAGGGATCGTGAGAAGATCATCTACAATTGGTAGAATTCTCATATAATAACAGTTACCACGCCAGCATCAAGATGATTTCATTTGAAGCTCTGTACGACAGGAAGTGCATATCACTGTTGTGTTGGGATAAAGTTGGTCAAAAAAGACATTTGGGACCGGAAGTTATACTCCAGATAGTGAACAAGGTCAGAATCATCCAAGAACACCTCTGGGCAGCACAGAGTAGGCAGAAAAGTAGAGCAGACACGAATAGAAGACAATTAGAGTTCAAGGCAGGAGAACACGCGTTCTTGAAGATATCCTGACCAAAGGAGTGATCAGATTTGGTGTACGTGGAACGTTGAGTCCAAAGAATATCGACACGTTCGAGATTCTAGAACGAGTAGGAGAAGTGGCCTATAGATTGCAATTACTGCGGTCCTTGTAAGGAATTCACAATGTGTTCAACATATCTCAGTTAAGAGGATATGTCAGAAATGGGAGTTACGTGCTGGACCATTCAGAGTTAAAGTTACAGCAGGACTTGTCGTATGCCGAGCAGCCGATGGCCATATTGGATATAAGTGTTTAAAACTCTAAAGAATAAAGCTATTCCATTTGTACTGGTGTCGTGGAACAGGCATGCTCCTGGGGAAGCAACTGGGGAGCGGGAAGACGTTATCTGTGAGAGGTATCCCCAATTTTTCGTGTCATGAGTTGGTAAATTCCAAATCATCTTCACCCTATCTTATTATCATCAGCCCTAATCTTTTTCGTATTCATCACCTCCTTATCAAAATTTTAAGAACAAATTTTTTGCAAGGTGGGTAGATTGTAACACCCTGATCTCAAAAAACATAACCATTCACGTATCTCGAATTTTTGTCCCTTTTTTTTTCCGAATTTTAGCATTTCTCGAGCTAGCCATTTTCTCCTATTTTCCTTTCTTTTCTTTACTTTTCCTCAATTTTCTTTTATCTTTTTCTTTCTCCTTTCCCCTTTCCTTTCTTTTTCTTTTCACACTCTTCTCCTCCTTCTACTCTCTTCTCCTGTCTTCTCTTCTACATTCTTCTCTCTCCTCATATATATAACTCTCTCTCTCTCTCTTTCTCTCTCTCTCTTTCTCTCTCTCCCTTCCCCCTTCTCTCATCTTCCTCTCTCTCTCTCTCTCTCACACATCCTCTCTCACTTATACTCTCTTCACCTCTTTCTCTTCATTCTCTTTCTCCCCTACACCCACCAGCCACCACCCTTACCACCACCGGCCTCTACCACCTGACCACCCCTCTCCCTCTCCCTCCCTTCCTTCTTCGGCCAAACCACCACCTCCATCACCTCCACCACTGGCCACCACCAACATCATCACCACCTCTATCATCATCACCCTAGCCACCCCCTTGGCCGCACCCTGCTCCCGTTCACCCTGTTGGTCGAACCCCCTTCTCCCCTGCCTTCTTTATCTCCCCTTTTCTCTCATCCTTCTCTCTCTTACTCGCACTTTACGTGTTAGCTCCATTGGATTCCACGTCATTCTCATTACGCCTGCGGATAACCCTAGGCGAGTACTTCGCTTTGAGATTTTTGGTGATTTTAAATGTCAGATTTTTATTATTTAGCCTTCGGGCTTAGTCTTCAGCCTTAACCTTCGGCTTTTATTAGCTCTGCCCGGTAGGAGAGTTTAGCGCTCAGCGCTTTTACTGCTAGTTCTTTAGCGAGCGTGGCTTCGCTACGCACGTTAGAAAATCATTTATACGCTTGTTTTGCAACGAGCGTCTAGCTTCGCCACATGCGTTAGTAAGCATTCATACGCTAGCTTCGCCACGAGCGTTAGCTTTGCCGAGTGTGTTAGCGCCTAGCGTTGCATGCTAGCTTCACCAAGAGCCAAGCTCTATCGTGTGCCTAGCGTTATGCGCTGCGAGTTTTAGCTTCGCCCATGGCTGAGCCTCGTCGGACACGACCTAGCTACGCTCCAGCTTTACCTAGCCTCGTCTAGCTATTTAATAGTTTAATTTATTATTATTATAGTTGTAAAGAGCTTGAAATGATTTTGTACTGGTTTGGCATAATGCTTTATTTTACTTGTACTGTATAGTTCACCCGGTATCATGACACTTACCCTGTTAATTACTGGACTCATGATTATCACATATATGGGGACTTGGCACCTGCTATCATGTTATACGCCCAGAGATCATGTACTCCTATATCAAGCATGTTCTCCCTATTATTATATTCAAGTTAATCCCTGTAAGCAGATCATCATGAACATAAATCTTAATAATTGGTCAACTTACTCCGGGATGGGAGAAACTAATGGAATCAATAATGATCAAATGTTGTGCAATTGAAACTTTGGTTATACCTGAGGGCCACCAGGTGTTCAAGTGGGGTGTACTAGCACCCTTACTCCAAATTCCGTTCCTATTTAGGGCATATAAATAAGACCTTTTACTGCTTAGCGGCATGTCCGGCTCAGTACTGGATACTTCTGAGGCCATTGTCCTCGGTATGCATGAGACGCACGATAAGTATGGTCGTTGATCCCCCATCAGTTTTCAATCACCAACCTCATCTTACTCCTATATGCATGTATGTATACTGGAACGCCGGGACATATGCCTAGACATACGGGTCGGATGAGTAAAATAATATAATAATCTAATTACATCTTACCGAATTTTAATGCCGATTTCATATTACACTGTTTATGGTGATTATTTTATGCTTGCGTAATTGAGCACATGATACATTTTTCCGTTACACGTATGATTGCTTGTGCACACCACTTGGCTTTATTTTACGTAATCATTGAGTTTCTTTCTGACAACCCTAAACCTGCATGTTCAGATCCCAGAGCTTGAAACAAAGTGGACCTTCCACGGAAGATCAGACTTTTCTTGTGGAGCAAGCGGATCAGCCATAGCTCATTCCCTACCTGGCTTCTCTTGATCGGCTTGCAGGATTCTCTTTTTATAACTCGTGAGCATCTTTCAGTCTTTTATACTTTTTAAATCATACTTTTGTTCCTCTTGGTGATGTAATATTCATATAATATTATGTCAGAGTCTGTGATATTACATACTTGTACTCTTTTATTGGAATTTATATTATCACGTACTTTTATACACTGACTCCTGTACTGTACTGATGCTTAGCGTACGTACATGAGGGTATTCTCGCCCTGTATATGTACGTCATAGTAGCATCCCAGTAGCCCGTCTCGGGGTGGGGCTTTACACCAGTTAGATCTCATTCTAGCACCAACGAACCCTAAAAGGATCTTTCAGGTAGGGAACATACTTGTATCCACAGGCACAACACTCGAATCCACGAGCAATTTACTCTAATCCATGAGTAAAGGATAGCAACTTGAATCCACGAGTAATTAGAGAGATAAACTCAATTTTATTTGATCAAAAGTTGAATAAAAGTTGAATATAAAATAAAAAATACAATGGTCTTTTTATAAGCGTACAAATAAAATACTACTTCTACTTGAAAACTATAACCTATTTCTAAAAGGAAAAAAAAGAATTAAAAGAGTCTTAATCCTTTTAAGAAGACTAATTCTATTTCTAAGAGAATAAAATAATAATAAACTTAAAGAATTCTTTTAGGTTTCCTAATTAAAGAAGTCTTCAGTGAAACACGAGTTTTGGTCGAAGGCCTGGTCGATCGCTCTTCACTTATGTCGGTTGATATCGACTATAAAATCCAACTCTTTATTGTTTGGACGGGCGACCGAGCGATCAACCGTTAATAATTCTAAAGCCCTCCGTATTTGGCCGGTCGACCAGCTGTCTGTCGACCCGGCGGTCGACCTAAAACTGTGTCTGACCTGTTGTTGAATCTTGATCTCCCACTGCTGCCTTCGCTTCCTACATCATAAATAAATTTGTCATAATTCATAAATTCCCCCACTTTCATATTTTCACATTTTGCCCTTTTCAGTTTCGAAGGATACTAATTGGTCTCTAGGTTCGTACAAGTCACCTTTCACTCTTTTTAAAAAAGAACTGACATTATATCGGCTGCATAAACACTCAAGATAATAAAACTTTGTCGAATCTTTTATACAGCCGCGCTCTGTAATCAGCTCCACATTAATTTAGGAAAAACAAGAAGAAGGAAAGTTTAGCTAATAAGCTGAATCCAGTGGACCAGCCCCCAAATTGTCAATTTTCCCTGCAAGCCAAGATAAAGTATTCTGTAGTCTACTAAATTAGCCCCCAAACCAACACGCACCACCAGCATAAATTGTTAACCGCTCACATCTCTCTGTATGTATATGAACAGAAAGTGAAACCATCGTCACAAAGAAAACAACACAACAAGAGTATCAATCTCACCATGGCAAAAACTCTCAACATGCTCTCCATCATCCTAGCACTCTCTCTCACACTCACGGCAACCAAAACAGTGCAAGCACAGGGGCCAACCATGGCCCCGTCCCCGTTCTCGGACTTGCCGATGACCCCGGGGTCGGCAGGGGCGCCGGTGCCGGGCTGGACTGCACCAACTCGCTTCTGAACATGTCGTCGTGCCTGACCTACGTGGAGGCCGGGAGCAACATGACGGTGCCGGAGAAAGGGTGCTGCCCGGGCCTGGCCAGTCTCGTCGACAGCCAGCCGGTCTGCCTCTGCCAGCTCCTCGCCAGCGGCGAGACCTTCGGCATCAAGATTGACACCACTAAGGCGCTCATGCTGCCCACTGCCTGCAAGGTCCAGACTCCCCCGGTCAGCCTCTGCGCAGGTTAGCGAAGCCTTTGCCAGATTGGCGCATTTAGCTTGGTTTGGGCTAGTTGTGCTATGATGCGCGGAAACTATTTCCGTGCCCAATAATTTTTTTTTTTTTAGATTAAACGGTGAACTAAGAAGCCTCAGTGTGTTTTATTAATAAAATTTTAATGAAAATAATTCTGTAAATACATAATATTTTTGTGCCGATGTTGAAAACTGACTGTTACTGAACGAGTGACCAAAAATTGCCACCAAGTCTGAAAATATGAGTAAATTGGCTTCAAATGTTGGGTATAAAAATAATTATCCAGTTGTTCTTAGTTTGTGTTTGAATTCTCTCATCTACTTGAGTAGTAGTGGAGACAATAAGAATTCCCATTTTTTTCTTTTATTGAAATTTCTATTCATCTGGGTTCAAGTCAGCCTGGTGCGCATTTTAGCAGATTCCATGCATCTGTGCTAAAATGCATCTGTGCACTGTGTCGGCAGCTTTGGCATATTATGGAATCCATGGGATTGCTTGATGATCCAGCAACAGAAAATATAGCATTGTTTGGCGATTTTTATTAAATTTGATACTTGTCTTGAGTTCATAATTTTGGATGCTTGGTTAAAGATCTTTGTCTCTTTTTTATTTTATTTTATTCTTTTAAATTTGGATGTTTACTTTTATTTTTTTTAATTTTTGTTGCAGTTCTTGGAATTCCGGTTGCAAGTCCAACTGGTCCTTCTGCTTCACCATATCCCTCGAGTGGAGGTCCAGAGGAGCCAGGTAAGTGCATTTCGGGGCCGTTTGTTTCGCGTAAAACTCTGTAATTCGTAAATGACTTACAACCCAGTTACAATTAAGGCGTTTGTTTGGACCGTAATTCGTAAAAGACTTACACAACCCAATTACCATTCACTTGCAACCCAATTACCACTCACTTACAGTCCAGTTACAGTTAATTTTATGATCATGCAAATTTGTATTATTTTTTTATGTTAATATTAATTTTTTTAATATTTAGCATTTTTAATATTTATTTGCAATATTAAAACTTTTTAAATCACCAAATAGTTAACTTTGTGGTCAACTTTTTTACGTACGACTTACACATTACGACAACCAAATACCGTAAAACACAATACATTTTTCCACTTACAACTTTATATTATCAACCAAACACCATAAAACTTACATGCATGTAACTCATTTACAACTGTAAAAGACTTTACCAATTACGACTTACGAATTACGGCCAGTTACGATCACCAAACAGGCCCGAAGTCTTTTCTAGTGACTTTGTGGTCTAGTCCTACTTTCCCAAAAAATAAACCACTTCATTGGGAACTCCACTTCCTTGAAAATAGTTAAGTTTGGGTTATGGTGATACATGCGATCCCAAAATTAGTGGTGATCCTTTTCGATATGATTGCCAAAATTCGTATAAAAGCCAGCTCAATTGTCGATTTTATTTTAATGAGAAAAGACTTAGATGATAACGATGACATTGCATTGCAAATCTTTTATAGGATCCGGTGCGATCTCCGGCTCACCGAGCGCCGCTCCGCCGAGCACCAAGTCAGGCAGCACAAGCACCAGAGCCACCAGTTTGGCAGCCCTCATCACTTCCCTCACCATTGCCCTCTTCTGAGTGCTCCACAAACATTTCCATTTCCATTTCCATTCTTTCAATATGTATGTGACTTACAGACGGACCACTTAATAATTTGAACATTATATTTTGATGTACTATTACTACTATTTGTGTGTCATTCCAGCCTTTTTTTTTAATACTTATGTTATTGATTTGGACAATACTGGAGGAAGGCAGCTACTGTCAATGCTTAGCTTGGTGAGGGTGATGTGTGGGGCTTTGAATTGTGATGGTGGGTGACTTGTATGGTGAATAAATGAGGCATTAAAAGAGTGAAGGTTGTGGGGATTGATTTTGGTTTTTAATGAATAGAATCTACAGTGGAGCTGTGTTGTGTTGTGATTCATTTCATTGCTGGGAAAGGAGAAGGTGGGAGTTTAATTGGAGTGCTCAGTGTCATGTCAGATGCCGTAGGGCTATTCAATTCTCAACTGCATTCATATTTCTTTCTTTTTTTCTTGATGAAGTCTAGTTGCAGGATAAGAAAGGCAACTGCAAATGAGGCTGCAATAACTTGTGACAACATTTTGTTGTGCACTCCATTAATGATCAATGAAGCCCCACATGTTTGGATTTAAGGAATTGGTGTGAAGTGAGGAAGTAGGAAGTAAGATTTATTTCCTTTAGGAAAAAGGGAAATGAGTAGTAAATTTTCTGGTGTTTGGATGGTTGTTGGGAAGTGTGGTTTGGAAAATGTTTTGTCGTTTCCGGTGTTTGGATGGTAATGAAAAGTGGAAATGGAAAAGTTGACCACAAAGTTGACCGCAAAATAATATTAAAATAAAAATTAATTAAGAAAAATAAAAAATAGATTGTAATTAGAATGCAAGTGAGATTTACATGACCAAAAAATTAACTGTTTTATGCTATAACTTATTATAAATGAGATTTACATGACCACAAAATTAACTGTAGCACTCTGGAATTGAGAAAATGGTTGTGTAAAAGAGAGATGAAAAAGAGAAAAGGGGTTTTCTTATTTTCCTTTTCCGGTGTTTGGATAGATAGGGAAATGAGCAATTATACTTCCCCACTTCCTCACTTCACTCCGATTCCTTACATCCAAACACGCCCTATAGAAGAAGTCTTAGATTTGTGTTTAGATGTGAATACTTGAAGAAGAGACTGGAATAAGAATGGCCATTGCACAAATTTTTTTGAGGATAGAGACCTCAAAATACAGAGCCAAACTATGGAGATACTGTTACGTTCTACAATAGGCGAATATTATGACTGTCCACTACTTCTTGCAAAGATAACAAGATGCATGTGACACCCTGCATGAAGAACGGAGCGTACTTTGTATTCCACATTATACATTTGGAAGAATAGAAGATTTATGCTCTTGTTAGACATTGATAATGGGCTAGAAATTGAGTTTAACCAAAAAAGTAAAGCTTATAGGTATTTGGTGTTGGAAAAAAAGAGGAATTTCACATGAATGTTTGAACTGAATTGAGGCGTAATCCGTTGATAGAATCAATTGGGAATGAATGTGATATATTCACATCTTCAATTCCGTTTTCGAATGAATGAGATATTCAAGTCGGAAGTTAACCTAATTCAATCGCTAAAGGGGACAAAAGGAAGCTAAAATATTTAGTCCCATATTAGATATGGTGTGAAAAATTTAAGTGTTTAAATATGAAAAGTTAGGAATAAAAGGTTTGCCCTTTGGGTACTTGGTGTTTTTGCGCGTGTTTTTTTTTTTGTGTGTGTGTGGGTGGGTGTGTGTGTGTGGGGGGGGGGGGGGGGGGGGGGGGGGGCATGCCCACACGCGCGTGTTGTCGCTGCCGCCCGCCCGGCGCTAGTGCCAGAGCACGGGGTCGGGTCCGGGTTTTGAACCGGCCAACCTCGGTTCTTTTTGAACCAGGTGCGGGTCTTTGGATACGAAAGCGGATTCTCCCTCTACTTATTAAAGCGGGTGCGAGTACTTACTAGTGCCCGACCCAGGCTTGGGCGGCAACGGCTAACAGAATCATTACCAACGGTTCTGACAGGAACTGTTGCAACTGTTCCTATCAGAACAATTGTAACAGTTATATACGAATCGTTCCATTGTTTCTCTCCAATGGGCTCCAAGGCGCGCTATAAATGGCGCTCCTCTCCACCATTTCCTACACAGCGAAAAACAGAAGAAGTATTCAGAACTGTGGTCTAAATCTCTGCTTTCTTCTTACAGAAATTCTTCTTCTCTCCTTCTTTAACTTACAGTGAATATTCCTCCATATTAAGACAAATATTCTCTTGAAATTTGTTTTCATCCAAACTTTGAAATTTCAATTAGTGAAGATACTGATTAACTAAGAAGGTTTGACTGTACGGTCATTTAGCAGTGCTATTCAAATGCCGTAAAGGAGTATTGTATCTTGGAGGAACAATGTCCAGTAACACGTTAGCACCATAGTAGGAGACGTAATTGTCTTAAGAAGATTCGCTATATGCGTACCTCACTCCATATACTGTATTATTGAACTAACGTTCTTTTTATAGGAAAATATTTATTCATTTAAATATTATTGAGAATATATTTAAATATATATTGAGATTGATGGATTCTAGTCTAATTGGTGTTTAACTGAGGAAAGAAATTGAAAAATGGTTCTGTAATTAAGGAACATTCTATTGAATAAAAAATCTCTCACCTGATATTTACCGACTTGGCCAATTAAATTAGTGATATTGATTAGTTGTCAGAACTAACAATCTTCAAACAATTAAATTTGAAATTACTTACTTCTACTCTACTTGAATTACAGAAGATGTCTGAAACTATTCAAGATAGTACTAGTTGTAGACTGTCTAAAAATTATTGAAGACAAGTCATCAGAGATAGAGTCTGTACTCCAGATGTGAGGCTAATCATAGCCACTCATGTAATGCCAAGACGCAGAGCTTGAAGCCCGCGTCTCAGTATCACTACAGTACCAAGACGCGAGGGTCGAAGCCCGTGTCCCAGCTTCACTGTAATGATCAAGACGCGAAGCTCGAAGCCTGCGTCCTGGCATCACTGCAATGCCAAGATGTAATGTTCGAAGCCGCGTTTCGACATCACTGCAATTTCAAGACGCAGAGCTCGAAGCCCGTGCCTGGCAGAGTTCGAAGTCCGTGTCTAGCAAGGTTTAGAATCGACATCCAAAACGCGAGGCTCGAAGCCTGCGTTCCAGCTACAGAGAATCCCTGCGTCTCGATTATAACTGCCCTCATTACTTGATCAATTACTGTCATATAACGAGGGGAGTTAACCCCTATCATGGAGGGTTTATAAGGGACAGGTTTACCTCTAAAACCCTTATAAATAGCCTAATTTGCTTCTGAAGAGGGGTAAGAAGTTTTGGGTAAAAAAAGGACTGGAGAGTGGACTTTTGATCAGATTCTCTTAGTCTGAGGAATACTGAAGAAAGAGTTGAACTCTTCTAATAACTTGTTGTGTACAAGTTTGTTTTTTTCCTTAAGTCTGAGATTTCATTGGACAGGAGCTGTACTACTCCGTCCATAGTCCGAAGAAAAGATTTCCCAGAAGTAGTGACGTTCACCCAGTCAACAGAAAACAAGATTCACTTTTCACCGCTACATCAAGAACCTAACATTAAACAAAGAGGAGATTTGAGATTGAACATCTTCTCTTTCTTGTAATCGAAATTTTTGAGATTGTTGTAATCTTTCATTGATTCAAGGAATTTTATTATGATCTATCAAATTTTTCCCGAGCCAAAAATAGATGGCGACTCTACTGGGACTACTTTCTCTACTGACGAGCAAGTTGTGGCGCAAGATGATGTCACCTTCATGGGAAAAATAGTCAAATCGCTTGTATTGAAATTCGATCAGGTAAAATATGAAGAGTTCCTCTCTTCTGGCTCTAAAAGCCCTAGGGCGCGGCAGTACCGCAAGGTCTCTTGGAGATCCGCTCTCGGGTCTCTTTGAGACTTCTCCGAACATGGCTTGTGCAGAGAGCATCCTTGCTGGCCGCATCACACGTGAGGCCCTCGTCAATTCTCCCACAAGACCCGCGAGGTCAATGTTGTTGAAGGTCAACCCGGCCACACCCTTCCTCTTCCTCAACTCCAGGTTATCGGGGGTTCCCAACAACCCGTACGGTGTAACCGAAATGTCAAACGTTGACAGAGGCGATGCGCACGTCGACAACAGACTCAAGGAGCTGGAACAACTATTTGTCCAACAGATATAGAACGCAAGGCTCATGTCTGCGTCCCTTCTGATAGGGCACATGAACTCTGCGTTTGGAGACCAAAACGTGAAGCTCAAGAAGCTTGCGTTGTCAAGGCCTCACCTCTTAAATGCCACGTTCGGCGACGCGAGGTCCGTGTCTCCTCTCGAAACACGAGACCCTCGTCTCTACCATGGAACGAGGGACTCAAAAGTCTGCGTTTCCCAAATGTCACTGGCTGAACGCGACAATCAGCAACGCGAGGTCCGCGTCTCTTCTCAGAAGAGGCATAAGACCCGCGTTTCAAAGAAAAACGTGAGAGTCGCGTCTTTTCTGCAGAATGTGAGCTCCGCGTTTCTGAACCCTGCGTTTCACATCTGCGATGCAAGATTAGCTTTCAGAAGCTGACAAGCCCTCGAAAAGCTGAGGCTAGTCTTTTTGATTCCCCTCCGAAGATCTAAGGGATTATCTGACAAAGAAGAGGAGTGCCCATCAAATCGGTCCATCATGTTGCTGTGAACGACTCATCACGGTAATGCTCTCTGAATGTCACTACAGCTGACATGTAAGCAAGCAGTCGGTATTCAGACGATTAATATTAACCTCCCGATCAACCAAAAGGCGTTGTTCTCGCACAAAGAGAGCCTTCTCTGATACGGAGTACCCTGAAGTTACTGCGAACATGGCGGGTCCAAGCACTATGCCTAGCAGAAGTAAGGGAAAACAGCCAATAGTCAGCTCGAATGAGTCGATGCTGAATCGGAAGGAGTGTATCGGCATACCCGCACTCGAACTGGCGTGGTAGCGCCAATCGACTACAATGCCCTAGCTTGGGGCATTGAAGTAAGTGAGTCACACTCTGTCATTACGGAATCACAGGCCTCGAACTCTTCGGTAGAGAAGGAAGCCTTCGCGTATATGGCAAACACTCCTGAGGAGATGGCCAGGTACTTTGAATAGCAAGCCCAGTCCCAGAGGGAACAATTCGATATGATTCGCGCCCAACAAGAATCTATCGACTCCATCAAGTAAATACTTTCACAATTGCATAAGGACGGGAGAAGGTCGAAGCCCAAGATTCCTTCTAAAAAGTCTAAGGGTAAATGGAAGGAAGGAGAGAGCTCATCTTCTGCACATACAGAGGGGAAGGAACAGTCCAACTCCGAGTCATCTAAATCTCCATCTGAAGAGGGAGGCAATTCAGAGAATGGGAGCACTCATTCTAAAAGAATGAATAAACTGGAACATCGTCTGAAAGCCCTCGCTAATCGGAAAGGTTTCCAAGAAGTAGGAGTAGTCCGACCATACTCGGCATAATGGGATCTTGTCCCGTATCCTCCTAAGTTCAAAGCTCCGACCCTACAAGCCTTTGATGGCAAAGGATCACCGAACTAACACATCTACTACTTCAAGTCTCATACAGGAAATGTAGTAGCAAATGATGCTATCTTGGCGCGTTTGTTCATCGGCACTCTGAAGGGACTCGCCTTGAATTGTTCATGAAACTCCCCGAAGACTCCATTAAGAACTGGGGTGATTTGGAGAAGCTTTTCCTTACACGCTTCTTCAAAGATAACTCAGAGGTTGCCATGCCAACTCTCCTGGCAGCAAAGCAATGAAAAGGAGAGTCGGTCAAAGCATTTATGGAGAGATTTCAGAATATGGCACTCTGATGTCCTAGCAATATGATGATCGGTCACATATATTGCATACATATTGTCACATTACCATGCTTATTATCTAAATAATTCATATTAATAAGTCCTATTTTTCTTTATAAAATGCAGGCCCATTGCTAAAGGATAGGAAAGAGAAATGAGCCCAAAAGCCCATCAAATTCTGATTTAATTCAGAATAAATTCGAAATCAGAGAATCAGGGCAGATCTTGGCAAATCAGAGAGGTTGAAAACCGGTTGAAATGAATCTTCCCAAATCAAGTGGTTGAAGCCAACAAATCAAAGATCGTTTCGTCAAATCCGAGAGCTGCAACAGTGAATCCAGCAAGACAAAAGGGAGCGCAAGTCTACGCCAATCGTCGCTCCACCAGGATGTGGCCACTTGGCCATATCCTGGCCGCGGATCCGCGGGCAAAGCTGCGGATTCGCGGCTTGTTGGTGGAGATAAGGGGAGCGTTTGCTCCCCTTATCTCCTCATTCCCTTCCCTCTAGGTTTTTGTCTATAAAAGGCAGGTTTTGTACTGAAAAATTAGCGAAGACTGGGATTAAAATTTTTATTTATTCTTTAAGGTTTTAGGCTCTTTGTTAGATAGTATAGACGTTTTAACTTTATTTTATAATTTGTAGTTCAGATCAAATACCAGTGAAAGAGAGGAAATGAGTGCTTGTAATCTGAAGATTGAAGTGATAGCAATAAAAGGATCTAGCTTTCTCTTCTTCCACTCTAATTCACGGTATGTCTAGCTTTATTTTTCATGCATTCTTTTTCATCTTCCATGAGTAGCTAAATTAGTATTCTGGGCTCACTATTGTTCCTCTCTCTGATCCCTCTCTTTTTGAATGATTTTTGATAAATAGACCCAATGAATCATTTGCATGCCTAAACTAAAGCCTTTCTTCTTTGAAAGTGTTCTTGAAGGAACATGAGGATGGGTTTGGATTTCTAAACTTTTATTTTTTAACTTCTTTTGAACTTGTTTTTATTTCATGCTTGAAACACTTGATGATTTAACATTCAACTCAAGATGATTTTGTAAAGAAAAGAGTTAACTTTTCAAACTATCTTATTTGCTTTGCTTAAAACTTTCTAAACTCAAGCTTAAGTTTTTGCCTATGATCAAGTTGAGACACTAAGGATTTTAAGAGAAGAACAAATCATTGAGTAGTGAGATAGTGAGCCCAGATCTCCTTCGTATATTAAAAACAACAAATCACTTTTCAAAGCTTTTTAAATCACCTTTTCCAAAGCCTTCTCCAAATTTACAATTTTTCTTTTAATCATTTCTCTTCTCTCCATTCTCTTTTTCAACTTAAAATAAAGACACTAATTTCATTCTTTGTTACTTAACAAAAATACCAAAAAGGTTCTATCGCATTTCTCCTCGTGGACACGACCCGTTAGCCCAAAACTACACGGTAATTCTCATATCACTTTGATTTTGCAATTATATGACCCAGGCCACCCTGGTGGAAACATGCCATCACAATTTGTAGACCTCACTCCTAGCCCAGATAGGAGTTGCTGAAAGCCATACCTGAAAACAATTGTCCTGCAAGGCGAACGGTAGAAGAGATTGTTACCAGGGTAGGGCAGAAGAAAACAAGCTCAGACCCGAAAAGACGACAAGGCGCGCGCCAGAAGTATCTTTCCAATCAAGAAGGAAGGATACATTAGCGACAGAGACGAAGTCTCCTATTAAACCTCAGCCGACCAGAGGGGGTAGTTCTTCAAATCAGCTGTGTGCCAACATGCAGTACTCCTTTAAGGATGAACATGTTGATTCATTGTTCAAGTTACTCAACAAGAGTAACAGATTAAATCTTCCTGAAGCTAGACGACCTGAGGAGGTCAGTGATCGGGGGAAACCGGGCACAAAAAGTGTATGTTTTGAAATTAGAGGTTAAAATGTGTGTGCTTTGGCTTCCTCGATACTTCCGTTATAGCATAGAGGCTAAAACGAGTCAAATTCACAGGGACAGGAGGCGATAGAAGTTTTACCGGTTGATCCATGTGTGTATTAAAAGTTCTTCAAAGTTTAAAAGAATGAAAAGAAAAGAAAACAAAGAGTGAAAATAGAAGTAGGTGAAACACAAAGAAGTGGGAAACATAGAAAAGAATATATTTGTGGTTTTTGGAATATTTCTAAAACAAAGTGAAAAGTTAAAGAAAACCCATGGATACTAACTACTAATGACTCCACTAGCATGCTAACCTCTTAGTGATAGTTGCCTCACATGTATCCTTGGTAATGACTAGTCCTTGGTTCAAGAGCGTTACAAAGCATGGCTTATATGTTAACTTTCACATCCAAATTCAACTAACAAGTGCAAACTACACTTAAATCATCAAAACCCAATAAGAGCAAGCATAGAATAAAGTAATATTAGCTTGTTAGAGATTTAGATGTTAGAGTGTCAGATCCATTGTTGGTCCCGAGATGATGCCAAATACGGAACTTTCTCTGTTGGCACTTATGGATCTAAACTACAAAGTCAACACAAATACTAAACAAAAGAGAATTAAGTTAAACAAATAAATAAATAAACTTGCAGTAAAGGAAATCAAATCTCAGAAAAGTTTAGATAAACGCAGACACGAGAGATTTATTCTGGTTCGGTCCTCGTGACCTATATCCAGTCCCAAGCCACCCGCTTGAGATTTTCCTTTATCCTTGATTTTGTACACCCAAAATCACAACCATGCACACCACTTGACAAATCCCCTTTGCAAAATGTGTACACCTTCTCTCTACACCAAGAGAACAAACTCCACCTTGTACAACTGCTTCTACACCAAGAAGACACCCGTGTACAATGATTGCTTTGAGTATTACAACACTTTCCTATAAGCCTTGGTATTGTGTATGAACGTGGATAAGGGCTAGTATAGGAGAAACTTCATAGAACTTCACTAGAGAATCAGAATTTGTGAAGAACTGAAGTGGGAACAGTTTTCAGGATTGGCAGAATTTTTGATCTTAGAAAACTGAAGATTAGGATTGGTATTTGGCCTTTGGCTTAACTACCCTTTATATAGATGTACACTAGGGTAAGTTAGGGTAGTTACAGTGCAATTCAAATGATTGAAATGTTAGAAAACGTTACACAAAAGACCAGATAAAAGAAACCATCCAACAGTCAGAAACTGCCTATAGTCGACTTGCCTTTTGAGTTAGTCGACTATACTAGGCAAATTTTCAAAGGTTAGTCGACTAGGTTTGGGTATAAGTCGACTAGGTCATGAAAAGTTCGAGTGACAGGTTTCTGGATAACTGAATCAAGTCGACTGCAACTTCCTTCAAGTCGACTGGACCAGTGATTAGTCGACTAGGGGCATAGGATTAGTCGACTACAAGGTCTATTAGTCGACTAATATTGTCTGTCAAGTCGACTAATGGACAAACAGAGAGTTGGGTATATTTTAGACACATGACTAGTCGACTAGGGGTTTGGTTAGTCGACTACCAAGTGTATTAGTCGACTAATAGGGACTATAAGTCGACTAATGGTCAATGATATGTGTGTGTACATCAAGGCTTTTTACATGCTATTTCATAATTACAAATACATCATATCAACTCTCTTTGGGAAGTCTTGTTCATGAAGAACTCTTGAATGTCTTCATCGAAACATGTCCAACATCCATAATCATGAGTCATTAATGGCTCTTGCAAGAGTAAGGCCAAGTAAAGACTATTAGATTCATGTGGATTATAAAATAAGAAGTTAGCAAGTTAGCAGTTAGTAGTTAGTTGCCATGAGAGAAAAGATTAGCTAAACATGTAAAAGGAGTTAGAGAAGAAAACAAAGATAAGTTAAGAGAGTACGTTTCATAGATTGTCACCTTCTATTACAAGCACTCTTGCTTCCTCACCATGTACCACTCTCTCTCCTATTACAAGATCTAAAAGAAATGAAAAATACAAAGGAGGAAGTAGAAGAACACTAAGCTAAACTACCCTAAACTACAAAATGGAGATGAAAACTACCCTAAACTCTGCATATCCTCTGCTCTGGAAGTCCAGGGGGGTATATATAGGCACCAGGGTAAAGGGGGGCCAGGGGGCAAACCCTGGCCCAAAGTACGGCCGCGGCTGCGCCAGTACGGCCACGGAAACACGACAAAAGCTGCGTTTTCGCGGCTCTTCTAGAGTTGCGCGTGCGGCGCTTTGGGCCGCGCGCTGTCTCGTCTGTCCCCTGTCGGCGTCAGCACCCGATTTCTGATTTTCAGCCCCTGGTTTTGACAAAACATCTCTCCAAGGTCAATGGCTATATTATAGGCCTTTTATTACCCATTAAATGGTGATTTAGGGTCTTCTTCTCATTGCACACCATGGACCTAGAAACATGTAAGAGAGGTATTATTAGCAGAATTTAATATTAAATAAATGTGAAAGACATGGTATGAAATATGCAGTTTTAGAGACTAATCAATCAGCAAGACCGACAATCCCAATACTGCTTATATAACAGGATGTAGGGCACCCTACCAAGAGATGTTATATCTTCAAAGACATCCTTCAAGCTCTGATTGATGAGGAAGTGCTTAAACTCCGCCCAGAGCAGAAGAAAGTGACAGCCAATATGACATCATTTCTCTAGTTCGGGTACAGCCTCCAACACCAGCCAGAGTAGTTCCTATCCCAAAAAGGGAACTAAGGGTACTCAACATAGATCCATATTATCTACAGGAGAAAGGTCTCATACCTGTTCCTACTTCTCAGGGAGAAATCTTGTGGGTTTATCCCGACTTTGTGGGAAGCCATCAGTGGACTACTGTTACCAACAGAAAGTCTAAAGGCAAGATAAAAGCATCACCTTACAATGTGGTGTATACTTTCTCCCGGTAAGCAGAAACTGATGTTCCCTCGCTAACCGACAGAAAGTCTTCTTCTTCATTGCATACCATGGACCTAGAAACATGCAAGAGAGGTATTATTAGCAGAATTTAATATTAAATAAATGTGAAGATGTGGTATGAAATATGCAGTTTTATAGACCAATCACACCCCCACACTTATCTTTTGCTCGTCCTGAGCAAAATAAAAACTAAAGGAATTATTACACCACTTTCGCAGGTGACGCGATTGCACTGAGCATGTGCAACAAGCCGTTAAACCTCTAGGTTTCCCCTAGAGGAGGAGTTTTGTCTCCTGAGGGTTTCAGCGGATTACACCCATAAAATCCATAAAGAAAGAAATCAAAGGTTAGTATTTTGAAAACACATTTTGAAATAGAAAAAAGTGTTGAAGTATTTTTGTGAAAATATAAGTGATCCAAGGTCATAGGTTAACCAGAAATTATTCTTCCTTAAACTAAGTCGAAATGTAAAATCATGTTATAAATTAAATGTAAGAATTTAAAATTAAATTGACTCTTTAATCTTTCATAAAACTCTTAGAAAAATATGCACTTTGTGAACAGTGAAGATTTTGGGTTATCGACTCTGACGTTTATGCCATTTATTTATATTATTATATATATTTTTTCTTTTTTTCTTTTCTTCCCTTAGTTTTCTTAGGCTTTCTTATTTACTCGGATAGTGAGCCTTTAGCCGGTGATTCCCAAACCAGATGATCTTAAGACATCAGATGAGAAAATATCCCTCGGGCTTAAGGACTCAAGTAAACAAGGCCACAAAACTAAAGGGAATTATTTTTATTTTTGTTCACCATTTTAGGTGTGAATAATCATGCTTCCTGAGGCATAAATACCCAACTTCAATAAGTGATTTTTATTATCAATTTTTTTTAATATATATAATTTTTAATGGCATTTTCAGTCTTTGTTTCAATCCCAAAAGTTGTGTAAGTGTGAAGTGCATAAATTTAAGGAAAAAAATCAAGATCAAATTATCTTTTCAATCTTACTTTTTTATCCTAAAATTTAAACAAGATCTATTATTTGACTTCGTTTAAAATTCATAATTTTAGGTCTTCCTAATTCCTAAGATAATCTTAATTTTCTTAAAAATAAATCAAAACTATTTATCTTATTTCAAAAAGTTATGTAAAAAGAAAAGATAAAGCTTTTTATACAAAAGAAAATTTTAAAAAGCTCCTAAAAAGAAGTGTAAAAGAAAGAAAATTTAAAACTACCTATGTTAGTAAACCCACCCCCTACACTTATCTCATGCATTGTCCTCAATGCATCGTGAATGTGTATATACATGAAACAAATGGGGAGGGGAGGAAATTACCTCATGGTGGTGGCTCCGGTGGTGGTCTGATTGGGCCAAGATTGCTACCCAACCAAGATAATGTGGATCTTGAAGGACCCACCAATGACCTCTCTAATACGACCTAGTAAAAGAATAATTAAATGAATGGTCTTATTGAAAAAATTATCCCCATCTAATTTCTAATTTTTAAAAATAATTACTGAGTCATTTACATCATCATTCTTGTCCAATAATGAAGTGTGATTTTAGAAGATGACTGATTTGGACTCAAATAGAACAGGAGAAAAAACCGATACCGACTCGAGAATTTGACTCAGATCAAGTCGAGAGTCAATAATGAGAGTCGAAATTGGTTCAAAAATAGGGTCAAACCAAAGAATTGATGTTCACACACTTTCTCCATCAATTAAGTGTGATCATAAGATATTAGGGATTCAATTTCACGGTATACTGGTACAGGATTCAATGTTGACTCCAGAATAGAGAAAAAATCTGGTAAAGATACTGGAGTCATTATTGAATCAAAAAGTGAAAGGGAATTACCAACTTGAGATTCAGGATCACTTTCAAGCTCAAGTTCAATTTCAGGAAAAAGATAACTTGCCAAAATGTCAAGGTGGTTCTCAAAATTTTGGGCAAGTTCAAATGGATGCAATGAAATTGAATCTTGATTTTCGTCCATAGAAAGAATGTGAATTGGTGAAATGATTGATTCAAGTTCAGGAATTATGAAAATCAAAACTGGCTCAAGAACGTTACTTAGTTCAAGTAACACTACAGAAATCGATATTGATTCAAGGATTGGACTCGAATCGCTAAATTGAAATGCTAGTTCACATTCATCTTCTAGTTTAATTTTAGGAAATAGATAACTTGCCAAGCTATCAAGAGGTCGATGTTGGTCAAGTTCATGTTGATATGATGAAATTGAAGCTGAATTTTCAAATGACATGATTCGTGAGTCGTAGGAACATTTGGTGGACATGATAAGTCAATCATATTTTGCATTATGCTCTGGTCTCTTGTACGAATTCCATAGTTTTTTCCATAATGATTTTCCTTTGAGTCATTTGGAAAAGAAGTACATGAATTTTAGAAATTTGATGGACATGATGAGGCTACCATTTTTTCAAATTATTTTTGGGCCTCTATCACTGCTTCCAAACTCTTTTCCAATGATGATTTTTCTTCAATTGGTGATTCAGGAAAAGGAGTATATGAATCAATATCGGAGAGTGAATATTGTGGAAATTGTGGACAAGATGGTTGAAAATTAGACTCGGGGTAGGTCAATCCCCATTGACTCTGTGAAGAGTTGAAGTTATTTTGAAAATTATTGTCATAGGATTGGGGATACGAGTTATATTGAGTCGGATAATCCCAACCCGGCATATATGATTGGTTCATGTTGTGCATAGCCGGGTCAGAGTTATCCGAGTCAAATGAGATCGGGGTGAAATATAGATTCATATTAGGATTGAAAAAATTATTGTTGTTGAAATTCATACCACAATTTACAAAAGAGAAAACAAACAAACAAAGAAAATGAAAAAGAAAACAAACCTATGCTAGGGTTGACGTAGACCTAGATGGCTCACTGTCCACGGGGGGTACATTGTCGGAATCTGACCACGAGTTAATTGGCCAGGTAGGGGCAAGATCAGTGGGACGTATCCGTGCCGGAGCAACGAGCCTAATTATGCTAAACCACTGTTCTTTGAGGTTTCGCCTCTCAATCCCCAACCTTAGACACCGATTTGACAAGAGTCAACTTCTAAGAACTTCCCCCTTAGGTCAATCTCTTAAATGAGTCCGAGATGTCCCTAGGGGCCAACATCTAGCAAATTTTATTTAGGCTTGGGTTGTGTGAGTGGGGAGTTGATTTTGGGCTTAGGGAGGATAATGACTTCCCCATCTTATGTTGTATTGGGTTTTGCCTTTAAGTTCAATTTGTTCAAGTATGCAATATAGATAAGAATGAACACACAAAGAGAGTAAATCACCCACGTGTTTATCCTATGCTATATGCAATGCCATATGTACACCTCCTATCAATATCACAACAACATAAGAACAAAATACAGTATATTGGAATGAAAATTGACATGTGCCTAGATGCAATTGTCTAAATCGTTTTAAAGCATCCAATTTTCGTATTATAGTTCTTAAAATATTTACAGTGTACAGATAATATAAAAATATCAGTAGAGTATAAGAATATACAAGAAGTTACCCGACCACAAAAGAGCAAGTGTGGACTTCTACAATGCTAAAATTTTAACTTGCACACTAAAAAATAAAGAAGAAAAGTTAACAAAAACGTGAAATCAAACCGTTCCCGTCCCCGGCAACGGCACCAAATTTGATCGGGGGAAAACTGTACACAAAAAGTGTATGTTTTAAAATTAGAAGTTAAAATGTGTGTGCTTTGGCTTCCTTGATACTTCCGTTATAACATAGAGGCTAAAACGAGTCAAATTCACAGGGACGGGAGGCGATAAAAGCTTTAACGGTTGATCCACGTGTGTGTTAAAAGTTTTTCAAAGTTTAAAAGAATGAAAAGAAAAGAAAACAAAGAGTGAAAAGAGAAGTACGGTGAAACACAATGAAGTGGGAAACATAGAAAAGAATATATTTGTGGTTTTTGGAATATTTTTAAAACAAAGTGAAAAGTTAAAGAAAACCCATGGCTACTAACTACTAATGACTTCACTAACATGCTAACCTCTTAGTGATAGTTACCTCACATGAATCTTTGACAATCACTAGTCCTTGGTTCAAGAACGTTACAGAGCATGGCTCATATGTTAACTTTCACATCTAAATTCAACCAACAAATGCAAGCTACACTTAAATCATCAAAACCCAATAAGAGCAAGCATGAAATAAAATAATGTTAGCTTGTTAGAGATTTAAATGTTAAAGTGTTAGACCCATCATCATGAGCCATCAATGGCTCTTGCAAGAGCAAGGCCAAGTAAAGGCTATTAGATTCATGTGGATTATCAAAGAAGAAGTTAGCAAGTTAGCGGTTAGTAGTTAGTTGCCATGAGAGAAAAGATTAGCTAAACATGTAAAAAAAAGTTAGAGAAGAAAACAAAGATAAGTTATGAGAGCACCTTTCATAAATTGTCGCCTTCTATTACAAACACTCTTACTTCCTCACCATGTACCACTTTCTCTCCTATTATAAGTTCTAAAAGAAATAAAAAATACAAAGGAGGAAGAAGAAGAACACTAACCTAAACTACCCTAAACTACAAAATGGAGATGAAAACTACCATAAACTCTGCATATCCTCTGCTCTGGAAGTCTAGGGGGTATATATAGGCACCAGGGGGAAAGGGGTGCCGGGGGCAAACCCTGGCCCAAAGTACGGGCGCGGTCGCGCCCGTATGGCCGCAGAAACACGACAAAAGCCGCGTTTTTGCGGCTCTTCTAGAGCCACGCGCGGCGCTTTGGGCCGCACGCTGCCCCGTCTGTCCCTTGTCGGCGTCAGCACCTGGTTTCTGATTTTCAGCCCCTGGTTTTGATAAAACATCTCTCCAAGGTCAATGGCTATATTATAGGCCTTTTATCACCCATTAAATGGTGATTTAGGGTCTTCTTCTTCATTGCACACTATGGATCTAGAAACATGCAAGAGAGGTATTATTAGTAGAATTTAATATTAAATAAATGTGAAGATGTGGTATGAAATATGCAGTTTTAGTGACTAATCAGTCCGCAAGACCGACAATCCCAATTACTGCTTATATCACAGGATGTTAGGGCACCCTACCAAGAGCTGTTATATCTTCAAAGACATCCTTCAAGCTCTGATTGATGCGAAAGTGCTTAAACTCTGCCCGGAGCAGAAGAAAATGACAGCCAACATGACATCATTTCTCCAGTTTGAGGTACAGCCTCCAACACTAGCCGGAGTAGTTCCCATCCCAAAAGGATAACTAAGGGTACTAAACATAGATCCACATTATCTACAGAAGAAAGGTCTCATACCTGTTCCTACTCCTCAGGGAGAAATCATGTGGGTTCATCCCGACTTTGTGGGAAGCCATCAGTGGACTACTGTTACCAACAGAAAGTCTAAAGGCAAGATAAAGCTTCACCTTTCAATGTGGTGTGTACTTTCTCTCAGGAAGCAGAAACTGATGTTCCCTCACTAACCGACTCAAAGGAGGAGACAATCGTCCTTATTGCAGAGCCGAATGTACCTCTCGTGGCCGAAACTCATTCGAGTCAGTCATATTTGAAGAAATACGATGAGATGGTGGCTAATCTACCTAAACTCACCCTTAAACTGACCAAGAAATTCATGAAGTAACCCGTGGAGAAGCAAAAGGAGATTCGGTATGATAAGGCCCTCCTGAAGGATAAAACGGAAGGATCTTCGGCACCTTACCGCTTTGATGTTTTGGCTCAACTGGCCAACATCCCGGCCAAGATCATTCTTTATGAGCTCCTTAGACTGTCAAAGTCAACAAGAGAAGCTCTGAGAGAAGCACTAGCTGATGCTGAGGTCTTCATGACCCAACTACCAGCCAAGCCACGAGAGGAAGATGAAAAAGACTGCCTCCACGCCTCTCAACATGCCCCTGCATCACCTTCACGTCAGACAACATGCATGTTAAGGGGAAACATGATAGGCCCCTGTACTTTACAGGGTTTATTAGATCGTCTGAAGTGAGCCGTATTCAGGTAGATCCAGGATTCACGTTGAGCATTATACCTCGCTGGGTCATGCAACACTTGGGGATCCCCACTCACCGATTGAGAGCCAACCAAACTGCTATTTATGGTATCAACGCCAATGGTACGCACCCAATGAGGAAGATTAAACTCAAATGTCTGATTGGGGACCTAAGATCTGAAGTGACGTGCTATGTTATTGACGCTGACACTTCGTACAATTTGCTGCAAGGACGACCGTGAATTCATCGCAATTCCATCGTCCCCTCTACTCTCCATCAAATTATGAAGTATATTGATGGAGATGGGAAAGTCCGAACGTTGATCGCTGAAAGACATCCGTTCAAGGGGGTAGAAAACTATTTTACAGACCCTCTTATATCAAGATTCTCTTGAAATGAATGAGAATCCTTAGCTAGAGGAACCAGACTCTGGTAATGAAGTTGATGTCGAGCCAGAGGCAGAAAAGAATGTCTTTGGGAGCTGAATCCACTTGTAACGAGCATCAATAAGCTCGATGTCAATAACACCACCAATGATGTAGGCGAGTGGTATATTAATGAAGAATTAGATTTTGCTTACTTTTTTGTGTTTGCTTCTGATTCTGTGCCGTCAGATACTAGTGCCGATGTAGGTGATGACCCCTGGTTGGCAATAGATGCCTTGACATCATTGCATGTGCCAGTGAGGTCATCCCTCACGGTATATCAAGGCGTCAGTGATGCACAAGGATCTTTATTCAAGGTCCCAGTGAGACACAAAGGCCAAAGACCAATCCTTTTTAGAAGAGTCGAGTCCAAGACAATAACTTGTGAAGATTCAAAAAGCGATAATGAACCTCCTCATTTCTCTCATTACAAGCCAAATGTACTCAAAATGTTGGGGTATGATCTAACAAGTGGTATTGGCTTGAACTTTGGCAAAAGAAGAAGAACACTGCTCTGACCTTTTGCTCCAAAAGGAAAAGCCCCTGATTATTATCATCGAATTCGCAAGGGGTTGGGCCATGTGTCAACTCCAATATCGTCGGCCTCTGAGTCTGAAGAGCTATTATATCATGACCACTCGTCGGGCACGTCATCATGGGGGGTCAAATGTCAGTATCGGCAGCATCTTCAAAGAGCTTTCGATAAACATGGTTTTAACAAGCCACCCGAAAGATGGAGATGAAGAAATAATCCAGTTAGACATAGATCCTTAGATTAAACACCTAAACACTCTCTGGATATTCGCTTTGAACAACGCGAACCACCCACAGAGGAAAAGGTTACCCAGATCAATTTGGGAGATGAGGCTAACCCTAAGCCCATCTTTATAAGTGAAAGCTTATCACCCTCCGAGAAGGAAGATCTAATATCTCTTATGCGGGAGTATAGAGATGTTTTCGCTTGGAATTATGAGGATATGCCTGGGCTTGATCCTCAAGTGGCTATGCATCGCCTCAACATCAATCCGGATGCAAAACCTGTCAAACAATAGCAGCGACGGTTCTATCCATAAATAATGGAAGCAATCCAATCGGAAGTCAAGAAGCTTATAGACTCCGGTTTCATCAGGGAAGAACAACACCCTGATTATGTAGCTAAATTGTCCCTGTCACCAAGAAGAATGGGAAGATCTGAGTTTGCATTGACTTTTGTAATCTAAATGAGGCCTGTCCTAAAGATGAATTCCCCCTTCCAATTACAGATGTCATGACCGACAACACGTGTGGGTTTGAATAATAGTCTTTCATGGATGGATTCTCGAGATACAATCAAATCAAGATGTACCCTGACAATGAGAAGCATACATCTTTCAGGATGCCATTGGGGTATATTGTTATACTGTCATTCCCTTCAGATTAAAGAAAGTGGGGGGGAACATACCAGAGAGGTATGAATGTGATTTCCACGAGCATATACGCAAAACAGTGGAATATTATGTTGACGACATTGCAGTGAAAAGCCGTCCCAAAGGCGATCACATAGCAGATCTAAAGACGGTATTCGATATCATGCGAGTGCATCACTTAAAGATGAATCCCTCCAAATCCTTCCTGGAGGTAGCCAGCCATAAATTCCTAAGGTTTTTTATCACATCCAAAGGAATTCACCTCGATCCAGAGAAAGTCCACGCTATCCAGGTCCAAGAAATCTCAGAGAGCTTAGAGAATTGCAAAGGCGATTAGCATATATCTGGAGGTTTATCTCCAATCTCTCAGGAAGATGCCAACCCTTCACCAAATTAATGAGAAGGGTGTTTCATTCATTTGGGACGATGCGTACCAACAAGCGTTTAAGGAAATCAAGTGGACCTCACGCAACCACCTGTCCTTACAGCTTCGGTGTTGGGAAAACCTTTCCTGATATATGTACGTGCGATAGATCATTGTTTAGAAGCTTTGCTAGCCTAGAATAATGATCAGGGACACGAGTAGGCAATTTACTATCTGAGTAGAACTATGTTCGGAGCCAAACATCAGTACAACCCGATCGAAGAAGAATGCTTGGCATTGGTATTTTCTGTCCAGAAGATGCGACACTATGTGGTGGGCCAAACCGTACACGTCATATCAAAGTCAATCCTTTAAGGTTGCTTATGATGAAGCCATCCTCACTAAATGGTCAACTGACAAAATGGGCCATATTGCTCTCCCAATATGAGATGCAATTTCTGCCACAAAAAGTCATGAAGGGACAGGTGGTGGCAGATTTCCTGGCTGAGCATCCAGATCTTAGGGCGACCAAACTTTATGAAGATCTCCCAGATGAGGTCGCTGAAGTTTACTTGACCCAGACGTCTTTCGAAGGACAGGTGTGGCAACTCTTCTTTGACGGCGCATCGAGAACAGGCTCACGAGGAAATATTGTAACAGTAGTGGGGGTAGTACTTGTCTTCCCACAGAACTACGTAATCTCTCGTGCATTCTCATTAACCGAGCCATGTTCCAACCATATAGCGGAATACAATGCTCTCTTGATCGGGATGCAAATCACCGATGAGATTGGCATTAAAAATATCGAAGTATATGGTGACTCTAAGCTCATCGTTAATCAAGTTCGCGGGGAGTACGAGGTCAAACATGAAGACTTAGTACCCTATCATAACGCAACTATTTACATGGCGGAGAGGTTCAGAAACTTCTACATCGACTATGTACCGTGCCAGCAAAATGCGCATGCAGATGCACTGGCATCTCTCGCTCTTCTTGGCTCTTCCAGCCGGAGCGACAGAGAAAACACTCATCTGCAACCATGACTTGTATTGTCCAAGATCTGCTTTTGAAGACAACCAAAAGCCAACAAGAGACCTTCAAGTCAAAGAAGCTGTAGAGACTTAAATAGGTCCAGAGCTCAGGGATTGGCGATTCCCGTACATCGACTACGCACTGTACGCCATGTTACATGATGACCCTAAAGAGGCGGATGACATTAGAAGGAAAGCCCATAAATTCTACTACAATGCGATCACAAGAACAGTGTATCACCGATCGCATGATGGAATCCTCCTCCGCTGCCTGTCCTAGAAAGAGGCACAAGAAATACTCCAAGAGGCTCATGACGGTTTGTGTGGAGCTCATCAGCCTGGTTCGAAGCTTGGAGATCGACTCTGAAGACTAGGGTATTATTGGCCAAAGATGATCCCAGACGCCATTGCTTATGCTAAGTGATGCCACGCTTGTCAGATCCATGGTGACTTTATTCATCAGGCACCAGGACATCTTCGCCCTACAACTTCTTCATGTCCGTTCAAAATGTGGGGAATGGATGTTGTTGGCCCTATCAGCCCATCTTCATTCATAGGACATTGATTTATCCTAGCCATAACCGATTACTTCTCTAAGTTGGCTGAGGCTGTCCCCTTGAAGGAGATGAAGACATCTGACGTGATCAAGTTCATAAAACATCACGTAATCTACCGCTTCGGCGTGCCACAACGGATTGTCAAGCGAAACTTCAGTTTTAGCCTTGTTACTTTTCTCTAGCTTATCTATGAACTGGATCGCATCACGGTCGATCAGTGTCGAGCCAATCGAACACTGGTTACATCATGATGCTTGATATAAACATTAAAGAAGAAATAAAGTGCGAAACTTCAGTTTTAGCCTTGTTACTTTTCTCTATCTTATCTATGAACATCTAATG
Source organism: Agave tequilana (assembly GCA_038442645.1). Classification (NCBI taxonomy): domain Eukaryota; kingdom Viridiplantae; phylum Streptophyta; class Magnoliopsida; order Asparagales; family Asparagaceae; genus Agave; species Agave tequilana. The sequence goes on along the minus strand of JAVJIF010004302.1, from coordinate 10,707 downwards.
CCTCCGATGGCTAAGGATAGAGGAAAATGTTAGCTTTTAAGTCCAATATAAGTTCTCGACAATTCATCATGCTAAGGGGAATAGCATGGCTAGTTCAACTCAAACGGTAGTTGGTAAAGGCATACCAAATCTGTTGATAGCTAAGGATTTGCTATATATCCTAAAGGACTTGACCCTGTCCTCCCTCCAAAATCTCTTACCAATTCGCACCCATAGAATGGTAGGATCACAAAAATACCTGTGTCCATTTCCCTGACGAGATGAACAGAGGCTTATCATGTCGGCAGTAAACCTCGACAAGCCGTCTTCTCTCAATCCCCAATGGTATCAGTCAAGTTAACATTAAACCTCTGACGATAAGACCCGCTTAGAATCAATGTTTGTCACGGTAAATTTTATACCTCTGAAAATTAATGCTATTTTCCACCAAAATCCCCTACTAATTCTCTTCCATGGAATGGTAGGTCCCACAAACTCAATCATTGCTATGTTAATACTGCACCTCTAGCAGTAAAGAGTTTCAATACTCCCCTGTCGGTACGAACTTCCACTTATCACTCCCCTACATGGAATGATAAGTCATCAAAATTGCTCATATCACAAATCAATTTTTGTCAAGTTAACACTACACCTCTGATATTCTAAACTTCCCTTGTCAATTCTTATCAATAGAATGACAAGTCCTCAAAATTGCTCATATCGTAAATCAACTACTGTCATGTTAACATCACACCTCTCACAAATTACTGTTAAGTTTAACACTACACCTCTAATAGTGATTAAGTTGCTGCCAAGTTCAATATTAAACCTCTGACAGTCACTTTTCCACAGGCCTTCGTATCGAAGCTGAGATGAGCGATGTTAAGTTTAACATTACACCTCTAGCATCCAGTTCATTGTTAAGTTCAACAATATACCTATAACAATGACTTTTCCTCATGCTTTCATATCGAAGCTGAGACAAGCAATGCTAAGTTTAATATTGCACCTCTAGTATCTAGTTCATTATTAAGTTAGTAATATACCTATGATAATGACTTTCCTTTGAACTTCCGTATCGAAGTCGAGATGACTAATACTAAGTTCAAAATCACACCTCTAGTATTATCTCCGCTGCCAAGTTTAACACTACATCTATGACAGTGGTATTTTCTGTTTCTCCAAACGAAACTGAAATTCTTGTAGAGCTAAGTTAATATCACACCTCTAGCTCACATCCTTGTCAAGTTAAATCACACCTCTGACAAGATTTAATTCAACCTGTTAAGTTAATATCACACCTCTAACGATAAAGATTCTTCTAGATCCCCAGCGGCTCTAGTTTCACTTATCATTCTCATCCATAGATTGGCAAGTCCATGGAAATTATTTCACTCCTGTCAAGTTAATATCACACCTCTGACAGTAAGTTTAAATTCCGTAAATGGATATTTCTAACTTTGACTTGCTAAGTTAAAATGTTATATTTTTAGCAAATCAAAGGTTAAACACTTCTATTTGTCTGATTTTTAACAAAAAAAAAGTCAAGACATATAAGAAGACAAGAAAAAGTGTCACTTTTATTGATATTCAAATATATAAAAGTGATACAAAACAATCTCTTATACAATAAGATTGAGAGTTACAACAAAGGATTACAAAGAAGTCCCTCTTGCTCAGCGAAAGGTTGCACTCACTCCTCGAAACATTGAAGATGCACGAAGCTCATCCTCTTGACTGTGATTGGGAATAGCAGATCAACTTTCTCTCCACTTGAGAACAATAGTATTTCTCGAGGTCGAAAGGCAGGGGAGAATTCAGATTCCACCCGACCAACTGGTCTGAAGCTCTTCGCAAGGCCGTAATCCTTCACTTAATGGGAAGCTCCACCACCAGAAAGTCATCTAATGAGCATGATTTTTTTGTCGTTGTCACTGAAAAACACCTAGAGGGGGGGTGAATAGGTGTGAATGCTAATCTAGTGATCTTTTTAAACTTTAATTAAATGAGTGATGCAACGATCTCTCAAAACACGACTAAGAGCCGAATACCCCTTGCGAGGTTCTGAACTCCTTCCTCCCAATTCCCCTTAAATGGGTTAGAGGTGCGTAATGTAACCGTGTTGTATTGAGGTGTGATCGATCAATGCCAAGTATGATGATGAAGATGAAATGCTCACAATGTAAAACAACAAGTATAGCAAGTAAGATAAACAACACAAGATTCCACAAGTAGAGGGTTAGTTCTCAAGCAATTAATTCAAGGCAATATAAAGCAATAGAAATTAAAAGAAAGAAGAACGCAAAGGCAATCGCAAACAAGATGATTTGTTTCGAGGTTCGAGCACACTTGCTCTAGTCCCCGCCTTCACCTCCGTGAAGGGTTTCCACTATCCACCGAGGATGCCTTTACAATTGGGTCTATCGAAGACCGAGCACCGAGCTCCACCGAGTACAAAGGACCTCTACCGAAGAGGTTGCTCCGCAAGAAGGAATTACAAGAACAAAGTGATCACAACTTGATCACTACACTTTTCTCAATTTCTTTTACAAACACTCTCACTTCAATTACAACTTCACTATAGAAAGAGTATAGAATTTTTGGCTCTATGAAGTGTGGTGAGAAATCTTCAGTTGTAGAGTGATATAGAGAATCAAACACAACTGAAAAAACAATCTTGAAAGAGTAGGAATTGAAGGCTTAAAACAATTTTTCTTTCTCTTTTGAAAACAACAAAACTTGAGGATTTTTCTAAGTAATGAGGAAGAGAGACTTCTCCTCTATTTATAGGGTTAGAAAATAGATTAAAAACAATTTCTTTTCACCTAATACAACCTGCAAAAGCTCCCCAACCACTCTCCAAAAATCTGCTAAAACAGAAAAAGAAACAGTTTTTCAGAAAATCCCAAAGAGGAAAGAGCCGTTGCTGTGTTGCAGGCTTGGCGGTCGACCGGTCCGGTCGACCGCCAGCCTAGCTGGATATAGCCGTTGGCTCCCGGTCACCGGTCCGGTCGACCGACCAAAAAGGAGGAAACACAGTTTCCTTCTTCTGGTCGACCGGTCCGGTCGACCGAAATTTTCAGAGAGCAGAAGGCTCTCTGTCGGTCGACCGGTCCGGTCGACCGACAGACATGCACAAACAGTGCATGTCCGGACACAACGCCGGTCGACCGGGCCGGTCGACCGATGTTGCCTGAAACTGAATTTCTGGACTGTTTTGAAGATGGAATTTTTTTTTTTTTTTGTAAAAACATTTTGAAAATACCTATAGCTAAGTATTATGCAGAAAATAGTTTATATACATGTTTTAAACAAGTTTTTCAAGATATAAAGCTTTGGTACATGTATATATAAACTAAGGCATAAACTAAAGCTTTGGTACATGTTTTTAAACAAGTTTTTCAAAACATAGGAAATACATGAAACAAGTGTGTGTGTGCAAATCCTAGAGCCAAATTTCCTATATTCAAACTTTAACATTCTTAACTTACAAACTTGCTAAAAGACTTCAAGGCTATTCTTCAAGGTGGGCTATCTTCACTTGATCTTCAATATTTACAACTTGAGCCCAAATAGAATTGTCTTGAGTCCAAGAACCTTGTATTTGAGTGAGAGTACTTCTAGTGTGATGATAAACCTGAAACACACTTAAACAACAATTGTTATTAGTACAAATAACTAATATGTTTTGTAATCATCAAAATACACTAAACAAGGGTGATTGTAACCTTGGGCCAACAATCTCCCCCTTTTTGATGATGACAAAACATATAGTTATTAAACAAATAAAGAGAGGAAAAAGCTTGGAAAGCTCCCCCTCAAACAATGCTATGTATCTATCATGAATATGAAAAACTATGTAATCATACATAAAGCATTGGAAAAAGTCATCACCATAAATTTTGTCAAGGAAAACCAAATAATGAACAAATTTATTATTTCAAGAATCTAAATATATTCAAACTAGTATACAATTTTAATCAACTTATATTCTTTTTCTCCAAACTTATATATTTTTCTCCCCTTTTTGTCATACATCAAAAAGGGTTAAAACATATCAAAACACAAACATGTCAAAACAAAAGTATTTTAAGAATCAATCATACATACATTCAACTCACCACAAATAAAGGAAAATCTTGCATAATCTAAAGGTTTAGTGAAAATATCGGCAAGTTGAAAATCGGTAGAAACATAGTCAATATCAATATCACCTTTTTCAAAGTGATCTCTAAGAAAATGATACCTAATATCAATGTGCTTGGTTTTACTATGTTGATTAGCATTTTTGGTCATGTGAATTGTACTAGTATTATCACAAAAAATCTTAACATGATCAAAATGTAAATCATAGTCAAGGAGAGTATGTTTCATCCAAAGAACTTGTGCACAACAAGCTCCGGCCGCAACATACTCCGCCTCGGCGGTTGATAGGGCTACCGAATTTTGCTTTTTGGAAGACCAAGATACAAGACAATTACCTAAGAATTGACATGTTCCACTTGTGCTCTTCCTATCTACCCTACAACCCGCATAGTCGGCATCCGAAAAAACTCTTCATTTCAAATAATCCGGTTTTAGGATACCACAAACCCAATTCAATTGTGCCCTTAAGATACCTAATTATGCGTTTTACCGCTATTAAGTGTGATTCCTTAGGACATGATTGAAAACGTGCACATAAACAAACGGAAAACATGATATCCGGCCTACTAGCCGTCAAATAAAGCAAACTACCAATCATGCTTCTATAAAGTTTAATGTCTACACTTTTACCTTGTTCATCCTTGTCAAGCTTGGTAGTTGTTGCCATGGGAGTTTTGCTTACTTTTGATCCTTCAAGCCCGAATCTTTTGATTAGTTCCTTTGTGTACTTGGCTTGATTTATGAAGATCCCATCCTTCCTTTGCTTGATTTGGAGTCCAAGGAAATAGTTGAGTTCCCCCATCATAGACATTTCAAATTCATCCTTCATGCATGACTCAAAAGCTTTGTAAAGAGATTCATTAGTAGAACCAAAAATAATATCATCTACATAAATTTGCACAATAAGAATATCTTTTTCTACATGTTTTGTAAACAATATTGTGTCAATTTTACCTTTCTTAAAACCATTGGAAATCAAAAATGAAGACAATCTTTCATACCAAGCCCTAGGGGCTTGTTTTAAACCATAAAGAGCTTTGTCTAATTTAAAAACAAAATCCGGATGTGTAGGATCAACAAACCCGGGGGGTTGTTCAACATACACTTCCTCTTCAATAAAACCATTTAGAAAAGCACTTTTAACATCCATTTGAAACAATTTGAAATCTTTATATGAGGCAAATGCTAGTGTCATCCGTATGGCTTCAAGCCGTGCTACGGGTGCAAATGTTTCTTCAAAATCGATCCCTTCGATTTAAGTGTAACCTTGGGCAACTAACCTAGCCTTGTTTCTAACTACATTACCCGATTCATCCAACTTGTTCTTAAAGATCCACTTAGTACCAATTGTTGGTCTATCGTGGGGCCTAGGAACAAGGTGCCATACTTGGTTGCGCTCAAATTGATTGAGCTCTTCTTGCATAGCTAGCAACCAATATGAATCGGCCTCGGCCTCGAGGACATTTTTGGGTTCAATGTGTGAAATAAATGCAAAGTGGCCACAAAAATCTTGAATTTTAGAACGATTAGTTACCCCTTTTGATACTTCACCTATGACGAGGTCCTTGGGATGATGAGGGTTGAATCTCCAATCCTTAGGTAGTGGTTGAGTAGGCTCCACCTCATTTGTTTGATGTTCATTTCCTTGGGCCTCTTCCACTTTGGCTTCACTTCCATCATCATCCTTTGGCTTGTCTCCCATGGTAGAAGCATCCTCCAAGGTGACTTTCTCCAAGCCTTCATGCAAGGCATCTATTTCTACAACATTCTTAACAAACTTGTTAGATTCCTCAAACTTAACATGAATAGACTCTTCAATAGTCAAAGATGATCTAATGAAAACTCTATAAGCCTTACTAGTGTTTGAGTAACCTACAAAAATAGCCTCATAAGATCTAGCATCAAACTTTCCTAAATTATCTTTTGTGTTTAAAACAAAGCATTTGCAACCAAAAACTTAAAATAGGAAACATTAGGTTTTCTAGAAAAATACATTTCAAAAGAAGTCTTAGTAGTATTTTTACACAAGAAAACACGATTTGATATGTAGTATGATGTATTAACGGCCTCGGCCCACAAATAATGTGGTAGACCGTATTCACTTAGCATTGTCCTAGCCATCTCTTGTAATGTTCTATTTTTCCGTTCAACTACTCCATTTTGTTGTGGAGTTCTAGGACAAGAAAGTTCATGCTTTATTCCATGTTCATCACAAAAAGTGGTAAAGGGTTGGTTAATGAATTCACCTCCTCTATCACTTCTTATTCTCAAAATCAAAGAATCTTTTTCTTTTTCTACTCTTTTCTTAAAAGTTTGGAAATACGAAAATGCTTGGTTTTTATGTTCAAGAAAGAAAACCCATGTAAATCTTGAAAAATCATCAACCAAAACATAAGCAAATCTATTCCCACTTAGACTTTGGTTTGTGTTGGGCCAAATAGATTCATATGGATTAATTCCAAAGGACGTGATGTCATGATATCCTTAATTGACTTGAAGGAAGACTTAGTTTGTTTCCAAATTGACATGAGTCACAAACTCGGTCCTTTTCAAAATTCAATGAAGGAATACCTTTCACCATTTCCTTTGAATTTAATCTAGAAATATGATCAAAAGAAATATGCCCTAATCCCCTATGCCACAACCAAGAGTCATCATCGAGGGCTTTTAAACAAGTAATATTACAAGACATGTTTAACATATCAATCATATAAACATTGCTTTCACGAAAAACGGAAAATACACAAACATTAGAAGTTCTATCAATTACTTTACAAGAAACATTATCAAAGACAACATCAAAACCTTTATCACAAAGTTGACTAACACTCAAGAGATTATGCTTGAGGCCATCAACCAAAACCACATTTTCAATTAAAGGAGAGGTGCCAAGTTTTACATTACCAATACCGATGATTTTACCCTTGGCGTCATCTCCGAAGGTGACGGTGCCACCTTCATGATATCTTGATAGGGTTGCAAAGTTGTTGATGTCCCAAGTCATGTGCCTTGAGCAACCGCTATCAAGATACCACAAACCTCTACGTCGTTGGGCTTTGGAAAGTACCTACATCATTTAAAATAATTGTTGACTTGGTACCCAAACTTTCTTGGGTCCTTGAAAGTTAGTGTTACGAACCCAAACATTATGATGTGATGCACTTAGTCTATCATAACAAAAATTTGCTAAGTGTCCTTTCCGCCCACAATGTGAACATGAGTACACTTTTCTATACATGAATGCATGATGTGTATGTGTAGTAGTGTGAGCATGCTTTGGGGTTTGCCATGTTGTTTAGGTTGTGTAGCATGAACATGAACATGAGCATGAGCATTTTTCTTTGGGGCTTGTTTCTTAGGAAACATAGCCTCAATCCTTTTCTTATCAAATTCACAATTTTTAAAAAAAAAATTAATGAGTCTAATCTATCCCTAAGCATGGAAACTTCATTAGAATCAATTAGTGGGGCTTTACCCTTGCAAGAAGTCTTATATTTTCAAAATCATTTTTAGTAGTGGTCAAGGTGGAAACTAAATTATCCTTTTCTTTTGTAAGAGTAAAAACTTGATGACTTAAAGATTCATTTTCCTTTTCATTTTTAAATACTTTTTCTTTAAGAAATCATAGTTTTGTGACAACTCAACAAAAGCTTCTTCTAACTCATCCATAGAAAGTTCATCATTATGAGAAGGGGAAGAGGTTACCTTGCTCGTGCCTTCATTAGCCATGAAGCACATGTTGGCGGTGTCTATCTCCTCTTCGGATTCGGTCTCCGAATCCCAAGTTGCCTTCATACCCTTCTTCTTGTATGGCTTCTTTGATGTGGAGGGCTTTGCTTTGTCCGGACACTCCGCAACTATGTGTCCCGGTTTTTGGCAATTGAAGCACACAATCTTCCTTTCTTCTTTGCCTCCTTGCCATCTCCTTCTACCTTGAAACTTTGCCTTGTTGTACATCCTCCGAACATTTTTGACTAGAAGTGAGAGCTCTTCGTCATCTTCTTCTTCATCATCTTCGTCGGAGTGTGATGATTGACACTTGAAGGCAATAGTCTTCTTCTTGGTAGGAGCCATGTCCTCTCTTGCTTTCCTTTCCATCTCATGGGTTTTGAGGTTCCCAATGAGACCTATAAGCTCCATCTCTTCATTGTCGTTGAGTTCCTTCAAGGTTGTTGCTTTAACTTCCCATGAAGGAGGAAGAGCCCGGATGATCTTCCTTACTCTTTGATCATTGTTGATATCTTCACCTAAAGAAGAGAGTCCATTAGTAATCTTGGTAAACCTTGTAACCATATCATCTATGGTTTCATTGTCTTGCATGCTAAATGTTTCATATTGAGACCGAAGAAGGTCAATCTTAGCCTTCTTAACTTGTGAGGTCCCCTCATGAGTGACTATCAAGTGTGACCAAATCTCAAATGCGGATTTGCAATGTATAACCCTAGCTATGTCATCATCATTTAGGGCTTGTAGAAGTGCATAGTGAGCTTTGCCATTGGCATCGAATTCCTTAGTCTCTATTTCGGACCAAGTGGATTCGTCACCGGGGGGTACACTAAAGGACTTAGTCACGGCCTTTGCAACTCGGCTACCTAGAGATTGCAAAAACACGGTCATCTTAACCTTCCATATGGGAAAGTTAAGTCCATCAAACTTAGGAGGGGTCTTAATTCCATCGGCCATTTTTACTATATGAATATGAATGAAATGATTAGCAAATTAGGATCTTCTCTAAGGTTGTTAAACAAATCCTAGAGTCCAAGCTCTGATACCAATTGAAAAACACCTAGAGGGGGGGTGAATAGGTGTGAATGCTAATCTAGTGATCTTTTTAAACTTTAATTAAATGAGTGATGCAACGATCTCTCAAAACACGACTAAGAGCCGAATACCCCTTGCGAGGTTCTGAACTCCTTCCTCCCAATTCCCCTTAAATGGGTTAGAGGTGCGTAATGCAACCGTGTTGTATTGAGGTGTGATCGATCAATGCCAAGTATGATGATGAAGATGAAATGCTCACAATGTAAAACAACAAGTATAGCAAGTAAGATAAACAACACAAGATTCCACAAGTAGAGGGTTAGTTCTCAAGCAATTAATTCAAGGCAATATAAAGCAATAGAAATTAAAAGCAAGAAGAACGCAAAGGCAATCGCAAACAAGATGATTTGTTTCGAGGTTCGAGCACACTTGCTCTAGTCCCCGCCTTCACCTCCGTGAAGGGTTTCCACTATCCACCGAGGATGCCTTTACAATTGGGTCTACCGAAGACCGAGCACCGAGCTCCACCGAGTACAAAGGACCTCTACCGAAGAGGTTGCTCCACAAGAAGGAATTACAAGAACAAAGTGATCACAACTTGATCACTACACTTTTCTCAATTTCTTTTACAAACACTCTCACTTCAATTACAACTTCACTATAGAAAGAGTATAGAATTTTTGGCTCTATGAAGTGTGGTGAGAAATCTTCAGTTGTAGAGTGATATAGAGAATCAAACACAACTGAAAAACAATCTTGAAAGAGTAGGAATTGAAGGCTTAAAACAATTTTTCTTTTCTCTTTGAAAACAACAAAACTTGAGGATTTTTCTAAGTAATGAGGAAGAGAGACTTCTCCTCTATTTATAGGGTTAGAAAATAGATTAAAAACAATTTCTTTTCACCTAATACAACCTGCAAAAGCTCCCCAACCACTCTCCAAAAATCTGCTAAAATAGAAAAAGAAACAGTTTTTCAGAAAATCCCAAAGAGGAAAGAGCCGTTGCTGTGTTGCAGGCTTGGCGGTCGACCGGTCCGGTCGACCGCCAGCCTAGCTGGATATAGCCGTTGGCTCCCGGTCGACCGGTCCGGTCGACCGACCAAAAAGGAGGAAACACAGTTTCCTTCTTCCGGTCGACCGGTCCGGTCGACCGAAATTTCCAGAGAGCAGAAGGCTCTCTGTCGGTCGACCGGTCCGGTCGACCGACAGACATGCACAAACAGTGCATGTCCGGACACAACGCCGGTCGACCGGGCCGGTCGACCGATGTTGCCTGAAACTGAATTTCTGGACTGTTTTTGAAGATGGAATTTTTTTTTTTTTTGTAAAACATTTTGAAAATACCTATAGCTAAGTATTATGCAGAAAATAGTTTATATACATGTTTTAAACAAGTTTTTCAAGATATAAAGCTTTGGTACATGTATATATAAACTAAGGCATAAACTAAAGCTTTGGTACATGTTTTTAACAAGTTTTTCAAAACATAGGAAATACATGAAACAAGTGTGTGTGTGCAAATCCTAGAGCCAAATTTCCTATATTCAAACTTTAACATTCTAAACTTACAAACTTGCTAAAAGACTTCAAGGTTATTCTTCAAGGTGGGCTATCTTCACTTGATCTTCAATATTTGCAACTTGAGCCCAAATAGAATTGTCTTGAGTCCAAGAACCTTGTATTTGAGTGAGAGTACTTCTAGTGTGATGATAAACCTGAAACACACTTAAACAACAATTGTTATTAGTACAAATAACTAATATGTTTTGTAATCATCAAAATACACTAAACAAGGGTGATTGTAACCTTGGGCCAACAGTC